>JAJQJQ010000044.1:1200000-1800000 GCA_028622995.1 Panagrolaimus kolymaensis | reverse complement strand
GATTTTTTTTCTAATCATCTTTTTTTACGTATTAAAAAAATTTAAGAAATAAAAATTAATCCAAAACCAATAAATCCAAAAGGAAGCTGGCACGTGGAAGAATATAATATTTATATTCGACTTTTTTTCTTCTTCATAAACTCTTCCTTTAAAAAACTTTCTCATTAAATAAATAAAATAAATAAAGCAATAAAAAACGAAGATTTTTTTTTATAAAAATATGTATACATCAAAATCTGCTGTTTTTTGTTTTTGTTTTTAATAGTGTTACATAAAAAGTCTAATTTCAAAAGAAAAGATCCAAATCGAAAAACTCGACACAAAAAAAATAATGAGAGAAATAGCTTACATTATTCATTTATCGCGTCCATTTATTTCTTTTTTTTGTTGCCTCAACGGCTCGATTTATTTTTCAACGATTCAAGTCAAAACAAGCAAACGAGAAAAAAATATATAAAAGTTTTGACAGCTGGTGACCGTCTGTCACCTTTTTTAGTTGGAAGCAAAAGCAAAAAAAAAGATTTTTACGCGCAATGAAAATTTAGTTTCCTCTCGATTTAATGAAAGTCAAAAAATCATTTTATTTTGGTTTTGGTGACAGAAAATAATAAAATTACCCCACTGATGATGCTTTTTTTATGTTTTAGATCAAGAAAATCCATTCAGCCAATCCATAAAAAATAATAGTAATAAAAAAAGTTTTTATCGACGTGGGAAAATAAATTTGTGGATGGATTAATTAGGAGAAGAAAAGAGAAAAAAGGAAAGATAAATAAATAAATTAAACACATGTGAGAAAGAAAGTTTAGTTAGAATTTTAATGATGAGTAAAAAAAGTTAGATTCAGAGAATTTAAAAAAAATGTTAGTTATTTCTTGTTTTTTGATCCTGAACGCATATTTAGATTTGAAGTCGATGATAGGCTGGTCTAAAACAGAAATTTACAGTATTCAAATATGTTTTTTTTAATTTTCAAGAAACAAATTTTCTGTTAAAATCCTTATTAAAAATATTGGAAAATTAAGAGACTCAAAAGCTTTTTTAAATGCTACAAATCAATCGCCCGCCTTTTTCTTTTGTATATACACAATTTTTTAATTCACTTTTCTCTTTTTCTTCTAATCTAAAGATTCCTAATAAAAACAACGATAAATGACCACAACTTCTGCTCAGTGGTCATCATCATCGTTAAGTGAAATAAAAAAGTCTTAAGGCTTAATGAGATCCATTAGCAGGAGACACCAATCAAAGTTGAAAAAAAATAAACATTATACAGAAAACTAGTTGAGATTGAAAAAAAGTTGTTTCAATCGTTAGTTTCTTAAAATTGATATTAAAAAAATCAACAACTAATTTAAACAAGCTTCCAAGCAGGACTTAAAAAAATTATTTGTTTTTCTTTCAAAAAAAACACAATTTTTTTGGGCTTTTTTTTTAAAACTTTTTTGTTTTTGGATTTATAAAAAAACGCCGATCCATCCAAATTTTTTTTTTCATTCAAGAAAAGTCATTTTATTTTTTGATTTATTTGATTTTATGTTTTTGTTAAATCAAATCGTTTTTTAAAAACACGAGTTAAAAGTGATTGCTGCTTGCTTACTTGCTTTTGACTTTTCTCACTCACATCAGTCACACACTGGACTCTCTTTAATTTTTTTTTCTTTCGTTCGTTGGTTGCATAACAAAAGCAAGCACAATGGTGTAATTTATAAAATAAATAAATTGATATTTATTCCATTTCGGCAACAAACAAACAAAAAAATCCAAAGAAAGAAAGTTGGGCTTTTTATAAAAAAGTTTAAAAAATGAATGGAATAAAAAGAAAGGTAAAATAATGATTGATTATGACAAGTTTGAAAATAAGATTAAAGAAAGTTAGTTGTTTCTGGAAGAATATAGAAAAATGAGATGAAAGAGAAGAGAGAAAGGGTGACTCTGGGAAAATGTTGCGTAATTTGATTATATTTTATTGGAGGAATTTAAAAAAAGGCAAAATCTATGATTTTAGTTTGGAATTTCAAATATTCAAATTTCTTACTTTTAAAAAGCTAAAGGAACAAAACTTTAAAAATTTTTTTATCAGTATTCAGAAACAAAAAAATGACAAAATTTAAGAAAAATATATTTTACTTTTTTTAACCAAATAAAAAAAATATATTTCACATCGAAAAAAAGCCGGTAAATAAAGGATACATTATTAACTTGATTTTTTTACCGCACTTCCATGGAGACAGGTGAAAAAAAATCTCAAGTAAATTTTAAAAATCCTAGAAGAGGCAATTGACCGCTCCTTTTTTTGTTTGTTTGGAAAAGTGCCTCTTCAAAACGGAAACCCATCTTTTTTAAAAACCAAAAATGGGAAAAGAAAAAAAGAAAAATGATCCGAGAACCAAGAATTAAAGGGTTTTTTAGTTGTTTTCGGAGAAATAAGGAAGAAAACCTGGGATTAGTGTTTTTTTGATGGTGGTGTCACTGTCATCTTTCTTTTTTTTATGACTGACTTTCTTTTTTAAGAAATGGTAGAAAAAGGAATGATGAGAACTGGAAGAATATTGTTTTTCGGAAGCGCACCAAGAAAAAAGTCTCGAGGATTAAAATAAAATAAAGAAATGGAACGGAAAATCATAATTTTTCAAAAAATAAAAATAAAAAGTAATAGTTTTAGCAAAACAAAACTTTTAAAACAGAAAAAAACTTGTATAAGAAATTAGAAGGATGGATTTGTAAAAGGAAAAAATAAATAATAAATATATGAAGATGATGAGGATTATTTTTTGTGAAAGTTTTATGACAGAAGGGTTTGCAAAAAATAAGAAAAAAGGAGTTTTAAAAAATGGTCAAATAAATTACAAATGATAAAGACGAAGAAATAATAAGAAATTCAAAGAGAAACTAAAAAAAGGCTTTCAGAATATTATATTAATCAGTACTTTCATAAATGCCGGAAGTGTCTGAATAAAAAAAATTGTTTCTATTTTCTCTATAAAGCTTAATCCATGGATTTATAAATTATTTGTAAACATCCTTCACTTTTTTTCCTGCAACAAAAAAAATAAATTAATAACGCTTTAAAAAATGTTTAAATAAAGCCGACAAACATTTTTTTAGAGATACAATATTATTATTTTTTTGCCTTTCAAAATCAATTCATTAAGTCTTTTAAAAAAAATAAAATGTAAGAAAAGATTGCCAAGAAAGACGGCGAGCAGCAAGAAAAAAGGCCGATGAAAAATCTACGCTTGAGCGGATTCATTAATCTTTTACTTCTTTCATTTTTTTTTGACTTTTTGAACGCAGAAAATTTGAGTAAAATAAAAAGAAGGAAAGAAAGATCGGGTAAAAATTCAGCAGCATTCGAGAGAGCGAGAAAGTCAATCAAGGCTTTAAAAAAAGCAAAAGAAAAATGAATGAGAAAAATCTATCAAAAGCCATAAATCCGCCAGCCAATCTCTTCAACACTCTCGACGAGTTGAGTCCATTTTTTGATTCAAATCCGGCGCGTGAGTGATTTCATTAATTTATTTATTTTATTTTTGGGAATGTAAATTAATGAAGCGCTTTTTGGATGAAACAATTTGGATGAAAATTTTTAGCAGATAAAAGTAAAATCATTATTAATGGAAAAAAATTTTCTTAAAATAAAAGCTGTTTAAATTTTTAAATTCATAAAAAAAATTATACAGTAAAACTAAAAAGAAATAATACAAAAATGTGTTAGAAATTTTCATGTCGAAACATTTTTTCCAATTTAATTTTTGGTTTAATTTTCGCCATCGCCAAAAGGAACTTTTCATTGTAAAATTTTGCAAAAGAAAAAAGCTTAAAATTTTTTGCAGAAAAAATATAAAAAAATTCAAACTAAAGAAAACAAAACTAAAAACATTTAAAAATAATATTATTTTGACGAGAATAATTCCTGACATAACTCACTAACATCAAAACTATTCTATTTTTATTTTATTTATTTTTTTCAAAGCCTCCTGTCATAATATTTATCATTCTTTCTCTCTCTTCTCCCATCAATTTTTTTTTTCTTCCATCGGCATCCCGCAAGCGAGCAAGAATTTTAGGTGGAAGAAGCAGCAGCGACGATGGCAAAAAACTGACCAGTGTTTTTCATTTTTTTTTCCAAATAGCTTAGCGGCAATAAAAAAACTTTTTTAATCCATTTTTTTTTGTTTGAAAAAGCTTTGTTAAAAGCATATAAAAAAAGGGAATAGTTCATGAAAGACTTTGAAAGAAAAATAAATATAAGTTTGTTAAAACCGGACATTGTTGTTTGTTTGTAAGTTTGTTTCTTGTCTTTTTCATGGTCCTCCTCTTTAAAAAAAATTTAGGAAGAATTATTTTTCTTTCTTTGATGCTCCGCGCCACCATCAAAAAATAAGTCAGCAGCAGCCAGCAAACAGCAACGGCGCACATCAGTCAAAAAAGCGTGTTCTTCTTCTGTTTTTGGCATCTTCAAAAAATAAAAATGAAGAAGGAAAGGCAAAGTTTTTGAAATAAAATGGAAGTAAGTCTTTAACGTTTTCACCATGGACCGTCACCAAAGTTGAAGAAACTGAAGAAAAAAAATTTGTTAAAAATGGACATTTCATTTTTTATTTCTTAGTGAAAATTTACTTTGGAAGCTAATTTTTAAGAAATTTAAAAATGACCGGTCTTTTAACCTATATGCAAAAAATATTGATTTAACTTATCAACTTTTTTTGGGGTTGAAGATTATTTAAATTTGTTCAATAAAATTTGTGGATTTCGAATGGAAAATCACTTAAGTATCAACAAAAAAATTATATAAAAAAACATCAAAAAATTTTATGAATTTTCAGGGATCGAAAAAAAGTTTTTTACAGATGGAAAAAAAGAAAAAGAATACCAAATGTGGAAAGAGACAAAAATAGATAAATAGCTAAAAACCAAAACTAAAAAAACTTTTAACAATCAAATATTCTCCAGAAGAAATAAAAAAAAACTTTTTTTATTATATTTTAAACTTAGCGTTTGCTTGTTTACTTCTCCTTTTTCCGGAATACGGATGGAGGAGCAACATCCATCCATCCATCGGCAGCTTCTTCTTCTGACATACAACCAACAAACATTCTATAAAGCCGCTTTGCTAAATCTAGAAAACTAGAAAGGAAGAAGAATGGCAAGAAACCGTTAAAACTTTATTTCTTTCTTTCTTATTTGTTGGTTGGTGGCTGTTTAAAACGTATAAGCAATTGTTCCCAATTTGCATATAAAAATATGGAGCGCGCTTCTTTGCTCTTCTTTTTTCCATCTATTTTTTTGCCGGGACTTTTTTTTGGAAGAAGAAGAAGAACAATCCAAAGATGGAGGAATCGAAAAAGCTTAAAGGCTTTAAAAGATTTTAAAAGAAAAGCAGCCGAAGAAGCTAAGCTTAAAATACGCATAATTCAAACTTTCTTTTTTATATTTTATTTTATTTTATAACTTTGAATAATTTAAGATAGCTCCAACAAATTGCGGCGGCGGCATCATACTTGCGCAACCCAAAAAAAGGAAAGGCTTTTTAAGAAATGAAAGATGCAACAGTTTAAAGAAATTTAAAATTTACAAAATTGATAAATGCCTTTAGGCTTCTTTAAAGCTAAAAAAATTTGGGTATCTGAGAAAAAAAAATTGAAAAAGATATATCTCTTTTTATTTCGCTATGCTGCTGTTGCCAGATCTCATTTGCATATAAATAAATATATTCAAAATGATGTAAGAAGAAAGTCTAAAAAGTAAGAAAGGTTTGAAGCCATTTAGCTCCAATCAATAAAGGGTTTTCAAAAAAAAGGTTATCAGAAATTAATGGTGTTTTATTTTGATAAAAAAAATCACAAATCTGAATATATGTAAATCAAGCTCAGTATTTTCAAAAACATGGAAAAAACGTGGGAATAAAGAAATAAAAAAAGATCAAATAATTGTTTTAATTTAATTCGTTACAAAACTTTTATTTATAAATTTATGTTTTGAAGCAAAAAAACAATTGTGAAGAAAAAATTATTCTGCGTATGTTCGATACAGTTTCTTAATTTTCAAAGCCTTTATTAATTTACTTTTCAACAGAGGATATTAAATTTTCTTAAATTCCCAAGGTTTAGGAAAAGGCTGTAGCTTTCAACATAAAAAAACAAGATCTTTTTTAAAAGCTAGCATTTCCTTGCTTTTTCTTTCCCATTAACAATCAAAAGAACAAAAAAAAGTGAAAATTATACCATAAAATAATTTTTATTGTTTTTTTTTTTGCCTCATCGTTTTCTCTTTTTTTGGTTGTAGCGCTCATCCTTGCAATTATCTTTCCCTTTTTCTTTTTCTCTTCTTTATATGATAGGGTTGCCAACCCCACTTCTTCAAAACTCTCAGCAGCGGCAAATATAATCGAAAATGTTAGAAAACAACGAGAAAAAAAAGTATGATGATGCATGAGTGAACACAACAATGGGTTTCAAAAAAAAAGAAGATTGGTTTCTTTTTTTATGGCAATGATTTTTAGTTTTTTTTGAGCTGGTTTTTTTCTTCATCATTTCATCCTCAATTTTTTCGCGCTCAACTCAATTGGCACCCATCCATATATATATGCATCTGGCGCCATGGTCATTGTCGTTGTTGCTTGCTTGAATGAATGAAAAAAAAGTGAAGCAATTGACCGCCAAAAAAAAAAATAGAAAAAAAGAAAAGCACACGATATTATCGTTTGTCAATATAATTTAAAAATATATATATATCGTTTTTGCAAAGGAAAAAATGTTCAATTGTGGAAATTTAAAACTAATAACAAAAATAAAAAATAATAATTTTAACGCAAAAAATAAAATAAAATAAAAAATACTTTGGACTTCAAGAAAAAAAAAGTAGCCATTGACAAAAAAGAAAAGAAGAAGGCATTGTCCATCAAAAAAAACGGGAGACAACATCTTTGCCGTGGCTTTAGATATTCTCTCTTTAAATTGCGTTTTTTTTTCTTTTTCAATGTGATTTCCTGAATGCTCCGCTGCTGCAAGTCCACTTTTTTTTTCTTAGTGTTTTTGTTGTTATTTTTTTTATTTCTTGAAGCTTCAGAAGAATAAAATGAAGAAAGAAAAAACGTAAAAGAAAAAAACAGTGAGTAGCCAATAAACAAATAGTGAATGACCATCAAAAAAAAAGAAGAAAGAAAAAATTGACCATGAAAAGTTAGTTGAAGCTTTTTTTTTGTCAGGCATAAAAGTTGCATGTCTCGAGTAGCTTGTTTTATCAGAAAAGAAAATTAGAAAAATAAGAAAGCTGTCATGTCAAAAAGTTTGCAGACGAATCAGATAGAAATAAGTTGAAATGAAAGATTTTTTATTTTAGATAAGTATTATAGTTTTTTTTAGAATAAAATAATATAAAAAATAGATACAGAAAATCTCTGAACTGCTTTATTGGACCAAAAATTTGCTTTCGAAAATAAAATTGGAGTCTCATCACAAAAATTATTTATAAAAATAATCCAACAAATCTTTGGAGGGAGAAAAGTGAATCGATTGCTTCTTTTTTAAATACCAAGAAATTATGTGTTAGAAAATAAATATTTTAGGAAATTTTAAAACAAAAGAAATAATAAACTAACAGCTTTAAAAAAAAATACAGAATGGAAAAGAAAAAAGAAAAAATAGCTTCTTCATATTTTTTGTTTACGATGTTTTTGAACATTCAATTCCACCGACAAAAAGATAAAAGAGTGAGCTCATAAATTATACAAAACATAGATGTAACCTTTTGAAAATTGAAAAGTGAAAGAAAAATATGAAGAAACACCAAATAATTTTACATGCCATTGAACATACACAACAAAACAAAAAACAAATGTGTAAAAATATTTATGTCAAAAAAACAAAGAAAAAAAGGCTAAATAAATTATCCAAAAAAACCAAATTTTTTTTATTAAATAAATAATTTTGGTATTTCTCAATTTCCATTAACTCAAAAAAAATATTACAGTGACTTTAATAAAGCAACAAGAAATAAATTTTTTCTGGTTTTTTGTTGTTTTTTTTACCGCTGGAAAAAATCCATCAACAGCTGGTTTCGTTCTTGCTTGTTGCTATTATTTGCTTTTAGACACCTTTTTTTAACCCAGCATTCAGCCTCCCACTGCGCATCCTCAAAAAATAAAAATAAAAATAAATTATTTTTTGTCAACCTTGTCATTAAATTTTTATTTGCCGCATTGTTATTTTTTTTTCTTCCATTTTCTAATTTAAAATAAAAGGAAACGATGCAGGTCAAATATTTGAAATAAAAAAATCAATTTTTCTAAAAAATAATTTGAACCGTAATTCTGTAACTTTTCTAAAAAAAGTTGCTTTCTCTCTTGGAACACGTCTTTTTCTTTAATTAAAAGGAATTTGAAATGTTCAGTAATCGTTGGCTGCTTTTTTGTTTTGTTTTATTGAAAGTAACTTTATTACACAGAACTAATAATATCATTTTGTTTCGTGATGGAACACTTTATGACTTATATTTTTTTCCTTTGATTTATAATTTTAAGTTTTAAACCTTTACTTTTTTTTTCAAAAAAGAAAAAAGAAATATAAAACGCAACAGTTTTTTTTCTCTCAATTTTAAGTTTAAAAAAAATACAAAGCACCGCAGATCTTTTTTTTTCTTCGTTTCATTTCTAAAACTAAAGAAAAAACGTCGAAAACGAGAAACCGTTTCTTCTTTTCTTTTTTTTTTGTCGTTCGTTGGACAGTCTTTTTTATGCTCCTCGTTTTTCGGATCTCAAGTTTTGCATTGTTTTGAAAACATACAAAAAAAAAATTAAAAGTAAGAAGTTTAAATTTGACTCAATCGAAAAAAAGAAAAGTGAAAACAGGGCGAAAGAAAGAATGATCGAACAAATAAATAAAACTCAACTTTAACTTAATTCACTCACACTCATTCGCTTTTTGTGTTGTTCAAAATCAAAACAAACTTTTGAAAAATGAATAAATTAATAAAAACTACAAAAAAAAAATCAACTTTTTTACATACGCATACTTATTTAACTTCTTTATTCATCATCCACAAAGACCCAACAAAAAAATGGATTGAAAATATTTTTTGAAGGTAGAAAAAGAAAAGAGTTTTGTGATGGTCAACACAACAGAAAGTAATTTTCCTTTTTTTGAAAACTTTTTTTTAAACTTTTTTTCATGTATCGCAAAAAAAAAGGTATCATAATTTTCAAGGAATTAGAAAAAAAAATTTTAAATGTGCTGTAGAAGAAAAAAAGAAGATACAGTAAAGAAGAACTTAACAAATTTAGAAAAAAATGCCGATTTATAATTTTCATTGCAAGGCGGCATTCATGTGTAACATAGTTCAAATCCCAGGAATTTCGATGCAAAAATGTTTTTGCAAAATGTTAAGTTTTTTTTTCTGAAAGTTTTTTATTTAAAAAAATTGAAGAAAACTTTTTTTATGTTCCCTCAATATGATACTTTTTTTATTCCACATTTTTTTAAATATTTTTTTAAACGCAACCATTTCGTTTTTTTTCTTTCTTTATAATTAACTCTTCTTTTTTTAAATCTAAATCTTCATTTCTTTTTTTCATATAAGGTATTAAAAAAAGAAGAGGAAAAGAAATTTTTTTTTATTCTTTTAGCTTTTCCCTTTTTTTCTTTATTAAGCTTCACTTCACGCTTAAAAATAATAATATTAAAGAAAAAATTAATCCATTATTTTTTTTATTCACTTTCCTTTATTTTTTTCTTTCCAATTTTTGCGCTTTTCACTTTCTTCGTTCGATGTTCACTTACTTACTTTCATTTTTTTAAATTTTATTTTGGTGGATTTGCATTCTCGATCAAGATTGAGTGCGCGAAGAGAAGAGATTGTCGCTAAACTTCAGAAAATAAAAAAAAGAATCATCAAAAGAAGACACAACAATTAAAAATACAAACAAAGACAAAAAAAATTATTTGCAAACATTTGACGGGTTTAAAGAAATAAAAAGCAAGCAAGCAAAAAAAAAATAAAGATTGAGGAAGTGATTATGATTGCTTTTTTTGATTGAATTAAAATATGGGTTTTTAACGTGAATATAAAGTATTGTTGTGTTTGTTTATTTGAGATTATTTAACCTTGAGTTAAGCGAAAGAAAGAAAAAAAAGAATAGATCTGATTAGATTAGGCGGGCATAAAGTAAAAATAATAAAGCAAATAAGGAAGAGATTGAGAAGATTTAATGAATTTGATTATACAGTATCAATAAAAATATCGTAAAAAAAGTTATAAAAAAATTAATTCAGAGTTTTATATTCAAAACAGAAATAATGTATGCATCACTTTTTTTGTGAATTTTCCCGAACCAAAGTTAGAAAAGAAGCAGCCGATAAAAAGCTTCCAAAAAACTCAGAAATACGCAACATTAGTAATTATAAAATTTTTTGAAAATATTTTTTATTGAAATATCTTAATTTTGTTTGCCCGAATTTTTAATCCCAAATGTTTGATTTCTTTGTGGTGTATTTTTTAAAATGTTGCTGCAAATTTGCAAATGCAATCTTTAGAAAAAGAAAAAAAGGTTAAATTTCCCAAAACATAAAATTCAGATCAAACTCGCATAACACATTGTCGTCGTCATTTATGTATATTTGAAAAAAATCATTCTTTTATTTGAGTTTCATTTTCCATTTCATTGTTGTTTTGTTGTCCATTAACACAATAACCCCATTGAAATCTATGTAACTGATTGACCGCAAGATATTTTACAACGTAAATATTGAATTTCAAAAAAAATCCTTTCTTTATTGCGACTTTTTTTGTTATGTTTTATATATTTGTTTGGATTATGGTTGTTTGGGGTCAAAAAAGCCTATAATTCTTGGTTCAAAGTTTTATGAAAATAATTTCTGCTAAACCTAAAATATTTTCAAATTGGGGACATTTTTTGTTTTTTTGCTTTTTTTAAAATCGTGACAACACGTTTTTTTAAAATTTATTATATATGCTAATTTTTTTGGTCTAAATTTGGATGAAAAAATTCGTAAAAGGTTGCCAAATTTAGTAGTGTCTTTAACCCCAAAGCAAGGATAAATAAAATTTTAAATTTATTCCAAATAAAAAATATCACGGATCAAATGCATATTCTTGGATTTCGGCGTCAAATGTCAACAAACAACAAACACTAAAAAAAAATATTTTATTTAATTTCTCAAACAAAAATTTATAAATATATAAACTTATATTATTGCGTTGCGATATTATATTATTAATATTTGCGATCGAACAACAACAACTCACTTCTCTAACGCGAATTATAAATTTGATCTCTTTTTTTGCCGTTATTGTCCGTGATCGAAGTCTATTTTTATGTGTTTGTTTGTTTCATATTTTCTTTTCTAAAAATAGTAAGTAGAAGAAAGAGTGAGAAAGTTGACAAGTTTGGTGCTGCTTGCGTGAAAAAAACTGAAAACGGAATAATTTTCTCACTTTTTGTGCAAACAAACAAATTTTTGAAAAAGAAAAAGCTGACGACGATGTCAAACGAGGAGAAGAATGTGTGTTGAGAAACAAAAAAAAAGAGAGAAAGAAAGGTCAAAAAATGGAAATTAAATTTTACTAAATTCCAAAAAAGGTTATAGCTGTATAAAAAGCTTCCAAAAAAGAATGTGTGTGTTAAAAGCTATCTTTTTAATTTATGAAATTTTTTTAATAATTCTGAATCGCTGCCTTTTAAAAATAACTTAAAAATTAGGTTTTACAACAACAAATTTTCTATTAATTTAGAACTAACAAAATTTTAATTGATTCAAAATAAATAAATAAAATTTAAGGTTTTATTCAAATTTTTTTACCAACCATTATTTTTCGCTTTTCATACTTTAAAAAGTCAACTTTGTGTGATGAGTTTTATTCAAAAATATTGCCCCAACTTTTTATAAGCTCCACAAAAATTAAACATTCATTTTTTTTCGAACACCGCTAAAAAAATGATAAAAGTATTACTATTATTACTTTTTTTTTTAATTTTTATTTTTTGTTTGTTTTTTCTTTTTTGTTCAGCGTTCAAAAAAAAAGAAAGAAAGAAAAAATATTATATAATTTGATATTGCTGAAAGCCCTCGTATTTTTATTTTTTTGCAATAGTTTTTTATTATTCTTATATTCTTTTTTTTCACTTGGATTTCACTTTTTTTTTCTATTTCTTTTCAACCATCTTTGGTGGCTGCGTGTTGATGGTGTCAGTCGCGAAAGCTGCGTGAAATCGTATTTTTTTCTTCTTCTCATCTTTTTTTTCTTTCGATTGGCGGGTTTTTATATTCTTCACTCAATTTTTTTTTCTTCAACGTCCTCGTCAACGAAATTTGTCGATCTCACCATCGATGGAGAAAAAAAAAGGCGACGATGAGCTTCTTCGAAACAACAGCGGCGGCGGCCTTTCACTCAAAGAAGAAGAAAAAAAGAAATATTTTTTTGTGTGAATTTTTCGCACTTTTTTGTTCTTCACTTCTCTCCTTTTTCGGTCTTTTCGTTGACGTCGATCGCCAACTCAACAATAAAAATAACTAACTAACACAAAAGGAGTGAAAACGAAGACACCAAAAAAAAGCAAAAAAAGGTTTACGTCTTTTTTTTAATAAGAAAAAAATCGAAAGTCTTTATTTATTCTTTTTAATTTATAAAAAAAAGTAAACTATTTTTTTGCCTCCGAATATCTCCACTAGCGATGACTTACTTTAGTTAATAGTTACTCCACCCATTTATTTTATTTTTTTGATGTTATTGCTTGCGTTCAAAATCATCCTCGCTTTTGACCATTCTTTTTTTTTTGATGGACACCAAAAACACAAACGCACAACAAAAAAAAAGTGTTCACTTTTCACGTTTTTTATTTTAAATTTTATTTTGGGGGCTTATGGGTCAAAAAAAAATTTAAGAAAGAAAGATAAATAAAAAAGGCGGAGTTCATTATTTTATATATTTCTTCAAAAAAAGAGAGATTTTCTATTCCCTTTGTTCTTGGATTGAATTTTAACGGGTATACATATTTTTTAGATTGTTGATAGAAGAAGAAGCAGCAGCTCATCATCACTTTTTATTTTCTAGCTTTCATCTCTTTTCTTTTATTTTTTGACGTTCAAATTTTTTTTATTATTTCTTTTGTGTATCATATTTTTGAAATTTTGTTTTTGTTGAATATAATTTTGTGCTTTGAGAGTTGTTGTTTTCGGTTTTGGAATTGTTGAAAGCTGCTAACCTTCTAACTTTTTTGGGTTATAGTGTTTCGATTTAGCTTATTTTCTTTTGAAAGCAAAAGTAAATAAAATTGTATTAGTTTCATAGACTTTTGAATTAATTTTTTTTCTTCATGGCTATAAATTTTAGAACATAAATTTACATTTAGATACATTTTTTCTTTCTCCTTTTTTTACATTATTGTAATAATTTTTCTTTATAGTTATCAAATATGTATGATATTTATTAAATAATTATGCCGCGTTTTTATGCATTTCGATAAATTGGTTTTTAAAAAAATTATATTAAAAGGATGCATAAATATTTTATATTAATTTTTTAAGGTAGAAAAACATGACTAGATTAAATCGTCCATTATTTTTATTTGCTATTCTTTTTTCGATATGTAAGTTTCCTCTTTTTTTGCATTTATTTTTCCTATAAACTTTAAAAAGTTTTGACGTTTAAATTTAAAATTTTTAAAAGCATTATATAAAAAATTCATAGTAATGATAGTAATTTTTATTAATCGAAAAACGCTTACTATCATTTTTTGTTTTGAAACTCCAAAACCAAATATTTTACTATTTGAAAACCCTTTGAAATAAATATTTTTTTTATAGCCCCAGTTGCTCCAGCTACTACGGATCAATTACGAGAATGGATAATGGCGAATAAAGCAGCATTACCTAAATCCGCTCAAGAAGCATTACAAAGTGCAACGGAAAGTGATTTAGCTTCAACCATTTTGAGAATGTTTGGTTTTGGTACACAAAAAGAAAAATCTTCCACCACTTTGATTGTTTCCACTCCAACCACAACTCCACGAAGTGGAGTGAGAGTATCAGAAAGGGATGTTTGTCCATTCAATGCAGATCCGTTGATTCTTTCTGGAGAATATGCATATTGTAAACCATCGTCTGGAGGTGATTGCCCTGTGGGATTTGTTTGTGATCAATCTTTTGTTCTTGGACGATCCATATGTTGTCAAGATTTAAGATCTCGACCTAATGGCGGAATTAGTAGTCGCATTACTGGAGGTGGAGCAGGATCGAATGTTGGTGAGTAATAAACTAATAAAAATTCTTTGTGACATTTAATTAAGAAATTTGGATTTTTAGTTATTTCCATTGCCATGCCTGGTGGCGGTGGATCAAATGCAGTAAAAAATACTCCAAAATCTATGCCATGGAGTACTGTAACTCCTAGCAAACATACACCTCGATGGACTCCATCTCCACCATCCACAACTCGTCGAGCTCCATGGTATATTAAGGATAGGTAAGTAACAGTCTCCAAAAAAACGTCTTTTTTCCACAAAAATAACTAAAGTTTTAACTTTTAAAAGCACCCGATAAAAAAATTTGTCCCTTCAAGAGATCTCTCAAATTTCCATTTTTTCGTTTCAGAACTCCATGGAATAGCTCATATAATCGTGTAACACCTGAAACACGAATTCCGTTAGTTGGAACTCCTTCAACCACTCAAAGACCAACCACAACTCGACGACCACCAACAACAACTACCACCAAACCCATCACCACCGCGAAACCCGTAAATCCATGGGCTGGACTTTGGACGACCACTCAAACTCCTAAAGTAAATGTCAATGTTTCGGTTCTTCAAGCTGGTTCAATTCGAGCTTTACAAGATGGACAAATGGAAATGGTTGGAGCCATTACTCTTATAAATGATAATGGTATGAGAGTTCTTATTGATACTGGTTCGGCAAGTGATACCGAAAGACTTCTTCAAAGTAAGTTTTAGATTATTTTAAAACAGCAGAAAAAACATAGAAAATTTTAAAACAAAAAAAGAAGTTAATTCTAAATTCAAACTTTTTAACATTTTTTTTTCGTTCCCAAACAAACAAACTTTTTTATTTACAAATTCCTTTTTTTAAGAAAAAAAAAACGGATTCCAAAGAGAAAACCCAAATTTTGAGAAAATAAAATAAAATAAAATAGAATTTAATTTTTTCTTCTTTTTCTTTATAAATATTTATTAAAGTTCTTCCGATGTTGGCCTTAAAAAATTTTTTTTTCTCTCTATCTCATCTAATCCTCAAAAATAGAGTAAAAGTAAGCAGCGAAAAAAAAAAATAAATAGATAAGAAATGGCAGCGCAGTGGCAGCAGTTAGTTGCGGAAAGCGCTAAAATTGATTCAATTACCTTCATTCAAATAAATGCATGGAAAAAAGCAACGGCAAAAAAAAAAAGGCAGCGGCGACAAAACTTTAGTTTTATTTCTCGACTTTTTTTCTTCTGGGTTTTATCTTAAAACTGTTTTATTTGTGTTTTTTCTGTTATTTTTTTGAATGGCATCAACAGCTGAACGAGCATCAAATAATTTATTAACTTGTGGATTATCACAAAGTCGATATCCAAGTGCTTTAATAGGTATATTTGATTTGATAGCGCTTAGTGTTCCATTATATCGAGGAGTTCAATTGTATTTTTCTTTGAGGTAACAACTTGGTTTTTTTTCGAAAGAATAATGGCAAAGAGTAATATTATATTTTCAAAAAAAAGTAGGGCTTATTTTTTGTTTTTCGATATTGATCCACCAATTTTGGAATATCTTAAAAAAATTAAACATTTTATTTTCGATGTTTTATAAATAACAATTTTCATTTTGGAGAGTTTAAAAAATTGTTTTCGTTTCAAGACAATAAAAAAATACTTTTTCGTTGTGAGAGTTTAAAAACAATATTCATGTTGAGGGTTGCATAGAAATTTTTTTTTCATATTTTTATGCAAATCGATTACAATTAAAAAATATTGCTCTTTGCCATTTTTTCCTTCCAAATCTTTTTTTTCTTTCTTCAAACAAACCTCCAAAATATGTTTTTTAAAGGACTAATACAATTTCAACTTTATGGTTAGCTGGAGCATTAGGATTTTTTATAATTCATTTACTTGCAAATATATTAAATTGGTATGGACTTGGAAGGAAAAAATCCGAATTTATGCTACCTAAACTTGTGGTTAAACTTTTCACGGTCTTAGTTTGCATTTGCGTTACAATATTTATTTATATTTGCCTTCAACAAGGTTCAGGATGGATGATAAATAATTTAATGACTATCGCTAAAATCGATTATAAATCTTCTCAAGCTGTCATAAATTTTGGTGGAATTTTTTTGGTTGCTGCTTTAACAGTTTTTACATTTTTACAATTATGGTTTTTTTATATTTTATATGATTCATATATTTTAATTCGAGAAAAACAAATTGAACGATTTGTTGATTTATCGCTTGAACGGTATGCAAAAAGATTACAACAAAAAAATGGAATTAAAAATAATAATAGCAGCGTCGTCGTCGCAACTAATAAAAATAATAATAAAAATAACGAAATAATTAAAGAAGAAATTAATGAAGATGAATATCCTAATATTGGTGAAGAGGAAGAGAAAGAGTTATGCATGCATTATACTGTTATATGAGGAGAGGAGATATGTGATACGGAAAAGGCATGTTTAAGTGTTGTAAATTTGTTTGTGTTTTGTTTTTGTGTCTGAGAGTTAGATTCTTTTAAAATTGAAGGAGCTTACTAATTTTTTTAAATGTCTCGCAGAAATTTTTTTAATTGTTTTCTAAATTCGTTCTTAGAATTTTCAAGTTTCTTAAAGCAAAACAAAAAACTTAAATTATTTTTTAACAAAACGCTTTTCTTTGAAATTTTTTTTGTTTTGCGCAAAAAAATTCTGAAATCAAAAAGAAAAAAATATATTCCTCTTTGAATTTTTTCTTAGAAATATTTAAATAAAAATGTTTTAAAATTAATTCTATTTATTATTTTAGGTTTAACCAAAGAAGGCATAACCCTTGATGATATTGAAACCGTTGTAATTACTCATGGCCATCCAGGACATATGGGAAATATGAATTTCTTTGGACAAAAACCAATTTTATTCCATTCTCTTGAATATATTGGACGTCATGTAACTCCTACTGAACTTAAAGAGGTAGGGTAGTCGCACCCATTTTTTGAATTAATTAAAAAATAATTTTAAACTAAATAAATATGTTTTTAGAGACCATATAGAAAAATTTCAAATAATATTGAAGTTTGGAAAACTCCCGGTCATACTCAACATGATTTATCTGTGCTTGTTCATAATGTTCAAGGTTATGGTTCCATGGCAATTGTGGGAGATTTAATTCCTACTGAACAATTTATTTCTGATAATGTAAGTTAGTTTAAAATTCCAGAGAATTTTATAGCGAAAATATTCCATACTAAAACTTAATTTTGGAATTTATAAATCTAAATCATAATTTTCGAGAAAAAAAAAGTGTGTGGAAATTAAAAAAAAAATCGCTTCAAGATAAAATTTTAATATTTCCATAATAAAAATTTATCTATTAATTTTTTTTAGATTGATGCCATGACTGCTGAAGGTGCATGGGATACAGCAATAAAGAGACAAAATGCAAATTTAATCATTTGTATGGCTGATTGGATCATCCCTGGACATGGACAACCTTTCAGAGTTTTACCCCAATATCGTCAAAAAGCTGGTTGCACTCGTTTACTTGCCCAACGCCATATTCTCAATGTTGCTCGACAATAATGAGAAAAAAATAAAGTAAAATAAAAAATAAATAAATTTTTACACCCATAAAAATTTTGCGGCATTTCTTAATATTTATTTAATAAAACTAAAAGTAAATGAATGAATGATAAAAAGTTAATTTTTTATTGTTCAAAAAAATGAGTACTCAAAATTTGAGATGTTTTCTTTTCTTTCTTTTTAATTTGTTAATTTTTGGTATTTAAAAAAAAGTTTTATTCACAAAGTGTTTAAATTTTTTTGTTTGTAAAAATATCCATTTTTTTTGTTGTTAATTTTATAATTATTTTTTTTCTGGCTTTAACTTGTTACTGTTTTTTATTTTTTATTTTCTGTCTTTCATTTATATATTTATTTTAAAAAAAAAATGCAAAACATAAAAATCCCATTTCGATTAACCAAAAAATCTTTCATTTTTCCGCCATCTTCTTTTTTTTAAATAATTTTTTTATAAATATGTTAATAATTTGTTCTTTGCATTTTTCAATTTTCCTATGTTAATGATATTGTTTATTGTTTCAAAAAATAAAATAAATTTGTTGTTTTGTAAAATATAATGGAAAAAATAAAAGTTAACTATGTAGCATCCATAAACTCAATTCCAAAACAAAAACCAAAAATTCCTATCGAATTTTTCTTTTTTAATTAAATGTTTAAGTTTAGCTATAAAATGCCCAAAATTTTTGATTAAAAAATTTCATTAATAATTTTTATTTTGTGCTTTTCAAAACATACATGGGCACAAGGTGTGTTTGGGTGTGTTTTGACACACCCGGACGTACCTTGTACCGTTTGAGTTTTGACTGATGTATAGTAAAAATTTGAAAAATTTTGAGAAAAAGCTTGACGTATGGTAAAAAAAAGAAGAAAATTTTAAAAAAATGAAGAAAAATTTTCTTTGAAATTCATTGATTTTGCAAAAAAAGGTCGCCAAATTTTGGAAAAAACTTGAGGTACCGTATGAAAAAATTTTTTTGCACACCTCCTTGCCCATGTATGTTTCAAAATAAGAAAAGCGTCCTTTTAAAAAAATTTCAAAATAATTCGAGTGACCGCTTTTTTATTTTTACTTTTTTCATCAAGAATTGGTTGAATGAAATTCCCAAATTAATTTAAATCAATTACATGTTTCCTTCTTTCCAAAAAGGCAAATTTTTATTTAAATTTTGTCCTTTCACAAAATATGTGCATGGGATTTTTATCTAAAAATTTTTAAGAAATTTGAATAATATTTGAAAAATTCTTACACAAAAAACAATCAACATTTTTTTAAATCTTGTAAAATTTGTTTTTTAAACTAATCCCACGAAATTCGAGCAACACAAAAATTTAAAAGAAAAATGTTTATCAAAAATTCAAAATAATAAATATTTCCATTTTTCCTGGATTTGCAACAATTAATAAACTTTTATCATTTTCAGAAAATTTATGTTTCTGAATATAAATATTTTTTTTATTTATTCCAGATTTATTGATTTTTATATAAAAAAAAGCACATAATCATGTTTTTACTTTTTTTTTATATCAAAAAAGAAGAAGACTGATTTGATTGTCTATCTATTATCAAATTTTTAAGCACATAAATGTAAGCAAAAAAAGATTAGAAAAACCTTTTTTTCTTTTACACAAAATTATTGATTTTTATTTTTCATTCCGTTGGTTCAAATAAAAAAATTTCTAAAATAAATAAATGGAAATTCATGTGCCTGGATATCAATTTATTGAAATTATTAAAAGTGGAGCCCAAGCTTCTGTAGTGTAAGATTTTTTCTCCTTTTTTTTCAAACGCAATGAGACTTTTCTTTTTAGGCAAGCCAAAAAGAATAATATTGATTATGCTGTGAGAGTGATAAGTAATTTACAAAATCCTATAAACATTGCTCGGGCTATTCGAGAATTAATTTTATTAAGAAATTGTAATCATGAAAATGTAAGTTTTTTATATAATTTTTTTGGCAAAAAAAAAACACAAAAAACTTTATTGAATTAAAACATTTTTCTTTTCTTTATTTTGTTTGAAATTTTTTTCTTCTAAACTTTAATATTTTATTGTTTTGTTGTTTTTTAAGATTATCAAAATTATTGATCTCCCTCAACCCAATAATAACAATGGAACTTTAACTCGATTATATATAACTGTGCCATTAATGTTTATAACTCTCGAAGATTTTGCTAAAACAAATGAATGGAGAAATAAGAAAAATGAAAATATTGGAATTCGGTATATTATGAATCAACTTTTACATGGAGTTGATTTTCTTCATCGAAATACTATTTTGCATCGAGTAAACTTTTTTTTCTAAATTTTATCGAAATTTTTTTATTTGTTTTTGAAACTTTTTTTTTGCAGGATTTATCATCAAAAAATGTAATGATTAATCAAAATTTGCATTTAAAAATAATTGATTTTGGTCTTGCCAGAGAAATCCAAAATGTTATGACAAATCTTCCTTTTACTTTGCCTTATCAAGCTCCAGAACGAATGTTGGAATTTGAATTTTATGATTCGAAAGGCGCGTTTTCAACAATAAAAAACTGTCCCAAACCTCAAAATAATTTTAATGTTTTTAGTTGATATGTGGGCTGTGGGATGCTTGTTTGCTGAACTTATTTTAGGTCATCGTTTATTTTTAACTGAAAACACAGCTTTGCCTGGAACAATGCTTTTAAAACAATGTTTTGAATTGGAAGAAAATATTCCAAATATTTTTGATTTACAAATGATACAAATTTTGAGTGATGAAGAAATTGTTTTTATTAATGATAGAATTTATCAACCATTGGAAACAAGGATAAATATTCCGCCGCCTCTTGGGCCAAATGATGACATAACGGATCATTCAGGTAAATAAATTACATAGAGTCTTGAAGCGAAAACTTTTCCAAAAACTTTCGCATTTAAACTTTTAGCAATAAAAATTAAAAAAAATTCTTTTTTTTATTGTAATGAGAAAAAAATAATAAAATATTTTAGTCCAAAATGGCATGACAGCTTTGAAAGGCTTACTTCAGCTTTTACCAAATAAAAGATGGAGCGCTGAAGAAGCTTTGAAAAGTCCATTTTTTGCAAGTGATCGTCCAATAGAAGGAATTCTGAATAATCCCGATGAATGTCAACAAGTTTTTGATCAAACTAATGAAGCTTTAGATAATAAAAATATTCCAAAACTTTTAGGTAGAAAATATTTTTCAATTACAACCAAAAAATAAAAAATGTATGTTTCAGAAATTCTTCAAATACAAATTGAACGGTCTCCTCGAATTTGAAGAAACTGTAAAAAAAATTTTTTGCAAAAATAATAAAGCTTTACTTTTGTTTAAAATGATTTAATTTTAATTCTGTGTCAAGTTTATTCTTTAATAAAATAAAATAGTTTTTATGGTAAAAGTTCAAACAAAAAATGGCTTTTATGTATTTTTTCCTAATAAACAAAGGCCATCGGTGCGATTTTTAGAATGCATCGTTTATTATTATTATTATTACTTTTCCTTGAGGGCCTAAAAACGTGCTTTTTATTTCTTTTTTTTTTACACAAAAAAGAAAAGAAAATGTTCCATTTTTTTTATTTATCTATTTTTTCATCAAACAAAAAAACTTATTTTTATAAAGACAAACTTTTTTAACTAAAAAGAAAACGAGAAAGAGAGTCTTTTCTTTCTTTTATTTTTTTTGAGGATAAAAAAATAAAAAATAGTCGTAAAAATAATTCATTCAAGCGAAGATTTAAAGTTATGTTCTCGTCGTCGTAAAAAAATTTAGCTAAAAGCCAAAATTTATTTTTGTCGTCTTCAATTTAAGTTAGTGAGCTGTTAATGCCGCCCTGCCGCCGCTCAATGATTTAGGTGTATTTTGAACTTTCACAACAAAAAATAAAAAAGGGAAAAAAACTAAGTAATAAAATGATTGGAGTTTTTATTAGTTTTTTTATTTTAACAACAAATTGCTTTCGAGATGATCTGAAAAACGAATTTATTTAGCTCGCGATTATGAGATTTTTGATCATAGCGATAAGCCTTTATTTTTGATTTTGTTTCGCTTCCATATTTTTTCTAAAATTTTATGATTATTTTTACTTTTTTTCTATTTTATTTAAACTCAGACATAAATAATTGGCGGATTTTTTATATAACTTTCTGAGAATTTAAAGAAATAATTTTGTTTTCCAATAAATATTAAAATTAACAAAATTTCTCAAAATTTGTATTTTCATGTTTTATTTATTTTTTTCCAGAAAAGTATGCTAAATTTTTGTTACTAACATTTTTAAAGTCGAAATTTGCGGTTTTAGAGAGGCCAAATCTAATAATCATCTATCTAGCATATACTTTTTTTTCTCAATTTTAGCACTCAAAAATAACACTTTTATTTTTTGATTGATTTTCATGTTTTTTCGTTCCTCGTTTATCCATTTAGCCTTAAGCTATCACACCACACTCATTTCTACTCTGAGATGGATGTGCTCGTTCGTTCGTTGCATCGCTTTAAAAAAATAATTTTTTCCTCATGCATTTTGTTTTTTTGTTAACTCAAGGGAATTTTATTTTTTAGTTTTTTTTGTTTAAAAAAAGTTAAACGAATTTCGTTTTATTTTATTTAGTTTCAACTTTTTTGAAAATCTTTTTTTAAAAGCCTCTTAAAAGCTTTTGTTTCTTTTTTTTTCCTAGCTTCTTCTTTTTAAGGCAGCAGCCTCCGCATCAGCGACGGCAAAAGTAGCATCTTGGAACACTTTAAAAGTTTAAAATAATAAAATAACAAAAAATAAATTGCCTCAAGTCTTTTTGTTTGCTCATCTCTTTTTTCCCATTTTTTTATTTGTTACATTTTTTTAAAAAATTTATTAAATAAATACAGAAGCTTTTATTTTTTTCATATTTGTTTTTTAAAAAATGTGGTACTGTCAGTTTTTGCAATGAGAGTAAATTTATTTTTTTCAGATCTTTCAAAATGTCATAAAATTCTCGCCGTTAATTTATTAAAAAATAAACTTTAGTTCATTATTTCAATAAAATGGTTTACAACTACTATCAATGTTGTCAAAAATATTTTTATTACTATTTTTTTGTTTAGTTTTTGGTTTGCGTTTTTTTGCATTTACTTTTTTTCAAAAGATAAAAAAGTCGAATCGATAATAAAATTTTCGATGATTTTTAAATTTAAAGTTTTCTTTTTTCTTTGATAAAGTTAAATTTAATTTTTAAAATTCAATAAAAAATAAAAACTATTTCGTTTGAGAAAAAAAAGTGAATTATTTTTCTTTTTTTTGAGATAAAATAAACTTTCCTCTCTTGGGATTCACCGTTACCGTTTTTAAATTTCTAACACCTTAAATTTATTCCAAAAAATGCAAATTTTTTAATTTTTTAAACTCAAAAACAGAACAAAAAATAAAACTTTTTTTTTTAGTTGCGTTTGTGGCTTCCACGCCACCATTAATTCCAATGACCCGTCAAAAAGGTGAAATAGCATGTTTTTCATGTTTTGCAAAAAATTCTGGTAAAGTCAATGTTAATTCTCGGCTGCCCCAAACTCAAACCCTATCAAATTTATCTGAAATTATTTCAATATTAACTAAAGGTGGAATGAATATTCCAATTTTGGTTAATCGTTGTGAAGATACTATTCCAATATTGAATCCAAATTTTTATGGCGCTAATATTCATGTGTGTCCGAATAGCGATGAAGAACCTGGAGTATGCGTGAAATTTAAAGGTTATTATAAAGGTAGGTGAAAATTAAATTATATTAAGGAACGAATGAGATTTGTGTTACTGAAAAATAAAAATTCGAAGACTTGTGTTTAATAAAAAAAATACTGATTTAAATGACAAAATTTCTTCCGTTTCTTGAGCTTGAATATTAATGGTTTTAAAATTTTATTATAATATAAATAAAAGTAAAAATTTATGGCTTCATAATTTTTTACTTTCCATTTTTTTGAGAATTTAAGAATTGTTAAAAATTTATTAATTTAAACGCTCTTTTGATTTTCATTTTCGGTGGCGAACAGGGTTTGGCGGAATTACGCTTACGCATTACGCTTTTGCGTAATTACGCCTGTTTTTTGACTTACGGAAATTACGCGTAATTACGCATAATTTTGCGTAATTCGAAAGCGTAATTCATTTAATTTTGAAAAAAATGAACAAATTCTTTTACAACTTTTTGCAAGTTTTTTTAAAAAACACAACGACTCAGCGCTCAAAAAATTCGCCAAAGTAAATAAAAGTGTAAAACCCTTTTATAGATGAAAATTAAATTCCATTTTAGAACATTGTAATGCATGCAATAAGCATGCTAAAACAGATTTAAACATTTTATTTTTTCGCTTGCAATTAAATGGCTATAAGTATGGCCAGATAATGATCGCATGCAACAGACTAAAACAATGTTTTAGTGTAAGATCCTTTGCCCTGCATGTTGTGGAACTTTTTGATCATCCTTTAATTTATAAAACTTACAAAAAAGCAATAGAATCGAGAAAAAGAATTTAAAAGAAATAAAAAAGTTGCTAAAAAATAATTCATAGTTGTTTTTAACAAATAAAATTATTTTGTTAATAAATATATGTATACAATGCGAGGATGAATGTGGGAGGAAAATCAGTAATCTTAGCTAGCTGTTTACCATTGATATTTTATTAAAAATTGAAAAAACTCCAATGTATAACAAAAAAATTTTTTTTTGGTAATTACGCTTGCGTAATTACGTTTTTGCGTAATTACGCCCTTTTTTGGACTTACGCTTACGCTTACGTTTGCGTAAGTGAAATTTTAAAATTACGCATTACGCGTAATGCGTAATTTTTGCAGTTACGCCAAACCCTGGTGGCGAAGATATAATTTTAAAAAAATTGTTAAGAGTGATTTGTTTTTTATTTTTAATAAACTGATTTAGCTTTTTTTGTCAAGCGGAATTTATTCCGCCACTAATTATTATTCTCTGATTACTTTTAAAAAATCAGGATTAAATATCTTTAAAAAAACTTTAAGAAAATTGGAATAATTTAAATATTCAAAAAACTAATGTAAGCAAAAAAAAATTCTGAAAAATGGTAAAAAGGCTGGTTGCTCTATCTTTTCTTTTCTTTCCTTCTTTTTTTTAAGTGTCTTCGTCGATGAAGAAGGACATGCAAGCAACCTTGGAAACTAGCTCTTTTAAAAATAACATCTCCACAACAACTTTTTATTTGACTCAAACGCAGCTCATTTTTTTTATTGTGAATTACAATATGATTAATATCCATCCTTCATGGTCCAAGAAAAATTGGAGACTAAAAATCTGCCAATAAAAATTTTTAAAACAAAATAACAAATATATTCAAATTTCGAAAATATTTTTCTAGGTGAAGCATTTGTTTATCGAGAATGTTGGTCTCGAATGTGGAAGGATCCAAGGCCATTTCGTCATCGAATGTCCGGCGCATGTTTTAGCGATGATTTTGTTCAATCTTTTGTTCAATCAGAAAAAAATACTATTTGCTTTTGTGAAGATGATTTATGCAATTTTTCTCCTAGTGCCTTAAAAAGTTTAATTATTTCAAATTTATTTTTATTTCTTTTAATGGTGTGTTTTCAATTCCATGACATGTGAAATAAATTAGAAAAATAACTTTTTTGAATGCGAAATAAATTTTCATAGCGAAACGATTATGTTCGCCAGTGACTTATGTACAGATGGCTTTGCCAAGTGCTCTATTCAATTTAGAGCTAATTTAAAAAAATCTTGACGAAAATAATTAAAAAAAAAAGATATATTAAAATATTCAAAAAAAATATCTTTAGAAGCTTTAATTCTGAAAGAACTTTATAATAATAAAATTGTTTTTGCAAAAAGAAGCACTTTTCAAACTCTTTCTTTTTTCTTTTTTTGTTTGAGATAAACATGGGAAATGCAGATGTTTGTTTTCTGAAGATGTATCCACGGTAACATTTCATTTTTTCAAACAAATTCATCAAAAAAATTATTGCATCTTTTTTGCTTTTATTCATTTCTTCTTCACCATTAAAAAGGCATTTTCTTGTTTATCTTTCAAAAATAATAAACTCTTCACATCATTGCTTTTTAAAAAATTAAAAAAACTTCTGAATTCAATTATTTTTTGCTTTGAATTAAATAAAGAAATTCTTTTTTTCAAGCGAGTGGAAAACGAAGCCCTCTCTTTTTATTTATTTTCTTCTTTGTTGTGCAAACTTATTTTTCTTTTTGGCAGGATTATTTCCCGCCAATAATATTGTCAGCTGCTGTTCAATTGCCACTCAAAAGGATAGGTGGTATTGTAATAGCAAATCAAATAGATTTGAATAAAGCAACAAATTTTTGACATTTTTTTTCTTCAAGGGTCAAGAACATAAATTATCAAGGAGAAAAGAAATTCTTTTTGTTAGTTAAAAAGCTTTTCCCTTTTATCTTTATTTTTGTCTCTGTTCTTGTTGATCAAAAAAAAGAGAAAATGGAAACACAAAAAACGAACGAGATCGCTGACAAATAAAATCAACAAAGATGCTTTTTTTCCTTTCGAGTGAGTACATACATTGAAATAATGCAAATTTGTTAAAAGGAAAAAATTGTAAAACTTAAAATAAGCAAAAAAGTTCTGTTACAACTTTGCTTTCCCGTTCCATTTTTTAGAAGATAAAATTTTTGATGGTCCTGATTTAAAAATATACAATAATGTCATCGGTTACTTTCTCTTGCAAATTTAGTTTATACTTTATGATAAAAAAAAATATAGCAATTAATGACAGGATAATTTTGCGCAGTCAATCAGAATTTATTCATGATATAGTTCTTCAAAAAAATGATGATTTGCATTTTGATAGCATTTTAGCTTAAAAGCGGGAACTTCAAAAGCAGCTTCGAATCTTTTTGCTGAGATACTCTTGAAGTGAAAAAGGTGTTAAGAAAAAATATGATGAAGTTTGCAATTGATTTCTTTTAACTTTTCACTAGAAAAGAAACTTTGTTAAAATCTTGGAAGTAAGAAAGAATAAACTGCATTGTTCAAACGCAAGAAATTATGATTTATGAAAAAAATTTTACACTGTAAAAAATAAAATCACTTGAAAGCTGCAATATAAATTTTTTAAATGAATAAATTAATTCTTTATTGAAACCAAACAAAAATCATAGCAAATTAAAACCATAAAACAAAACTTGGAAACTTTGCGACTGATATAAAAAATGGGTGATTTTCTGTGGATGTGAAATGGATTACATATCCATCATTACAGATGCTAGAAATCCAATCCTTTTTCATTTTAGAAGGTATATGAACAAATCTTCTTTGCCGACTGAGAGATACTTTAATTTTCTTCAATCATATATACATGAAAATACTTATATTCTTTTGAAGCATTATTGGTCGTCATTACACGCTGAAAATAAGTTTTTCATTTCACCGGAAATCATGTTACTTTTTAAAACACACTCAATTCAGCCTTCATTTATCCGAACCATTGCACCCCTTTGAAACCTTATCTACTCCATTGAAAAGACTGTTTTAGCATAATTTTGAGGAAAAAAATTATTGAAAGTTTTTTTGTGTGAAGAAAAACATACCTTCCTTCGACAATGGAAAACAGAAAACAAAAAAGTTCTTTAGTGCCCTTAAAACATCTTCAAGCTTCTCATAAATCCCATTTCCTTTGTCTTAAAGACAAGAGATGATATTGATGTAATCAAGGTTTAGGAGATGCTTCTTTGGGAGTAATGCAGTTATCCTTAGTTGTTAATGCTAAAGTAGAGAAATCACCAGATTTTAGTGACATTCTTTGTTGGAATCCGACAAATTATGTGATTGGTTAATATATTCTTCTGGTAGAATTTTATCATACTTTTTTGCACCTTTTTAAGTTCAAGCCAGCTTTTAGTGTAACTAACGCATTTTTTGGGTTTGACATTGCTTAGTTCCCCTTTCAACTTTTTTTTACCTTTGTCTAAACTTTAAATGGAACTAAAAAAATGAAGGAAAAGAATAATGGGCTGGTGGAAGATCACCCATTTGTTCATTTTTCTAAAACTTTGGGTCAAAAAACGAAGGAGAAAAAGTGCGCGGAGTCTATTGGCTGTGGCTGCTGACCTTTTACTCTTTGATGTAAACAAATAACAAATTGAGAAAAGGGAAAAAACGGTATCGTATTCTTTCTATCATTTTTATGAAAAACTTCTTCGGTGAAAATTTTTGCTTCTGAAAATAAAGGAAAGATAAAAAATGAATAGTTTTTAAAATGAGATATTTAAGTGAGTTTAACACCAGTTCAAAACAGGTTCTCGCGAATGAAAAAAAAATTAAAGGCATTCATATTTATTTTTTTCTTGTCGATTTATCACAAACTATTCAAAAAAACATATATATAAAAAACAGTAAATTCAAGAGCAGGTTTATTTAAGCGCCAATGATGAAATGCAAAATTTAGAAGTGAATGAGTGTGATCTCCTTGACCTCAGATAAATTTTATTAAGGCAAATCTAAGAGAGGTTGGATTTTGAGATGATGTTAATCGTGGCTGAAATATTTTAATATTAATAAAAATTAAGTGATTGTATAAATTTTTTGGACCAAACAGAGCAAACGATCTTAGCGAAATTCTGTTATTATCGTAAAAATTATTAAAAATGGAAAGGGAAATCAAAAAGATTATAATTTATTTTTGTGGATAAAATGGGGTTGTGATAAAGAATAGTTATGAAAAAAATTAGATTTCAAATTGTGCCATGTTTTAACACGAATACCTGTCGTTTTTTGTGGTATTGCATCAGACCCGCAGCAACTAAATTTTCATTCATTGAAGGTTGCCAACGTCGACTTTAATAGTTGATTATCTTTAATGTTTACTTTTTTCAGAAGATTTTTTTCTTTTTTTGGTTTTCTGAATACTCCTCTATCTTCGTCAGGTATGTTTCTGATGGAATCACGGCATTTTGATGATTTCAAAGTGGTTTCAGAATCATCTAAATCACTTATTTCTTCACCTGAGGATGGTTTCGATGGGTTAAAATATTATGAACATTGTGTGAGTTACTTCATTACCAAACCTGAAAGATGTTTCATCGTTAAAAAGCTTGAAGTATGGATGAAAAGCTTTAACTTTCATTGCCTCTACCTGATTACCCAAAATGCTTGAACATGAAAGAGCAAAAAAAATTATCTATATTTTTGTATTAAAATTAGTGATTTTTTACCTTTCTTATTTATTCTTCACAAATGTCTTTCATAATTAGGCTACTTTTCTTTTTGATGGACTTAACTAAAACTAATCCTAAGAAAAGGTGAAGAAAAAAAAGAAGGAAAAATGATTAGAAAAAGCATGACTTTTTATCGAATTATATAAAAAAATAAAATTAAAACTCGGTGAGCTGAAAATTAGTTTAAACTTTTACATACAAATTGTAATCAAGATTTTCTTCTTTCCTAATAATTTATAATGTTTATTCTTCATCAATACATTACTCGTCATTAGCGAGCGATAATGATTGAAGGAATCTTGCTTCAAAATTGCATAAAAGCTGACAATAAATAAAGCTTCAGAATTCTTTGAAAGCTTACTCACAGATAGTGAAAGTGGAAAGCTTTCATTGATAATAGATATTGAAAAAAGCTTGCTCAGCATTCTTTTATTTTCTTTTTCTCAATTCGTTGAATAAAAAGAAATTGTATTTTTCTAAAAAAAATTAAAGTGTGTACCAAATTTGCAAAAGCTTTGAAAAAATAATTTGCCCTTGATAAATGAATCAGAAAACTATAAAGTAAGACATTTACCAAAAAGCATTTACATATTGCTTTCGATTTTTATATATGTAGTTGCAATAAAAAGAGATTCAAAGGTCGTCTCATTTTTTTGGAATTTTAAATTTGAAGAAAACATTAAGTTGGGCATGTAAGCAACTAAATCTTAGATGAAAGCCGTTTTGTCCACTTTCGTGTTTTGGAATCCGTGAAGATATATTTTTTTCAAGGATAAAAAGCAAAAGTTGTGAAGGATCTATGATTTGAATAAACTACACCACTAGACAGAGCTGTTTAGGCAAAACTTTTATTACAAAACCCAAAAAAAAATAATATTTTTTTGAAATAGGTGCAAAAGTGAAATAATTTTAAGATAGCATGAATTTTAATTTTTTGGTAGAAAAAAGAGGGTAAAACTTAGTATTTTATAAAATTCGAAACTCCATTTTTAAAGTATAAAACAGCGAAGACTTTTTTTATTTTACCTATTGTTTTGAGCATTTTAAAGCGATTCATAATTTTACGCCTAAAATATAAAAAAATCAAACGGTTCTGTTTCGTTTGATTAGTCGAAATGAAAAAATAAAGTTAAAATTTTTTTTAACAAAGATTTATCATTTTTTCCCATTATCAAAATTAAAATAAGAAACACAATCATTTTATTAACATTTCTTTTTAGGCTCCTAAGAAAAATGGGACTGTTCTTATTATAAACAACAAAAAATTTAAGGATGGTTATGAAATTCCCATTGCAGGTGGAAAAATGGATTTTATGATATTGCTCCACGCATATTGCCATTCTGGCTATGATGTTTATTATGCTAAGGATTACACAGTAGAGGTATAAATTCAAATCTAGCTAATTTGCAAAACTTTTATTTAATTGTAAAATATTCCAAAACAATTTTTAAAAAAATAGTTTCCATTGAATTCAATTTTGCTTGAAATCAACGAAAATTTATAAAATATATAAACATTTTTGGAATAAATTACATCTTTTAGAAAATATTGCAAGCTCTTGAAGGATTTGTTTCTATGAAACACGATAATGTCGAGCGTATTTTTATTAATTTTCTTAGCCATGGTTCTCTTATCCATGGAAAAGAATATTATTGCGCTTTTGACAAGAAAGTCAGTGTAAACTCAATGTTGAAATTACTAAATCCTATCGATGCTCCAGAATGGAAAGAAATTCCAAAAGTCATTTTTATTTATAAATGTCGCGCATGTAAGTCAATAGAATAAAATTAAAATAATCGGATTTTTTAAATATATTAATTAATTTTTCAGCCGTTATGCCATTTGATGTGCTTCTTACCTACTGTATAAATATTTTCCTACGAATCGGTATATTTTTAATTGATTATATATTTTCAAAACATTAAAAAAATTTAAATTTTAGTTTTTCGTCGTTCGCCTAGACCACATTATTATGTTCCTAATAATACTCACTTATTTTATTCTTGCCAACCCTACCACACATCCGTTGTTCCTGAGGATGGATCATACTTATCTCATGCTATTTCAACCCAAATACAGTATCACAATGACATACCAAAATTCGTAGAAAATGTATGTTAAATTTTTTTTTACCTCTTCTATATTAACATATTATTCACGCCAAGTCAGTCGTTAGGTGATTTTCATTCAAAAAATAAAGTCAGTCGTATTTTACATTAGCGCTCCCTCCTCCTTTAATTTTATTCGATTATTTTCTTTTTAGCTTGGAAGGTTTAAAACAAAAAGAATTTTGTTTGTTTTAGCTAGGGTTGTCGAATTTCCCGGGAAATGGGAAAATGGGGAAATTTCCCGCTACAAACCTTCACAAAGTCTTACAAAGTTTAACAAAGTTATAGCAACTTTTGTAGAACTTTGTTAGACTTTGTGAAACTTTGTAAGGGTTTGTAGCGGGAAATTTCCCAGGAAAAATCGGGAAATTCCCGGGAAATTTTTTTGACAACCCTAGTTTTAGCCAAAAATAAAAATTTCTAAAAAAACTTGTATTCTAATGAATTTCAAGAGAAACTTTGTGATTTTTCTAATCCCTTCTAAAAAACGACTTGATCTCTTTTTTTAACATTCATTTTTGAACACAAATGTGCGACGTTCTCTTAAAAAAAATAGAATTCTAAATAAAGCATTGCTGAAAAGGATCAAACTTCCAAAAAATCTTCGCATCTTCATATTCTCCATTATAAAAAATTAAAATTTTTTAGGTAAAGAACAAAGTTACTGAAATTGCCAGCGAGGAAAACAATGAACAAATTCCTCAAATTTTAAGTAATGTGGATGATGATGGCCTAACAAGCATTCATATTATTGGAAATTAGCCTTAAAAATTCCTTACTTTATCATAGACATTCTAACTTCTTTTATTCCTTTTTTTATTCTTCATATTAAATAATTCAATGCGCCATTTTTTAAGCCTTCTTTTATCATTTGAACAAATTGTAGTCTCATTTAGCTCTTTTTTCGGAAAGCCATCCTAAAAAAACTTTAATTTTTCATTCCCAGTGATTTTTTTAGATTTGTTAATGTTAATATTGTTTTAATTTTGTATAAATATTGTTTTTGTAATTTTGATAATTGGATTCTTAGAGACATCTAGGTTTTATACCAGAAGAATTTATTTCTGGTTTTTACTTGGAATAATAAAAACCTTGCGTTTTTTCATTTATAAATATGGTAATTTTTTAAGGATCAAAAATATGGAAAAGTTTTTGGTTGGCAGCAACCATTTTTGAGGAATCAAACTTTTTTATTTTTAAATTTCAGAAGCAGTAATGGAAACGCTAAAAGAAAAAAAACTATACCTTAATGAATGGAGTTAACACATACGATGTGAATAGTAGAAAGTTTGATGGAGATTTCAAAATAAAAATAAAATATTTTTTAGTAAAACAAAAACAGAAAATGGTAGGAATCGTTTAGTTTTTAATTTAACGTTGAAAAAAAAATCATGCGCCCTTCTCGATTGTTGATTACTAAGCGATGAATCAAATAAATTTCTAGCTCCTATTTTGATTTTTTTTGCTCGATTAGAAAATTACTAATTACCAAAATACGTTTTCTTACACTAAAAAAGCGATTGTTTTAAAAAAATTAAAATTACCTTGCCATTCAAAAATACAGCTTTCTAATATGTAATGTCAAAAAATACTTTATACCATTTTTGATAAATCATGGAGAAAAAAATAAATTGAGCCATACATATGGCCAAAAATAAAATAAGCCCATAATTACGGTGATCAAATTTAAGAATCAAAAAATTTACGCGTATGAAAAACACTCAATGGCAAACTTTTAACAAATGAAAAGAATTTTTTGGAATCGCATTTTCTTACCGTGATTTATTACCTATTTTATTTTTGCAAGAGTCGTGATTTTTTTGCCGCTCATCCAAGTAATTTATGAGGTGGTGTCCCTTTTGTTTTTATCAAACAACTGTGCCCTGATGTAAATGTCTCGCTCGACTAATCCGCGTTAACTAAAAAAAAAAGACAAAAAATCCAATTCTTAAAAAAAACGATTTATTTCTTTTTTACATTCTTATTTCGAATTTTTGTTTTTCATTTTTATACCGCCTCTTCTTTCTGATGTATTTTTCCTTTGCTTTTAATTAAAAAAAAGGTATCAATTCCCGCTCCCCTTCTTTTACAAAAATTCTTAAAGAAAATATACAAAAAAATGGGAAAAAAGGTTCCGTTTAAAATAAGAGATGGTAAAAAAAAAGAGTTTTTTTTTAACTGGGGCAATTTTTTGTTTTGTTTTCTTCCAAGTTACTTGAATCAGTGCCACTTTTTTATTTCAAAAACTTTTGTCCTTTCATTATCCTCGATTGGTTGATATATAAATGACGAAAGCAATTGAATGATAACAAAAAAAGTTTATGTGTCATCACATATTTTTTAGGTTAGTGAACTTGTGATTAAGAAATATTTTAAGCATTTGGATTAAAAAACACTAAAGCTTTTGAGATCAGACATGAGTTAATTTTAGCGCACAGTATTTTTATTGTCTATGTTACGGCGAATATAGTTTACTTAATTATATTTAAAAAAAGAAGAAAATGAGTGATAATAAGCATTTATTTTTTAGCTCATTTAAAAAGTGTGTAGTCTAAATACATATTTTTCTTTATGATTATTCATCATGTCATTGGGAAAAAAATTTAAATTTTTATTTTTGCATAAAATTCTCTAAAAAAGGGACAAAGACATATAAATAGTAAAAAAATTCTTTTCATTTTTATTTAAAAAACAGCAAAAGATTTCTTAGCAAAAAGAATCATATTTATAAGCTTTATGACACACAAGTGATGGTATTTATAGTTTTTTTGGAAAATATCAAGTTAAGAGTTTCATTTTTATGAGTTATAAAATATGTCATGCATTTCTTGCCGTTTTATGGCCGCATCGTGCTAAAAAAGTAAACAACAGAAAAAAATAAGGAGAGACTCAATAAAAATTATATATGCTTAGACTTGTTTATCTTTTTTATATTATCATTGAAAAAAAGTATGATACATAATAGATCATCATAAAGCCTTAAGTTACATAACAGATATATTTTTTAAATGATAACCATTTTTGAGAGCTTTTAAAAACCTAAGCATTTTCTCATTTCCTTCGTACTTTATGTATAAAAAAGTTTTATTTGGCCATTTTCCAAAATAAAATATTGATGGAAAAATGTTTAAAACAAATGATAAAAAATAAAATTTACAGTAATTAGATTTAAAATATTTAGTAAAAAGTAATGAAAACTTGGCAAAAAAAAAAGAATAAAAGAAAAAAAGATTTTGTTGTTATCAAAAAAACTTTCATTTTAATTTTTCAATGCCAAATTTAGAATGATTTAAAAAAAATTATTATTCATTTTTACTTTCGTTAGTCTTCTTGTTTATGTTGCTGGGTTGTTTTATATGATAATGAGCCTCTTCTTCAGCATCAGAATCACCAAATGGATCATTCGAATTAAAGTTATTTTTTGCTACAAAATCTTCGGCGGATTTAATCAAAATTTCAACTTTTGATTCAACTTTTTCAATTGCCTCTTTAAGTCTAAAATAAAAATATATTTTTAATTAGCTAACTTTTTAAAAAAAAAATAATAAACCGATGTTGTTCAGCCGTAAGAGCCATATCAAATTCATCATGATTTTCTTCAAGATGGGCTTCAACGAATCTCCGGCGTCTCCATCCCATCAAATCTCCATCTTTATGATCTTTTTCAATATTAAATCGAAGAAAGATTTCAGTGATTTTTTCTTCTGAATATCCACTTCTGAAATAAATAAATATATAAGTTTCTTTTATTTATCGCCCTAGATTATTCTCTCGGTTTTTAGCGCGAAAAAATAATCAAATTCTTTTATTGCCCAGAAAACAATCCAATCAGAAAGTTTTCCAGCGGACACTTTGGAATTTTTTTTATTTTGTCAATGTTTTTTGTTTAGTTTTTGCTTACTTTTCCAATTCTTCTTTCCATTTAAGATAATCTTCAGAGGGCGGAGTATTTTTAGGATCTTTACCAATTCGAAGCTTTCGAAGAAATTGATTCCAATTCTTAAAAAAAAGAATGATTTTGTTTTGTATTTATCTTTTTTTATTTTTACTTTGTTTTATTTTTTTCCAAAAAAAAAGTTTTTTCGAAAATAATTATTAAAAAATCTTTTTTTAATTAAATCTAAAAATCCTCACTTTTCGAACATAATTTGATACAATATATTCGCGTTTAGTTCGGGCGATTTCATTTGCAACTCTTCCATATGCATAAAGGAGAATTGCTAAGAATAAACTCTAAAAAATTTCTTGATTAGAATTTTTTTATTTATTTAGCAAAAAAAAGATTTTTTTACCAACCATAATAATCAAATTTCCGCAAACGATATAAGTCAAAACATAAATAGGTCCCAAATATTTGTTACAAGCTGAATAATCATTTATTAGAAAATCGCCAATATTTATTCGAAATAATGTATATCCAGCTTCTGGAAGGCTTGAATATTCACGTAATTTATTTCCAAATAACCCAGTGCCAACTGCCATATACATAAAATAAATAACAAAAAACATCCAAAAAAATGCAATCATATCTTTTATCGATCGATGTAAAGTTTCCATCATTTGATTCATTTGTGGTTGAAAGCTAACATATTTAAATACTTTCATCCATGAAATAAATACGCATACCGTTGTTACATCCATTGCAACAGACGAATAATAAACTATTCCATTCATTTCAAAATATTTTTTTGTATCACCATTTGCAAGAATTTTAATATTATTATTTACAGTTATAACGAGAGCTATCGTTAAAATTATTGTGGCAAGGGAAAGCTATAAACAAAAAAAAAGAGTTAAAAATGACTGTGAAATATTTTTTTATTTAAAGATATGTATGTATTTTAGACTTACCCCAATAACAACTAAATCCACAAAATTCCATAATTCATTAAAATAATTCCATCCTCTTTTATAAAGTTGTCGAGCATCTTGAATAATATAACATAAAGTAATCCCACAAAAAATAGCTTCTAAAACCAGAATAAAATAATCAAATGTTGTTACATAACGAAATAATTTCATGGTTTCTATATAATATTGAGGAATTATTCCACCACCGGGTGCAAATTCAAAAATTATTTTAATTACAGTAAAATAATTTAAATTTGCGTTATAAACTGTGAAATCAACAAATATCACTCGAGTGGAATGATCAATCCATTTATGTCCTTTCAAATTTTTAATAATTTTAAATGCTTCCAATCGATTATTTATTGGTAATTCTTGAACAAATCCTCCTCCACCATAAGTTGAATGAAAACCAGAATAATCGCCTGCTTTTAATTCGCTGGCTTCAGTGTAAATAAATCTGAAAAAAGGCATAACAAAAATTTTTTTAAAGAAAAATTTTAGTTTAAAAAAATTAAGATTTGGTTTTGGGCTTTAAAATTCTCGAAAAGTTAAGACTTTGAAATGAAAAAACTTTTTAGCAAAATAAAGTTTTAAAAATTCTTAAAATCTTTTTAAAAAAGTTTAGTTAAAAATTTAATTAAATAACTACCAAATTTTAAAACGTAAATAAATGAAAGGGAAAAAAGCAAATCAAAACTTTTTTCAAAAAAAGAAAAACATACGCTGAAGAATTAGCTGGTCCAAAAGATGCTTTATTTTCTATGCTTTTACGATACGAGGCACTACAGTTTTTAATTTCCCTTGATAAAGAATATACGACTTTACAGGAATCTTTAGTAACCTATAAAAATAAATAAAATTAAAACACTAAATTACATTTCTCTAAATTTCCCCATAAAAGGCTTACACGAAGAATACGAATTCGAGGTTTAAAAAGCAAGCGATTATCAAATGCAATCAAAGGTCGCTCTTCGCCATCATTATCATTTACATCATGACTCGAATATATTCCATCCAATAAAGGATTTTCTAAATAATCCCAAACATTTTCATATGTTTGAAATTGGTCAAAGGTTGGAAAATTTGATGGTAAATTTGTAACAAATAATTGTTCCAAAGTTTTTGTTTGATAATACATCATCGTGGAAGTCATAGAAAAAACTGTGATACACATGAATAATAAAAATATGAGATAAATAGCAAGTTCTGAAATGGCTGCAAATGCTATAGCATCTTTACTGCTTGATGGATCAGCTTGAATTGCCCCTATAAATAAATAAATATGCAATAACCTTTGAAGCCTCGTAGTTGATCAAAGCAGTTTGTTAGTTGCTTACATTTAATTTTATCAACCATTTTCAAATCTCTCCTTTTGCCATCTTTAGTTTTAATTTTAGGTCCACCTTTTCTTCGACGCAAACCATTATCGCCACTCTTATTTGAATCATGATGGCTTTCATATCCAGCATCAAAAAGCTAAAAAACAACAATCATAAACAAATCATAAAATTTTCTCCACCACAAAGCTTTCTTTTTTGTCCCTCTAAAAAACCATTTGCAGCTAATGGGTTACAGTATTTTTGCTACCGCTTAAGTTAGTTCTGCTTTCTCAAAAATTCTCATCGAAAAACTTAATCAACAAACAAATCGACTAACCTCAGAACCTTCAAATCCCCCTATTCTTGAATGGTTTTCAGTAATTGAAGGTGGTAAATCAACTTCAAGATCACCATCATATCCTTCAAGTTTAGGAAGAGGTGGAGGAGGAAGAGGAGGAGAACCGCCACCACTTTTTTCTTCCATATTCTTTAACATCCAAAAAATGTAAAATGAAAATAAGTTGTTCAAGCAAAAAAATCTGAAACTATCAAAAAAGTTGCTAAGGATTGCTTTTCTAATATCCAAGACGATAGTCTTCATTACTCTTGACAGCAGCCTCCGCATTTCCATTCTTAATATTTTATATAGCAAAAACGATAAAAGCCTCCAATGGCAACGTTCATGGAAGCAAACATCATCACTGCTGTTGCATCTTCCATTTTTATTGCTTTATGAAGTTGTAAGTCCATGCACAAAGGCTCCTCAAACACCAAGACTATAATGCTCAAACTTTCAGACACAAAGAGAAATGAAATAAACATATTTATTAAATTACAAGTATTAGGCAAAATACAACAGGCTAATATCTGACAAATAAAACAAACAATCGAAAAAAAGTTACAAAGGCACAATAGCAAAATAAAGAATGTTCAAAATATAAAAATCCTAAATTATAAAGAAAAATAGAAGAGTTTCAAACACGTTCAAGAACAATGGCAACACGAGGTGGAACATAGACAGAGAGATGATAACGACGTCCTTGATGACCAGGATCCATAGCAGAGTAAATTTGATCATGATTGAGACGACCATGTCCACCAAACTTGGCAGCATCACTATCTAGAGCCAAACGATACCTGAAAAAAGAAAATCGATGAAAGTTGGAAAGATAAACAAAAAGCAAACTTACTGTCCACCAACATCCGTTGCAACCCAATAATCAGTATAAGCCTTCGTTGTATGTAAGTTAAAAACAAAGACCAAGCCACCACGTTCAAATACAACGACTTTATCTTCTCCATGTTTAGTTGTAACATAAGCCTAAAAAACTTTTATCATCATCAAATAACTAGAAGCAAACAAAGAAAAACTTACAGGTCCACGAGTCAAGAATTGATGCTTTTCTTCCATTTCGTTCATTGCTTGATCAAAGCGATTCATAAATTTGTAACGAAGTTTTTCATCATCAGCGAGATTGAATTGACGACGACAGTAATGATACGATTGATTGTTGCCAGCACGTGGGAAATCCAACCATTCAGGATGCCCAAATTCATTTCCAATGAAGTTCAACCATGCTTCACCACCAAGACCATAAGTAAGTAGACGAATAATATTATGAAGAGCAATACCACGTTCAATAATGGGAGTAAACGGCGATGTGATTGCCATGTTATCATACATTTCTTTATCCATTAACCAAAATGCAAGAGATTTATCACCAACTAGAGCTTGATCATGAGATTCTGCATATGCAACGTTCTTTTCCATATAGCTAAAAAAAAGTAAAATTAGAAGGTTGTAAACAACAAAGGATATAAAACTCACCGACGATTTTCCAATGTTTGAACGATATCACTAATTTTCCAGTCTTCATCTTGTTGATGCTTGAGAATTTTGATCCACATATCAGGAAGTGACATAGCGAGACGATAATCGAATCCTTGACCGCCTTCTTCTATTGGTCGACAAAGTCCAGGCATTCCAGAGAATTCTTCAGCAATTGAAATCGATCCAGGATGATACTTTTGAATGATATAATTTGCCATCATTATGTATGTAACAGAATCAGTATCAGTGTTGAGACCAAAGTAATCATCATATGAACCAAATGCATCACCAAGACCATGAGAATGATAAAGCATAGAAGTAACACCATCGAAACGGAAACCATCGAACTTGTATTCTTCTTGCCAATAACGAAGATTACTTAGAAGAAATCTTTGAGTTTCAACATTGGTGTAATCAAAAAGACGAGAATCCCATTGAGGATGATTTCCACGAGCATTTGAATGAAAATAGCCGCCATCATCACAAGTCCATTGATTAAGTCCATCTTCAACATTTTTGGAAGCATGAGAATGAACAATATCGAGAAGAACAATCAATCCAGCACCATGAGCTTCATCGATGAGATATTTGAGATCGTCTGGCTTTCCAAAGCGGCTTGATGGAGCAAAGAACGAAGTAACTTGATAACCAAAGGATCCATAGTAAGCATGTTCCATGATAGCCATCAACTGAATGCAGTTGTATCCTTGTCGTCTGATTCTTGGAATGACATCATCGGCAAATGCACGATATGTGTTAACTTTGCCTTCAGGAGAAGAAATACCGACATGAGCTTCATAAATTCGAAGAGAACCGTTGAGATGCACCGGTTGATTTCTCCATTGATAAGGTTGTTGAGGATGATAAAAGACCTAAAAACAAAACGATTAGTAAGTAGGTGATGAACATGAAGGTCGAATAAAAGGAAGTATGAAAAGCAAAAGAAAAATAGTTTACCATTTCATAGATATTTGTTTTTGCTCGTTCAACATAATTTGCCCATGGTGATAGCTTATAAAAATATTGGCCATTTTTTTTGACAGCAACTTTGTAAATGATACCATTTTTGAGAAGAGCCGAACCATCAGAATTTGCAGGAACCTTCAGACTCCAATGACCAAAATTAAGCTTTTCATATGGATGAGCATTCGTATCCCAGTTATCTGGAAAATAAGCAAGATAAATAAAGAAACAAAAGGTAGTGATCAAACTCACTGAAATCACCAACAAGCGATATTCCTTCAACACCTGGACACCATTCAAGACAGCTTAGAGAGTTATCATCTTTCAGATGGATGCCATATTCACGATAACTGAGTGTTACTTTGTCCAATCCACCAGGTAACTAAAAAAAAAGTCAAATATTAGATCAGAGACCGAATAAAAATAGGAAAAATACAGCTTGAAGACGATCTAGAGTTTCACGATAAACTTTGTAACGACGCTTGATTTCAGGAATTTGAGGAGTTAAGTATCCATCACGTTCAATGAGGATGTTGAGCTGAGATGGTTCTATTTGTTTTGCGTTGTCAGCCATGGTTGAATATAACCTAAAAAATGGAATAATTACAGAATGTAAATAAAGAAACGAGAAAAGTAACAAAGAGACGATACACGTTTTACACGCAAACGAAGGTCAAAGAAAATTAATGGAGTAACTAATCTAAAAAAAGCTACAAAAACGAGGTATTATGTAGTGAATCAAAAAGTTTGAGTTGGATGATGACGATTCCGTTTGACATCAAAAATAATGTGTAATCGAAGTAAGTTATGGAAAAATAAGAAAGTCTATCAAGCTAGTTAGTAAAAACATTTCCCGTTTTTATGAGATACACGGAAAAGCAAAAGGAGTAAATGGCAAAAACACCGTTAAATAGAATCAAAAGTTTGGAGGAAAATTCATTTGGAGGTCAAGGATAACGACTAAATAAGATGTATCCTTTTAGAAAGGCTCTAATTAATGGCACGCAAGTAAAGCTAACAACAATAGGCTAGGAATTAAACCACAAAATATTGCAGCAGTTAAAAATCCCTTTTTTCAATTCAAAGATGAAGAAAAAAAAATAAAAGACGTTAGATAAAAAAATAATCATTGAATCGAACAAAAACAACAAAATCACAAAGCAGCAATAAAATTTTGAAGGCAATGAATGAGAAGAAGAAGAAAAAAACCGTTGATTGAAAGAAATGCGAGCGAAGAAAAAAAAGAAGCGGGAGCAAAATATTTTCCCCTTCTCTCTCGCTTTTTTTTCGGTTGAGGCCATCGGCCCCCAAACAACTTTGGCCACGACAAACAACAAAAACAATTGTTTTTGCTGCAAGAAAATATACATGCAGAAAATAAAAATGGGGAAAGAGATTGAAATGAAACTGATCATCATCAACAACAAGATTTTTATTGAAAGTAAAGGAAACAAACAAATAAAAGTGATTCTCTTCGTTCTTTAAATATAAAAGTTGTTTGTTATCAATCTAATTAGAGGTCAGAAAGAGAGAGAGAGAGTTGTTTATGTTATTATAACTCTTATAATTTTTTTTAAAAGAAAAAGTAGTTAGGGCGTAATAGAGAAATGGATGGAAGACAGACAGCAACAACCTAAAACAATAAAACCAAATTACTTTTTTAAGCCTTTTTTTTTGCAAAAGAAAAGTTTTATTTTTGGGAAAAAGTTTTGAGGAAATAAAAATAGAAACTTTTGAAGCATAGAATATACACGAACTAGCAACTATTAAACTATTTTAACGATTACAAGGGTTTCATTTTTTAATTGTAAAACCAGTGATCCAAATAATACAAGAGCTTTATTTAATTCAAGAGACCACCAATAAATATAAAAGACAAGAATAAGAAAAGTGAAGTGAAATAAGGAAAGCTTAAGGCTATTTAAGCGCTTCTTCGATCTCGGCTAAGATCGAAGAAGCTGATAAATATTGGGCGGGCAAGAAAGATATATTAAAACAAAAATGTTGACAATTCTTTTCTGATACATTACATTAACAATAAAAAAAATATTAGCTGAGAGCAAAATTCTATCAAAAAGCAACAAAAAAAAGCAGCAAAGAAAATAAAGAAAAATGTCCATCAACCAACCCATCGTTGTTGTGTTGGAAGCAAAACGAAAAAAACAACAAACTTTCTAAAATCGAATTCATTTTTTATCATTCAAATGTAATAATGTCTTAACTTTGAAATGAACCTATTTCTTATTTACTTTTTTGTTATTATTATTATCAAAATAAAAGCAAAACAATTATTGCAGATTTTCTTTCAAAAGAAACAAGGCAAGCAAAAAATAAAAACACTTTGAAGTAAACAAGCAAGAAAATCTAGAGACAAATGAAAAACAAGGAAAAAGGCAAGGGAAGCTGCTGCAACTCGTCATTGCCAAGAGGCAAGAACTTTGAGAGTTAATGCTCCATGTATGTATGTTACAATAAAATGGAACGATGACGAACACAAATTTTTTTTTTGAAGGTAAAAATATCGAAGATGATTAAAATAATAATGAATATTTCAAAGATAAGGATTAAAAAGTATCGTAATTTTTGTGTCAACTATAACTCCGAAAATAAAAATTCATTGGTAAAATTATTGGCTCAACTCATTTTTTTTTCTCATTTTATTTATTGTATCGGAAATTAGTGATTCGAATGGTCGTTTACCAACCATTATCCAGCCATGATTTATTCATCCAAACATTATTGCATGAACAAGGATTATTTTCTTATTTACCAATATGGATCGAGAAAAAAAAGTGGAACGACAACTTCAAAATATTTTTTTTATAAATCAAAAAACGACAACAAGAAAATGATTTACTTCGTAACCTTTAGCCAACTTGCATGTATGTGCTTGAAGAAAAAAAATTGACTCAACAAACCTTTAACTATTTTTCTTTCTTTATTTCTTTTTTTGGTTGACGACGTGTAAAAAAATTAAATTCAACACGCATTTCTTAATTAATTTTTCTAAGTTCATTAAAATTAATTATTTATTATTGCCATTTTCATATTTATCTAAAAACTGAATCGCCATTTTCGAAAGTGGCTGGTTTTAGTCAGACAAACACAAAAAAAAAATTTATATATAAAATAAAATAATAAGAATGGGTTTTGGAAGTTTAATTTTTCAACTTATATTCGTTTTTTGTTTAACGCTATTTTTACTTCATCGATATGGAAATTGGAGGAAGCAACATATATTTGTTACTGTTTCAACTTTTATTGGATGGTATTTTTCATTTTTAATCATTCTTTTATTGCCTTTGGATATTGCCATCGTAAGTTTTTTTCCGTTTCCATGAACCTCGAATCTTGGGATATAAAAGCTAACGATTGATTGACTTTTTTGTTTTTAGACATTTTATAAAAAATGTAAATTAGAAGAAACTAAACTTAATACAACTTTATATTGTGAAGAACCACAAGGACATGTATCAGATCAAACTCTATTAGGAATTTGGCGAGTGCTATATTGGACTGCGCAGTTACTCACTTGGTTAGTTATTTATTTGTTTATATCGAGCTTTTTTTTAATCAAAGAATATATAATTTTCGCTTTAAAATTTTTTTCTTTATTATTAATCGTGTGGCAATTTTGCAGGATAGTTTTGCCCATGATGCAAAGCTACTCAAATGCTGGAGAATTTGATGCCATTGGTAAACTTCGTGCAGCATATTATAATAATATTATTTATTATATTACGTATGCAATTATATTCTTTTTCTTACTTGCATATGCAATATCCAAAGGGATTTCATTAAATCCGTAAGTTATTTTTTCTCAAACAAAAAAGCAGACATTAAAAAAGTAAAGAAAAAAACCTATCAAAAAACAAGTTTTTGGAAAACAACTTTTATCGCTAAATTTATTTTTTGATTGTCGTCGTCGGATTAGAGTTTTTTTGTTTTTTGATGCGTCTGTTTTTATAATTATTTATCTTCCCCATATCTTGCTGGTTGTAGCTTTTTAAATACCTATTTTTTGATTTTAGTGAACATCTTAAAGTTCTTATTGTTTCTGCATCAAATACTTGGGGACTTTTCCTTCTCACCGTTCTCCTGGGTTATGGCTTAGTTGAAGTTCCCCGACAATTATGGCAAATATCAAATAAAGGTTATCGACTTAAAAAAACTTATTTTGAAGTTGATAAACTTTCGGCGGATAAAAATGATTCAGAAGAAACTCTTCGAGAAGTTTATTGGTAAATTTTTTATTGGCGAAAGTTTTAGAAATTTAAAATATATATATGCAAATTATTTTTTTCAGTGAAGCTCGAGAAGTTTTGAATGTGCTTCAAAATCATCGAGGAGATGCGAGAAATAAAGCCCAACAAATTATTTCAAAAATTCCTTCCAACCTCGCTCAAGAATTTAATTCCAATTCTTCAAGTACCAATAATTTTGGTGCCGCATCGAATATTCGTGAAACTGATATTGCTATTATTAGTAATGATCGATATTTGGTAAGTAAAACACAGTTTAAAAAAAACAAGCTTTATTTATACATAAAAAAAATATTATTGGTTATGATTATCTAAAATATTTTTAACAATTTCTGTAATTTTTGCACATTTTTCATCCCATCCTAAATGACTTTTAACATGATGATCATAATTATCAACTTGATGAAAATTTGGATGGCTTTTCCAAATTTTTTCATAATGATCATTTATTACTTTTGCTTCTGTATATGTTTCTCGTCGATATGGATTATCACTAAGAGAGTAATATTCTCTATAAAAAAATAATATACGTAGATGGAAGGGATTTTTAATATGTTAAAAATATGGGTGCTTTTTTTTGGATTTTTTCGTTACTTAGATTCTTGGGTGGAAAAGGTGGCTAGATTGGCTTAGAATTTTGTCACAAAATGGAATGTTTCTTGAAAAATTTTATCTTGAAAGATTAATTACTTTTTCTCTTTGATGCTTCCTAATTTTGTCCAGAAAATATATTATTTTGAGTTTTGAAAGGAAGTTGTTATCTTTGTCTCGAAAAGATCAGATTTTAGTGTCAAAATATTTAAAGTTTCTCTCGCCACATAGAACCTTTTTTGGACGCGATCAAGTTTAGGTCTTTTCACAATCTAATTTTTGTTATTTCTTACTTTGGCGCAGTATAAAGTTGAATGACAGCTTCATATTCATCTAGAATACCTTTTTCAGTTTTATCCATTTTGCATAAAATTGTTTGCCAATCTTTTTCAGTTTCAGTAAAAACTTTAGGATCCATCGCTCCTCGATCACATATAATTAAAGTATTTCTTTTTTGTTCATTAATCGCAATATTTTCATATGATTTTTCTAATTGAAAAATCAAACGCACCATATCTTCTTGCCATTGTAAAATTTGTTCTTCATCTAAATGATTTCGATGCACTCCGCCGTGATATAATAAACTGGAAGCTTCAGAAACGATAAAACTTTGCCAAAATTCAGAATATTCTGAATTTATTAAATTTTGTAATTGTTTTTGAGCCGTGGTCTTTCCTTAAAAAAAATCATAGAAGATTATTTTATTTTCTGCGTCTTTTGAGTATTTTATTTTAAATGAGTTTGTTTTTGACCTTTAAAATACTTTTTTAATCGAGGCCGAATTATTTTGAGAGTTTTTTTTCCAAGCGTTTTTAAGTCTTAGAAAAAAGTTTTTAGAACTTTAAAATTTTATAAAAAAGCTTTTGTAATTTTGTATTAAAAATATTTAAAAAATATTAGCAAATTTTTAGTTTTTTGTTTCAAATTTTTTTTAAAGAATTTAAAAGTCTTTTTTATTTAAGAAAATGATAGGCGTTTTTTTCGGCATTCCCAAGTCTAAATTTCTTTCTAATAATCCTTTTTTTGGAATTGCTTTGATTCGGGTCTTTTTTTAACTTAGTTTCGAAAATGACCAAAGAATTTGAGATCAGCAAAAAAAATTATAAATACTTTGAATTTTTTTCCATAAAATTTAAATTAATCTTTTCTTTAAACCTTCCCATTTCCGCTGCTCAATTAAGAAATTTTTTTAAAAGTAATTAAGGTCATCGTTTTTGATCATTTACTAATACAGACTTTTCACATCAAACATAAAAAAAGAGTTTTTTTTGTTGGTGTGTTCCGGCTCCACCTCCACATTTTTAATTGATTCTTTTAAAAAAGGTGAAAAAGATTTTCACTTACCTGCACAAGGTCCACCAGTTAAAACAATTTTACAATATTTTTTTCCAAATCTATTTACTTTCATTATTTTTTCTTTCAATTTACGTTTTTATTTGTATTCTTTTCGATGATGACCAGCTGACGATGATCACGATTTTTTCTTTCTTCAAAAATACGAAAATAGTTCCCAAAAAAAAATATTGGGGCAAATAATTAAATAAAATAGTAGCAAAACAACAACCAAGAAAATAAAAAATTGATTTTTATATATGTTAGTTAGAAATCGATTTTTGATAGATAAATACGCATGAACTGTTATCGTTGTCGTCAATAAAATAAATAAGGTAGCATCCGACACAATAAATAAAAAAAAATATTAGAGAAAAGGGAAGCGATTTGATTTTTTCTTTTTTTCATCAAAAAAAATGTTTTTATCGGTCTTCTTTTTTTCTAACTTCCGAACATAACGAAATTTGACCCTTTTTTCTTTCATTTCGCGCCTATGTATTTTTATTCATCCATAGAAGAAGGAAGACACAGACATTGTTGTTGTTATCTATTTTTTCTTTTTTTCATTCAATTCTTTTGTCCATTTTTTTTTCTTCTTCTTCTCTACTATGATAGCTGCTGCTCGTGATTTTATTTTATTTTTCTTTGGACATTGGTGTTGTTAGCTGATTTTTTTGGTTTTGTAGTTCCATAATAACATACATAGTAAAAAGCAAGCGACTATGAAAGGGAAAAAAATACATGGGCGAGTTTTTTTTACATTTTTCTGGTTCATCAAAAAACCAAATATTGCAACAACAAAAATATAAATTCCTTGAGCTTTGATAATTTATTTATTTTCTAATTTTAAAAAACGCAAATAAAAACAAAGAAAGCAAAAAAAATATTTTTATGACGCATATTTATTTATTTTTCGAACTTACTTTTTCTTCTTCTTCTGAAATATTTATGTTTGCTATTATTTACAGATAAAACTTCATAAACGCATAATCGATGCCGTTCAAAATTTTCAACGAACCCAATCTCAATGGAAATTATCCACGGATTTAGCTATGTATTTAGAAGATTGTGAACAAGCTGAATTAACTGGAAAATTACCTCATTCAATTACAAATTGCAATAATAGTTATTTTGGAATAATTAAAGTTCCTGAAAATATAAAATTTTTATGGCACGTTATTGCTAAACGAAGAGTTGCACAGGTATTGTAACATTTGTGTCTCAAATATAAAATTAACTATTTTTTTGTCTAAAATAATTTTTTAAAACTCGATTCAAAAGTATTTTTATTTTTATTTTTTGTTAAAAAAACAAAACAAAAAATATAAAAAATTCTATACGAAATTTTTCGATCGAAAAAAAGTTTTTATGGTTTGATTGTTTTTATTTTTCCGGGATACTGTAATTTAATTAATTTTTTTAGGTTGTATCAATATTATTTGCGATTATGACAATTTTAATTATGTGGAGTGAATGCACATTTTTTATTATCCATCCACAGCTTTCACTTGCTGCAAGAATTTTAAGAGCTGCCGCATTGGGTTATCATTATAAATATATTCAAGTAAATTAATTTATTTATTTTCCTTTCATGGCTTTTTTAAATTCAAAAAAGAAAAAAGAAAAAAACTATTGATTTCCTTTCTTTCAGATAATTGCAGTTGGATTAGTTTCCTATCTTGGATTTTGTGCATATTTTACTGTTTTTAAACTTCGAATATATCGATATTATCATTTAGATCCAAATCATATGACCGATGAAAATAGTTTATTATTTAGTGCCATGTGAGTCACCTTTTTTTTTGCGGCGGCACTAGTAAAATTAAAAAAGCAAGCGTGGCTTTGTAGATTTTTTTGTTGGGTCAACTAATAAAAAAAATGTTTTTTTTTGTTGCTAAAATTGATTCTTTAAAAAAGGGGTTCGAACAAAATTTTCCTTTCAAATCCGGCCACATTTTTTTGTTTACAAGTTGTTCTTTCTATCCAAAAATAGTTTTGGTAATTCTGTATTACCTTTTTTAACTTACTTCATAAAAAATAAATTCACTTCTTTTTCGTCAAAATTTTTATCTATGAAAATTTTATTCAAAAAACCAAAACAGAATTATAAATTTTTGTTCATTTTTTTCAATGTTTTTTTGTGGAAAAGAAAACTGTAAAATAAGTTTTCCAAATTCCAAAAAAATATTAATTTGCATTTGTAAATTTTCAAAGTTTTTTTGCGTGAATTCTCAAGCAAAAAATGTAATCCCATTAATTTCCAAATCGCCCATTTTTTATATTAGCTTTACCGAAACCTTTTTTTTTGTGACCTAAAATTACAATTATTTTCATAGCTTTCTTTAACAATTTTTATTCTTGGTATCCGCTAAAAAAATTGATAATATTATTAATTCCTTTTTAGGCTCCTTTGTCGTTTAACTCCACCAATATGTTTAAATTTTTTGGGTATGATCCATTTGGATTCTCATATAACAGCAGATACAAATTTTGGTGTTGAAACTCAATTCACAAGTCTTATGGGACATTTGGATGTTATTCCATTAATTGCGAGAGGAATAAATATATATTTACCTATATTAATTTTTCTTTTATGCCTTGGAACTTGGTTTAAAATTGGTACACTATTTTTACATTCATTGGGAATCGATCAATTTATGGATGATGATGATATGACTTCTGAAATGATTCAAGGTGGAAAGCGATATGTTACAATTGAACGAAATCGAATTTCACGTGAAAAAGGTCGAGAAGAAAGAAATGCAACATTTGGTAAACGATTTGGCAGCGGAGGAGGAGGTAATAAAATAAAAAAATTATTTTAGCTCTTCTTTGATATTTGAATCTGACTTCGTATATCTATCATCGTTTGCTATCGTCTAAAATATTATTTTCGTTAAAAAAATCTCTAAAATTTTAGTAAAAGAATTTAAAATATTTCTTGAAATTTCGAAAGTTTTCGTAAAGGGTTTCCGTAGAAATTATTTTTTTTAAACGATGAGACAAATGAAATCGATTTCGAATGTCGTTGAATTTTTATTTTAATACGACCATGAATAAAATTAGTGATGACATTTTTATTTTTAGATAGAAATAACGGCGGCAATGGTGGATTTTCTTTACCTAAATTTAATAAAAATAAAATTAATTATAATGATGATGATCGAATTCCAATTATGCAAGATTCAGATGATATCGAACGTGGACTATTACTTGTAGATAATGCTCCTCCGACTTCGGCATTACTTGAACCTTCACGAGCTATAGCTAAAAACAATGACAATGATGATGATATGGATTTTAGTTTTGCATCGGAAGGTGGATTTATTCCATCTCAATTAACTTTAGCTGGTGCACAAAGGGCTGCAAGAGCAGGAAAATCAACAACAAATCAACAAAATCATCCAATGCCATCAAATATTTTTGATGATCTTTAACTTATTACTTAATTAAATGCAGGGAAAAATTTGAACTAACTTTGTATATTTATTTTACAGTATTTTTTATGTGTCTAAGAAAAGGTGGCGGCGATGCAATGGGAAAAAAGTAACTTTATGGAGAAGGAAAAGAAAAAAACTAGCCATTATATTTATTAATTTATTTATTTATCAAATGCCATGGCAAAAAAAAGAAAAAATAGTATTAAAATTTTAACCAACCAAAAAAAGTGATCTCATTCATTTAGCTCTTTTATTAACAATCTAGTCTCTCTATATCTTTGTTTATTAGGTTATTGGTGATTTGAATAACTAACTAACTTTTGGTCTCATAACACTTTTTTCTTCTTCTTATGTATGTATAACTTATTTATTATTATTTAACTATGTATCTAAGATGAGGTTGTGTGCATTATAGAAATTTGGAGGATGATAATGATATCTAAAAGAAAAAAAGCTTGAGCTTCCTCCTTGCCTTCGTTAATTTAGGCTTCAGCCAAAAAAATAGCAAGCGAACGTAGCTTTTTTTCGATGTCCACCATTTTTTTTTGGCAATCTGTAATTTTTTGACACATTTTTCAATCAAAAAACGTTTATTCATCATCCTTCAAATTTTTATCATCTTTCACCATCCAATTTGTCTTCAAAGCTTTGTGTTCTTTTGGTGTTTTTTGTTATCTAATCTCGAAGAAGAAAAGAAAAGAAAAAAAAGAAAAAATAAACATAATTTTTTCATTCTGATTATGGGTTACAAAGTCATTTATTATAAAAAGGTTTAAACTACTTTTTATTATATTTTTTTAGTTTACTTGTTTGTTGTTTTTTCCAATATTTTGTTTCTCATTGAATTAATTTTTTGTTTGTTTTTAGATTAAGAAGACGACTACAGCAACAACAACGAAGAGAGAAATGTTAGGAACAATAGCATTTTATCCATCATTAGCATATAATCTTGCAAGAAATTATCTTCAACCTCAACGATGGCAATGGTATAATAGAGTTGATGAAAATCTTGTACTTGGAGCATTACCATTTCAATCAATGATCAAAGAACTTAAAGATGTTAGTTTACTTTTGTTTTTGTTTTTGTTGCTATTTGATTTCATTGTTGATGATGTATCGTTACTAAACATATGTGTTCCATTTACAGAAAGAAAATATTGCTGGTATTGTATGTTGTACAGAAGAATTTGAAACTAAAGTTGCATATCAAGCTATGGATGAAGAATTATGGAAAAAAGAAGGAATTGAATTTCATCCATGTCCAATGCAAGATTTTACTGGTAAGCTATTTTTGGAGCTTTATGTGTGATTGCTGTATACTTTGATCATACTGCCTTTTTTCTCGTTACTATTACCAATAGCACTTTTTGTTACACTTTTTGCACTCCAATACATTGTAACTTATTGAAACAATTTCAGGCTCAGCATCACGTGAAAATCTTCATAATGCTGTATCATTCATCGACAAACATGCTAAAAATGGAAAAGCTGTTTATGTTCATTGTAAAGCCGGTCGAACTCGTTCAGCAACTGTAGCAACATGTTATTTGATGTCAAAGTATGATTATATGCCTAATGTTGCATTTAATGTTATCAAACAAGCTCGTCCACAATGTTTATTACGAACTAATCATTGGAGAAGTGTAAACGAATATCGTCGTTACTTGGATTCTCAAAAACAACCTCAATCTCATTAAAAGAAGAAAATTCAACGATTCTATCTCAATTTTTATGTTCTTATTATCGTCTCAAAGATTTCATCACATGTTTTTAATAAGCCTTAATTGTGCAATGTTTACGGTTTCTTTGATTTCTTGTTTTTATTGTTAATTAATGATATTATTAGGATTGAATGTTTAGTGTTTATTGTAGCAATATAAAAGTTTAATAAAACTGTTAAATATGTATGTATTTGGATGGAAAAGTTTCTTGTTTGTATCCGTTAAAATCGGTTTATTCTTTTGTGAGAGTTGTGTTTCTTTTCATTGTGATGTTAATTGTGAATATTTTTTCGTAGGTGTGATTTCTTTCTTTGTATATTGGTTCAAATAGCATTTTGTGGAGGTGTCGTCCAGTGAATGTTCTGAATATTGTTTTATTGGATGTTCTTAAAAAAGTGGTGTCAAAATGAATAAGGTATGTTTATGTTTCTTCTTCGTTAACGTAGCTAGCTTCTGATTTTCTATTATTACTCTTTACTTAATGCTTTGTTTCTAAGCTTCTAACATCCGATACTTATTGATTGTGAAGGCTTTAACCTAAGTTTTACTCCTAAAAACTTTCAAACTTTATTTTTTCTTTAAAGCAACAAACAAAAAATATTCTCAGGATTACTTTTCTTTCTTCTTTCTTTGGTAGTTTCTTAAACCACTTTCCATCATCCTCTTAGTTTCTGTTAACAAAGAAATTACTCTCATGGGAATACATTTTTTTAAAGTCCAATGTGCCGACAGCTTACTTTCATCCATTTTCTTTTTTTCTGTGGCCACTTTTGTTTTTTCTTACATTTATGTGTTATTGTACAAACTTGAGAAGTACAGTAGCGATAAGAAGTTTTTTTTAGCGATGATGATGGATGGCATTATTAGTCAGACTTCTAAATGTTTTTCCTTAGCTTTATTAGTTTTTTTGTTGTTTGGTTAATTTCAAAGTTGTGTTTGAATTTCATTTGCATATTTAATAATGCTATAAATAAGTACATGGAGAAAGAAATTAGCTTTTTTTAACTAACACTAACGTTATTTTTTGAAGCTAAAATCATAAAACTTGACAACCATAGCTTTTTTGTATGATAATTTTATTATTACCCCAGCAAGCATATATTAAATAGCCATTTTTCATTTTATCCCTCTTTTTTTGTCGGTGATATAAAAAACTTTATTACTGATGCAAGAGCCATTTTTTTGGATAGCAGCATCATGAAGCTACTACCACAACATTGCCATTAGCCTTGTTGCATGAGCCTCCTCTTCCTCCTCCTATAGCAGCTCCTGAACTTTTTTATTTTTTTTTGTTGCTTCCCCATTTTTTTAGCTCTCTTAACTTTTAGTTGTTGTTGTTTTATGCAATTTAATATTTTATTTCATTTCATACTGATGATGTTTGTTAAAGCTCCCTCTCTCTTTCTTTTTTTTGTTTGTTTATTTTTTTACTTCTTTTTTTTCCAAAGTCAAAGAAAGAATCATTTGCCTTTCTTTCCTTTTCTATTCTCCTTCGGCATCAATGTTCCTTTTTTTTGCCGTGACTTTAAGCTTACTTTTTATTTTTGTGCCGAAATAAAACAAAAAAAGAGAAGAAAGAAGGATGCGCTTGTTTTATTTTTTCTTCTTTTCTTGAGACTTTTTCCTTCCTTTTTTAACGAAATTTTTTTGGCACTTATTTTTGGGGAAAAAGAGAAGAAAGCGACACTAACGAAGTTCTTCAGCTTTAATGTTTTTTTTTGTTGTAAAAAGCTTAAATATTTTTTCGACGAAAAATAGAAAGGAATGAGAAATAAAAAATATGGCTAAGATTTCACGAAAGATAATGAAGGGATGACGTTTATTAAGAAAAATTTAGAAAAAGTTTATCGATTGTGGATGGATCTTCTTTTTTTGATGGGATTTTCATGGGCTTAAATAGGAAGACTTTTGATGACTTGTAAAATTTTGAAAATCGATGGCTTTAAAAAACATAGCCATTTTGCATTTGCAATTTTACCGCTACTTTTTCCTTTTCTTTTGTTTTGACTAGACAAAGTTGTTGTCTTTATTTTTTAAACAGCTTGTTAAAAACATCAAATATTTTTGTTTTGAAGTGATCAATTTTTTGAGCTAACCATGATCTTAAAAACATGGCATCTTTTTAGCTATCAATAACAAGGGGTAATTTTTAGCCATTTTAGTTGCTTTTTGTTATGATTTTTTCCTTCGATTATTTATGACATTCTTTTTTTCTTCTAAACATTTTTCATTGTCAGCTGACATAATTTATATTTCTTTTTATAGCATGCTTTTTTATAAAATAGATTAACTCCAAGCTTAAAAAACTTTTTTCTCTATTTTATATTTCACTAACATTATTTTCGAAGTTGCAAAAAAAAGATGCTTCGAAAGGGAAAAAAGCATCCGATGAACATCGGTCGAAGCACCCACTGATGAGTTTTTTTTTCTTTCAAAACACTTCACTTTTATTTTTATTTTCGGCGCAAAAGAAAGAAGCTTTCATTCATTTTGGTGGCAATGGCACATGCCTTGGAAGTAGTTGCTCATCTTCCTTGCTTTTTCTTTGTTAGTTAGTTAGTTTGTTACTAAAATGCATGTTTTATTTCTTCGCTTCTTTTTTTTGACCTTTGTTCCACTGCTGCCTTTTATTGTATCAAGCGACTATGTTTGTTTTTTTTTTGCGGGAACCCAAGGATAATAACTGAGACTTTCTTTCATATATCTATCTGTCAGCAAGCTTTTTTGAAACGAGGCAATTCTGCTTTTTATAACTAACTTCCGGTCATTTATCAAAAAAAAATCCTTTTTTTGTTCCATAAAATTGAGCGACCAATTTAAAGAAAAAAAAGTCAAAAACATAGCCCAGGCAAAAAAAGCATTTCACAATTGCGCAAAAAAAAAAAGAGAATTTAATCAAAATTTTAATTTCTCAAAATATATTTTTCTTTCCAAAAAAAGCAAGGAGGGTAAGAAGAAATCGGAAAGGAGAGAAGCATCTTGAAAGGAGAAGAATAAGACAAAATTGCTTGATTGCATAATTGAATATTTTTTGAGTAAAAATGAAGGAAAAAATATAAGAATTAAGGTTTAGTTATTCAATAATAGCTTTCTTACATTAGTTTTGGAAGAGAAAAATTTATGTATAAAAAATTAGTGGGTATTCTATTAGAAAATTATGTTTATCATATGCCTGTACCATAAATCAAGTTAGATCTTTTTCTTTGATCTCGATCACCATATTTTTTTGCTTTTCATTTGCAATTGCTTTAAAACATTTGGAACCATTGATGATGATGGGAAAATGGAATACATATGCGCAGAAGAAAAAAAAATTCATGGCATTTTTTCATTGCTCTTTTTTTGTTGCCATAAGGTTTTTTTGGTTTTTGTTGTAGATGGGAAAGAAAAAAAACACATACATACTCTCTTTTTTCTATTTTTTCTTTACAACGACTGACTAAAAAGCATTTAGCATTAGCATTATTATTGTTGCCAGTATCGTCCCATATCGATGCTGCCATCGCCAAAAAAAAAATTATTTCAAAACATAAAAAAAACGCGCAAAATAAATGAAAAGAAGAAATAAGCTTTCTTTGTTGTTGGTGGTGGACCTAAACTAACTGACTAACAACGACTCTTCACCCTTTTTTTTCTTTGACCAAAAGCAAAATAGAAAAACCAATGTTTTGCAGGGTTTTTTTTTTCATCGCTTGCTCGATGTTCTTTTCTTCTTCTATGTTTCTGATATGTGTAAAATAACTTTTACTAATCTTTGAACCATTTTTCAGCTAAAAACTCCTGATTCTCTTAGTGCAACTGATTCCGGTATCGATGTATCTTTGTTAGAAGAAATCAATCGTGAAGCTGCAGTTATCTTAAATACTCCATTGGTTTCAAGAAAAAATCGTGGTAAGTTTATTTTTGCTGTGGTTTTGGTACTACTGTAACTGTAATGATTATGACCAAATATGTTTTAGAAGATCCTGAAGATCCATTACCACCGAACAAAGAATCAATAGAAGAATATTCTTCGTATGCTCGATCAAAGACTTATGGAAGTTTAAATTTGGTATCATCTGAAACGAATACATCTTCATCGCAATCATCATCACCTCAATTGGCATCATCAGAACCTCCAAGATCTCCGCCACCACTTGATTCTGCTTCAAATGTATTCTCAGAAAATCACGCACCAAATTCATCACATTTAGGAATTTTATTATTATCCAACGCTCGTCGAAAGCTTCAACTTGAAGAAGAAAGGCTAGAATTTGAAAAAGAAAAGCAACGTGAAAAGGAAAAACGAAAATCCAAGAAACTTTTCTTTCGTATAAGTAAAAGAGTTCGAGAAAAAACATCTGGTTCTGGTGGAAGTGGAAATATGGTTGATATACCTACATCTGCAAGTGATGGAACTTTACGAAGAATTGATGAAGATGAAGTATCAACAGGAAATTCGTTATTCTTTGGTCAACATCGTAATGCGTCCACGGAGTAAGTTTGTACATACTTTCATTTTCGTTTTTACTGTCTTCAAAGATGAGTAAGTGGTGTTTCTATGAAACAAACCAGAGCTGCCGCTTTATGTATACATAGTCGTGCCCATGGTTGCCGTATTCTTTGAAATAAACTTTATGGGCTGTAGAAATATTTTTTACTCAAAATTACCTTCATTATTTTTGTCCAAAACGTAAATTTCTAATCCATTTTATTCAAATTTTGAACACTCAAACATTTACTCTTTTTCTTTTCACTTTTTCACTTTACTGATTTTGACTGATTCGATGAAAACGCCTGCTTTTATTTCTTTATCATTATTCAAAAAAAGTAAACAACTAAAAACAACTCATTTTAGTAGTGGTTTAATTCCGTCGTCAGCTGAAGATCGTGATGAAACAATAGAAGATAAAGTCAGACGTCTTGAAATGGAATTGAATGAAACTCGACGACATGCTGCTAAAACCGATGCTGAATGTCATGATTTAAGAAAATTTCAAAAAACCCTTGATGATGAAGTACAAGATTTAACTGAAACATTGTTCCAGGTTTGTTTTCTTTCTTTTGCTTTGTATTTTGTTTGTGGACTAATCGATCTTCTTTTTTAGCAAGCTTATCTTGTAGCTGATCAAGCCGAAGCTAAACGAAAAACTGCTGAAAAATTATTAGCTGAAGCTTTAATGAAAGTTGATTTACTTCAAGCTGAAGTTAAAGCATTAAAGGATATCGTCAAATTACCATCAAAACGAACATTCAAAGATCGATTTGGACGTAAGTAACTTTTTATGGATATTCTGCCATCGTTGTTAACAAACACTATGAACTCTTTCATGATTTGAATCTTCAATCTGTAATAATCTTTTACATACCTTTTCAGAGAAAAAATCTGATTCTCCTGTTTATTTTCTTACACCTAAAACCAAAGCAAATTCATTAATGTCAACTCCACTCAAATCTTCCAAATCTGTTAATAGCATGGTTCAAGAAACACCTGAAGTTGATCCGATTTATTTCAATGAATTCAAAGAATGGCTTTCATCTTCAACTCCTTTAGCTGATGATACTGATACTCAATTTGTGAAACGTGTTCTGTTGGAAGATGTTAAACCATGTTTAACTTTCGTCAATGATCAACTTGCTACAGAAGTTTTGGATGCAATCAAAAGGAATACACTCGAAATGGAACCTTATCTCAATGAAAATGTAAGAAAATGTGAACTAACACAAGTTGAAAAGATTTGTCATTATCGACTTCGAACTGATTCCGATAAAGAATGGGTATTCATTTCGCTTCAAGCAAGAAATCGAGTAAGTTTATTCTTTCTTAACTATGTTATGATCTAATATCGCACATTTTCAGATTACTGCTGTATGTGATATCTTTACTTATCTGCGTTATCTTCAAAATGGCATTGTTAAAGCTCTTCCACATGATTCATATCAAGAAATAACATTGATGAGAAAGAATATGGCATTAGCAAGATTTGGATTTGATTTTATCACAAAGATGAATGGACGTGGATTAACCACAACTGATGATGATGATGATAATCAAGAATGATAATGACATAATGTGAACAAATATAAAGCGGGCGTTGGAATCAAATCTCATCAATATTTTTTGTGAACTAACAAACTGATTAATTGTATAATATAAAAACTGATATATCTCTCTCACACTTGTTTTTTTGTTGCATAATAGTATTATTTTTGTTTTGTTGTTATCTTTGCATTTTCCTATTTGCTTTTTACCTTCCTCCTCCTCCTTTGTATTTATGTATGTGTCTGTGTGTGTGTTTTCAATTCAAAGAAACGGGAACAATACCTCTCTCAAATCAAAACATTGTATTTATAGTTTTGTTCTTTTTAAAGTTGTAAATTTTTGTAAAATTTTATATGTTTCTTGTTTTATTCCTTTGTTTTATATTAATCTAATCTCGATAAAAAGAAAATTTTGGTGCTAAAATATTTTCAATGGTGCTACTCTTGTTTTTTTTTCTTGCATTTCCTAAATAAGATAAAATAAATATATTTTTATTCTTTGCTTTGTTGTTTTCCAAAAAACTTTTGACTTGAAGAATCTTCTGATAAATAGTTGGCGTACCACCAATATGGATGGCTGCTTGTTTGACTTGAAAAGAAAATCTATCTTCTTCTTTTTTTTGAAGCGCTGCGTTTTAGAGTAATCTCGAAACAGTTTTTTTCTTTTTTTTTGCCGCTAGAATATACTGCTGATTTGAGATTTGCTTAAACGTGGCTTTTATGAGAATATTCTAATAATTGCTAAGTTTGTTTAAGTATGAATTTTGAGAATCTTAAGGAAGTATGTTTTAGTCACAGGGTTATTAAAGATTTGGTGCTGCCTCTACGATTCAAAACTTTGTTTTTGGATGAAAATTTCATATGTAATGGAAAAAATTTTTGTGCTTTTTTATTTGATGAAATCTTTGAAATTCGTATGTAGAATTTGTAATTTAGAGAAAGCTTTTAAAAAAGGTACCAAAATTATTGTGATCGTTTGAAAACTTGGATATGCAACTTTTCAATATTTGATTTAACTTTTGCAACTATCTGTGAACCAAAAGTATGCAATAATAAACTGTTTCTAACTTTTCAATATTGAAAAAAAAAATTCTATAAAAATTTGTTTGTATGTTTTCATTGTTTTATTTTGTAGAATTGTTAAAAAAAAAGAAAAAGGAAATAAGTGAAAAAATATTTATTATTTAAAGGCCACAAAAAAATTAAAATTTAAAGCAATGAAAAAACTAAAAATGAAGAAATCCAAAAAAATATTTAAAGTTTATGGAAGAGACCAATTTCAAAGACACAAAATAAAGAAACTAAATAAATTGTTCATATTCCCTCCAGTTCGAATACATCCTGTTGGGCAGCATGAATTGATAGTGGAATATAACCCACCCACCCCAAAAGAAAAAACCAAAAAATGCTATCCGACACATTAACCTTACTTTAGGATGAATCGATCTCAAATAAAATACGTCAAAAACAATTTTATAATTAATATATACAAAGACCCCGATGGTAATAATCAAGTATGCAACCCACTCATTATATCTATTAAACCGATTTACATTGACCCGGAAGCGCAATGATGATGGAGGATTTGGCTTTTGTTCGGGTTTTTGTGGTGCTGATGTGGATTGTTGTTGTTGTTGAGTGTTGACGGGATTTGGTGTTGTGCTGGATTCGGAATTGGTACCCGTAGATTTTGAGTCGTGAAGAGTTGAGCTTGTGGAGGAGGAGGCTTTATCATCGGTTTTTAAAGATGTCTCCGATGGAGTGGTAGAATCCTCAATTTGAATTTTATCTAAAAAAACAAACATTTTTTATTTTATTTTTAATTTGTAAGTTTATTTTAAAAAAAATTTTGTTGGTGCTAAATTAATTCTTACCTTTCGAGGTGGATGTTTCGCTAAATGTTTCTGTGCTGCCTGGTATTGAAGAGATGGTAGTTTGAGTTTTACCCTCGCTTTGGCTGATGGTGGTGGAGGGAATTTCTGATTCGGCGGCATGCGAGCTTTCAGGTTTTGCATTTTCACTTTTACTTTGCGTGCTTGTTGGTGTCGATTTTTGCATTGGCGATGATGTTAAAAGTGTTTCATGTTTAGCATCTGAAAATAAATACGCTTTTATTAATTTTTTATTTATGTTTTTATTAGAAATTTAAATTAATTTTATTTACCTTCTTTGCTTTTTTGGGTGCTGCTTACTGTCGTTTTTTCTAATTTATCATTTGTTGGTGAATCCGATTTTAAATTATTTTGATTTGATAAATCTGTGGTTGCGCCACTCATTGAATTCCACATGGATGGTGAAGTTGTACCTGTCTTGCTTGATTGAGTTACATCATTAATTGGGTTAGAAACTTTTGTAATTGGGTCGCTTGTTGAAATAAGCATACGATCATTTTCTAATGTTGAAGCCCTTTGAGAGGAAAGCTTTAAAGACGAATCAGAATCTCCGCTGGCTTCTTCATCTGCCTTAATTGTTGTTGAACTCGTTCCAAAAAAGGTTGGTGAATCATCGATGGTAATTTTTCCTTTATCTGTTGCATATGTTGTTGTAACACTGATGACATCGATTATATTTCCAGTCGATGAATCGGCAGCCAATGCTGTGCTTTTTTGAATTTCTGAAACTAAAATTTTTTTTAATTTTAAGCTTTTCTTTATTTACCTTCTTTAGTCGATTGCCTTCCATCGTTATTTTCATTTTGAGTTGTTCCATCGGTGGAAGTCTTTGGAAAAGAATAATCCTTTAAAGATATTGTTGATGGTTCATTGCTAATAACAACAACATTTGGAATTGCTTCGCTTGCCTTCATCGTTGTTAAATCAACAGTTGTTTCTTCAACAACCGTGGGTTTATCTTCACTTATTTGACCGGTGACGGTTGACCCCGTGATTGGTGTACTATTCAATTCATTATTAACATTTCCACTGGTGGTTGCATATGTTTCCATTTTATCTTCATGAGTTTTTCCAACGGTGATGGTAACTTCTTTTTCATTTAATAATGAAGAATCAACAACGCTCGCCGTTGTTTGCCGGTCTTCCAAATTTTCTGAAGTTTGATCAACACCAATGGTTGAAATATCGCCTGAAATATTTTATTTATTTTTGGTTTCGTTTTATTATTATTTATTTTTTCTTGCCTTGTTTACTCGTGCTTAATAATTCAATTTTGGAAGATTCACCACTACCATGATATGTCTTGCTTGTATCTGAGGCAGTGGTAATTGGAGAACCAGGGGCTTTGTCACTTTCATCCGGTAATTCAAACACGCGCCGCCCCAACTGTTCCTATCAGCCCCAGTATCGAAATTTTCGAAAAGGCATGAAATAGCTATGTCCCCTTAAGTTTTTTGTACGCAAATAAAAAATAAACTTTGCTTTTACAGTAATTTTAAAAAAGATGCTTAATGAAAATCTAAAAAATCAAAGAAAATAAGAAGAATAAGACAATAACAAGAAAATGAAAGTAAGCTTTACTTTTTTTTATTACAGTAATCAAAATAACTCAAAAATCAGAAAATGAAGAAAGCTAAACCAAAAACGGAGACTTGAATAACGAAGAAGAAAAAAAAGAGACGACCTTCTTCGACGAAGAAAAATATGAAGGAATCAAGTTTTCCAAAGACTTTGGAGGTAAATTCGAAGAGTCTTTCAAATAATTGCCTTGGCATTGCTTAGGAATTTCACATTAAATTCTCCAATAAAAACCCTTTCTTTTTTTTATTTCATTTTTAATAACAAAAGTTTCCAGTGGTTTTATTTGCAAATGTGGCATAAAATAATAATAATAATAAGCATACCCCGCATATTTTGCAAGCTCTTCCACAGCCCCCACAAATATATGTACATTTGTTGACGTGTCTTTTAAAAATTGAGAAACTGTAGATTATTTTGTACAGTAAACATATTTATGAAAATTTTAAACAAGAAATTTAAAAGCATTGAAAGCGAATACTTTTATAATAGGTTTTTGGTTGTAAAATAACACAGTTTTTTCTAAGTACAATCATTACTATCATCTTTATTTATTTAGGTACTAATAAATAAAAACATTTATGCGCAAAAAAATCGAAACATTTTTTTAATTGTTTCGAGCTTAAACGAAATTTGTAACTTAAAGAAAAATTAATTAATTTAAAAGTTTTTTGCTTTTTTAAATTCTCAGAAAAAAAATGCTTATGTTTCTAAATCTTTGTATTTTCCATTGGGTTTGTATGTTTTTACTGTGTTACAAAATGTTTATCTCAATGTTTCAATAACCAAATTCAAGACAAAAATTGTTTTTATGAATTTATTTTTTTCAACAAATTATGTTTTAGTTCTTCTGCATCCCTGGATTTGAATTTTTTCTTCTGTCAAATGGTTTTTTGATTCTTGATTTTTCGGCCTGCAACCTTTTCTTGTAATGTAATAAACAAATTTATAAACATTTTTTGGAGGGGAAAAAATTTAAAAAAATTTTTAAGCCTCAGTAATTAATGGATTCCATAATCGTCAGCGAATCTCCGAGTGGTGCAAGGGCACTATCAATCATAGGCAAATTAACGGAATCGAACTCTTTTGCTTCTTTGGTGCAAACAACAATTATACGAAACCACTGCGCCAAACACGCATGCATTAAAAGTGCAAAAAAAAGGAAGATAATGATATTATTTTTTTAAAAATTACTATTAATTATCCTTTAATGAATTATCAAATTATCAACAATGCTTCAATGCTTTTTTTTCATCTTTTTTTGGTGCTTTGTATATTGCTTTAGAGTGGCTAAAAGAGCTATTAAGCCAAAAAATTTATTTCAATACTTTTTTTTTCTTTTTTTTGATGAAATAAAGTTCATGTTGATTTACAAATTCTTTTTTCTTTGAATATTTTAACATTTTTTTCTTTTTTTAAAACGAAAAAATTAAGATTTTTTTATGACTTTTCTTATAGACTTTTTATTTCTTGAAGATTATTAATAATTTTGAATAAAATATCAATTAATAAATAATTTTTTTAACTAAATATTTGAAATCCATGAAGATTTAGTGTTTGAATCGTAAATAAAAATTTAACTGAATTTATGTTGGTTGGCAATTTTTTTAAAAATGTAGATAAAGTAATAAAAACAAAAATATTTTTTAAGGAAAATAAAAATTTTAATTAAATAAAACATATAGAAATAAAATCGCCATAATGTGTCCCTATTTTTATATATTAAAAATGCTAAGAAAAAGTAGCTATTCACGAGCTTGTCTCATGAGCAAAGCAATCAATTCATCCTTTTTTTTCAATTGATTTTTAAGTTGTTCAATTTGGACATCTTTTTCAGCTTCATTACTAATATTAACTTCTTCTTCTTCAATTTCATTAATGGCTTCAACTTCTTTTTCCGCTTCTATGTAATAATGAAGAGAGAGTGAACCAACGTTTACAATATTATGATGCTTTCGTAAACAAACAGCTTTTTGTAATGATGATACATATGCACAACATTCTGAAGAGAAAAAATTAAAATAAATATGTAACCAATGAAAAATTACTTCTGCAAATACGACCATGAGGAACTACGTTTTTCAACATTGAATAATTATAAAAATCCGTCATTACTTTAAAATCAATCCTTTCTTTTGAGATTACGGCGACATGAGAAAATGTTTGGTTTGGTTGTTTAAAGTAAAATAAGAAACGATTCAATGTTGTAGCTACCATTTTGCGACGCCTATCATACAAAGCAAATCGAACGTTTTCAGAACTAAATGTTTTATCTGCAATCCATGAAGGGAAAAATGAATCAACAATCATGATAACTAAAAAAAGTATATTAATTTTTTTAATGGAAAGCAATGAGATATAACCTAATGGATCTGTTTCTTCATAAAAATATGAAAGTGCTGAAAGATCTTTAACATATCGCACGTATTTGTAAACGCTAGCTTGTGGATCAGTTTCAAGCGCATCGCGGTAGCGTTGAAGAACATTCATCAATTCATTTTCCCCATAGAGTAAGTAAGCCTCACATGCGTCAGAACACCAATTCGGGATTGATTTGAGTAGCTTTATAAGGGAAGCAATATTCACAAAAAATTTCTTTTGTTCCATCAATTTTAAGGCATGTCGAACGGCCACTGCCTAAAAGGTAACATTTTATAAATTTATAAAAATTTTATTTATTAACAAACTTTTCGCAGTGCTTTAAAAGGTAAAAGACCAGATGGAACTTTTAAAACATTGCATACTTTTCTCATTATTAAACAAGTGGATTCATATAAAAATGATGCATCCTGGGAAAAGGGTAATATATTAATATAAGAAAAAAAAATATAAAATAAAAATAACCTCAATTGGAGAACTAAATGCATCAAATTTGCAGAATAAAAATAAGTTTTCAGCATCTTTCTTTATTTTGATTTCCTTTTTTGAAAGACATTCCATTAAAGGCATTTCAAGTTTTCCACGTAAAGCAATATAAAGGAGCAAATAACAATGACAACAATGTTTTTTGTAATTGCATTGGAAATCCGAAAGAATGCTAAAATAATTTTAAAATTAAATAAAGCTATTATTGGCGAATTAAAATAAATATTACCTTTGTGATTTTTGATTTTGTGCTTTATGAAATACTCCACGAATTTCTACCCGGGGGATGTCATCGAGATAATAAAAAGTAACGTTTTTCAAACGGATGCCGGGAGAACCATGTTTATTAATTTCTAAAATTGATGTGGGGCGCCATCCAGATTTTTGCCCAAATGCAAGCAAGACTCGGTCTGAAAGTGGAGATATTTATATAAAGAAATATAAGTAAAAATCCATAGCTACCTTGTAAATCACGAAATGTTTTTATAGGTGTTAAATCAAAGTATTGTTCAAGATCAGGTTCTAAAAGAGGCCAAATGTCAGCATTGGGAGAAATGCGAGTTTGACGAACATTGGCATCAAAAGCTTTATGAGATTTTACTGCAGATAAGGTAAAGGAAGTTGAATTTAATTCAAAAATACCTAATAGCTTGAGCTATAAAAAACTTATGATTGTGAAGAATAAGTACATTATTTTTCATAATAAACTTACAGCCACACCAAGATTCATAACAATGGTAGCTGCAGTATCAACATGAATCCTTTTCATTTCTTCATTATCAATACCTTGACGACCAACAGATTTTTTCCCTCGGAGATAATTGACGTGAGCTTGTAAAATTAAAGTTTGTCGTTCATAAATAAAACTTTTGAATCCTCGGAATTCTTTAACATAAGTATAATGAAATTGTTTTTCATTGAATGTACTGGTGTCAAATTTATCAATAGCAAATAGATAACAGATGTAATCTTGAAGTAAAGCTCCCGAATTCCAGATCTATATATATAAGTTATCTTAGTTAAAGTTTTATAAAAATATGCAAATAAATTTTACCGTTCGGGTAACAATTCCACCACGTCCCCATTCATCATCAAGTTTAAATCCAAATTTATTTATTTGCCGGGGGCATAAATCGCAAAGGAATATTGTGGCTTCTTTCAATTTAGCGCCAATATTTTCTAATAAATTCTCTTCAGATTCTTCTTCTTCATCGTCATCTTGAGAAGTTTTTAATAATTTTTGAAAAGAAATAACTCTTTCTGCCAAGTATGGTAAATTTAAAAATGAAGCTATAAGAGTTTGCATCCTTTCAGTGCATTCATGATATCGAGTTGAATCTCCTTTGACAAATTTATGATTGGTATCTAAAAATTATTTTGATAGTTAAAAAGAAAAGTGTAATTTGTCTTAAAGGTAGAGGTTTTTATGGTTAAAGAATAAAAAAAATTTTGTGATTATTTTCTTTATTCGAAGTTGTTATTATAAAAGCAAAAAAAATTATAAAAATATTTATTCGCTATAAATAAAGCAACAAATCCGCAGATGAAACATGAAAATTGACTGACTGAATGAAAAGTAAAAATTAAAAAAATTATTACATACATTCTTTTGCAATTTTTAAAGCTTCTTCTTCCGATAATACATTTTTTATTCCTGTTTTTTGAGGAATTCCACCAGCAGCAATAGCGCGAACCCATTCTTCAAAATCTTTCCAATCTCTTTTTATTTCAGCTGGAAGAGATTCCAAAGATTTAATTTTTTCTAAAACAAGAGCAATGCATTCTTCGGTTGGTTGATTTCCAGTAAGTATATTATCATCATTAATTTGTTCTTCTTCAAGAAGTTCAGAATCAGGTTCATTTGGGGCTTCATCTTCAAATGGCACTTGTTCATTTTCCACTATCGGATCAATACTTGAAATAAGATCAACTTCAGATGCTGATGGATCTTTGGGTTTAATTGGAGGAGGATTAATAGGAATGATTTTTTCAATTGAAGATGGTGGAAGAATAGAGTGTTTTCTTCCATCAAAACTCAATACAAAATGGCCGGGGTTTGCACAATCAGGAAAAATACAAGTGTCCAACTTTTCAATTGTGGGTGCACCAATGGAATTAGGTGGTGAATAAAGATTGGTAACAATTTTGTAAAACATTCCACGTTTTTGTTTGCTCCATCTTGGTGCTTGAATGCATAGTGATGGATCATTATCGAGTGATTTGGTAATGAATTCATTATCCTTTTTACCAAATGTACCAAGAATAAAGAAAAGTAAATTTTCTCGGGTTATATCAAAATTAATGTGCTGTAAAAGAAAAAAATAAGTACATTATTTTATTATTTATATAAAAATTACCGTTAAATATGGTTTCCATAGTTGCAAATATTGTTCACCACGAGCAACAATATTTTCAAACTTTTTGTTTGAGTTTGTGCTACTTAAAGATGATCGACTTGAAGATCTGGATGGAATATCACCGATAATGGCAGAATCATCCTCATCAGGCTCTAATTCTCCATCGTTGGCTTAAAACATAAAAATTAATAAAAAATAAATCATTCTTTCTTTTTTTTGAGAACAAAAAAAAGAGGAAATTTCATTAAAAAAATTCTTTGCGGGAGTTTTTATATTGAGAAAAGTTTTTGTGAAAATTATTTTTTTAATCGGGGTAAAATATAAAATGAAGAACTGATTAGTTATGAATGATTGTTTTAAGGGGATTGAAGTTAACCATTTTTTTTAATGAAAATTATAATAAATAATTCTAACTACTTACAAGGAAGATGTTGTTCTAATACAATATTGTCAATGCCTTGACTCAGTTGCCTTTCATTTGAATTATCTTCGATCGCATCAATGTCTTCATATCGTTGTTTCTTTGCCAGAGGACTATTGAAATCATCGTTGTTAGTCATGAAGAAGGTCACCGCTGAAAATTATAAAATATTAAAATAATTATATATGGAAATAAATGTAAATGGCTATTATACAGTAAATTGAATATATGGCTAAAAAAAATAGATATTTTCTTCACTTCGGTTGGAAAACCGATAATATGGATGAAATTATTTTCAAATGATATTTATTTAAATTTATTTTTATAATTAACAGTACAATTAAATTAGTAACATAAAAATGAAACTAAATTATGCACAGAGATACCTAAAATTTTTTGAATTGTTTATTTTTTAACCGTGGCAACATCGTCCATTTGAATTTCTTGTTTTTGTGTAGAAGAAGATTGTTGTTTTCGATGGCAGTAACAACATATCTAAAATATTTTATATTTATTTTTACTTGACTTTTTATCTTTTTACCATTTTAATAGCTGATGCCATCATTGAAACTACAAAAATAAAACTAAGAATCATTTCAGAAATGTCGACATCCCAACTTTCTGATTTGCGGGTGGCTTTAAACATGGATTCGATTAAACTTGGTTTCCCACAGAACAATAAAACTATTGAACTTTCTTTCTTCACACACAAAGTTGAGTTTCCCAAAAATTGAGATACTTCATTAGTGTGCTGTTGAGCATATGATAAAAGATCGTCGGAAATGATTTGAACATAGTCGCTATCGATCCAAGTTTTTTTAATAAATAAACCAAGTTCATAAGCGATGAAACCCGTAGTAATTTTATTATTATAAGCGGCAAGGGCTAAAAATATTTTTTTATTTAAAAAATATGAAAAAATTTTTATGAGTAAAAATAAAATTTGGGAATTAGGCGTGAGAATGAGGGTAAAAGGATAAAAAAAGAGTGATTATGAGGGATAGTTAAAAAAAAGTGTGAGTTCGAAAATAATCTTTTTATCATATGGAAAAATAAAAAAAAATGAGAATTAATTTTTTTTAATTTTTTTAATATAAAATTGTAACGAACCGAAACTTTTGCCCATGTTAAGTCCTGCGGCAAGAGCTCTGTCTTTATATGAGTGAGCAATTCCTTTATCAGCAATATTTTTATTTCCAGTTTGGGGTGCAGTAACCGAATTAGCATGATTTGTTGCGGTTTTGCTTGCATCAAGTGAAGTTGATTTTGGTTGTCCGGGTTTGATATTGCTTCCACCACGATGTGCAGTATTTGTATGTCCATTTACACGTACACCAACACCACCATTAAATACTCCATTAAGAGTATGCCCTCCTCCACGGGGAGCAATATGACCACGTCCAGTATTAATGCGAATTCGGGAACTTCTTTTAACTTCTAAATAGAAGAAGGCTTTAAAAAAAATATATAAAAATTATTTGAAATCTTACTTTGAATTTCGACTTGTTCAGATTCGGGATAGCATATATCACCGATCACGTTGTATAATCTGTATGTAAGCGAATCACCATTGTTGGATAAATCAAGCGATGCAGCAGGGGTTAGATGTTGGTGAGCAAATTTATATTTCATATTCGATAAAGGAACTTCGATTTCTCTGCATTCTTCTTCAGCATAAATTTTATTAAAAATTATAATAAATATGAGATAAATGAACAAATTCATATCTAAAAAATTTAATTATTTTGTTTTTTTATTTATTAAAATAAGACAAAAGTTTTTCACGAAATTTTCAAATTAATAAAATTTATAATTTTAAATAAAAATAAGTGTAAAATAGTAACTATGATACAGTACTATATTTTTTGATCCAACATATTTATTTTTTGCTGGTTTGAAAAAAACATCTTCTTACAAAAAAATAATTAAAAAGTATGATTCCTAAATTGCTCTCAAATTGCAGTAGACATAAATAAAGAAAGCTATTTTAGTTTTCGACAAAATATTTACACACAAAAAATAAAAGAGCGAGAGAAATAATTACAAAACAAATCAAACATTATAAATATTTTTTTTAACCGATGCTAAAAAAATACGCAAAAGAAAAAAATTTTTTAGCAATCATTTTCAAATGCCAATAGACACAAAAATGTGCGCTTTTTTTATAAATTGGTCAAAGAACAAATAATAAAAGGTATGAAAAAATAGCCCCTTAGTTAATTGGGAAAGCATAAAAAAAATCTAAGATAAAAAGAAAATCTGATTCATTTTTGTTTGTTATAAATTAAAAAGTAATTTTAATGTTAAAAAAATAAATATAGAATATTAGTAATTTTCATTATTTTAATTAACACGAAACAAAAAATTAATTTTTAAAATCTTTTAAAAGAAATTTGGTTAAAAATTGTATAACATTATTATAAGCATTAAAATTAAAAATAGTAAACAAATGATAAGGAGGATATATGTCAAATAATTTTCTTCATCTTTAGACGTGTGAGGTGGTGGCACTGGTTTTGAAATAAATTTAAATGTCACAAATCTAGCTTCATCACAAAATGTTGCTGCAATAATCATTTCAAACCGAAAATTATGTTGAGAATAAGAACAATTTTTCATACCAGAAAAGAATTCTTTAATTTGTTGTGCTCGAATGAAAAGTTGTTCACTTAAATTTCTATAATCCTTATAATCTAAATTATTATTTTTTAAAGTCGTATAAAAATCTTTAACTAGAATATCAGGGTTCAAGTTATGTTTTTTAAAGTAAAATAATAAGTCATCACTCCAAATCTCTGAATCATTTTTTTGTAAAATTTTTTCATTGTCTACGATAAGTCGCATCATTTCGACGTTTCTTTCTATAGCGGCTTCAAAATCAAATTCTTTTGTAAAACTAATAGTTCGCCGTTTTTTTCGTCCTAAAAATAAAAAAAAAATTAAAATGAATTATTTTTATTGAGTAAAAATTACCATTGTTTTCTTTACAAATATCTTTCAAAAACCAATAAAATCTATCATTAATTTTGGAGAGATCATCTTTGAGAAAATGGGTTAAAAAAATTCTGATATCCGAGTTAATTGTTTGAGGAAAAGAAATATAATATTTCATTGATTTAAAAGCATAATTAGTTGTTCTACATTCTTGGATGTTTCCTTCAACAAAACATGCTTGAAAATGTGTTGTAAAAAAAAAAAAAGAATAAATAAATAGAAGTATTTCCTTCATAAATTTTAGTTGATACTGCTAAAGAAATAAAAATAATTAAAAATACAATAAAAAATTTTGTTATAAAAATAACAAGAAATTTAAAAAATCTTTTTTTTTTTTAAAAACCTTTTTAGCCGCCTTGTGTTGAAGAAACAAAAAGCCAAATGGGCGTTACGCTCCTTGAACCATGAAAGAAATCGACGAAAAGTGTTATTTTTTTTTTAAATTTTTTTAGGTTCCTGTTTTTTTTCTATAGTTTTTTTTAAAAGTAACTTCTTTATCGATTTTCTAAATAATTTATCTTAAAAAATCATAACTTTTTTTATTTGTGAATATTCTTGTTCGTATATACATAAATATGTTTATTTATTTTTAGATATGACTATTCGGGATATTATTTATATTGCAATTTTTTTTTTTGAAATTGTATTAATTTTATTTATTTTTTTCTTCAAATACAAATATATCAAAAATGACCGTCGTCGTCCACAAGCCATTGAACAAAATGATAATATCCGAATGAATGAAGTGGTAGTTCAAAAAAATGAATTTGTTCCATATAAAACTACCGAAGAAATTCTCTTTGGAGGAAAATCTGTTTGATATAAATTAGTTTTAATTTTTATAAATGTATATTAAATTATAATTTCTTTTATTTTAAAGTTTCAAAATTTATGATGTGTTTATTTTTATATTTTTTATAAATTTATTATGCAAAAATAAAAATTTTAATTGAAAAAAAATAAAGTCTCTTTTTATTTTGGCTAAGTGTATACAACTTTTTTATGGTCTCTTTGAAGTGAATATAAGTTTTCCATGCATCCTCTTAGCTCGTGCGTGGTGCATGGATACTTTCAATCATAGGCAAAGAGAAGGGAATTGAACTTGTGCGATTCCTTGGTGCGGTTTTATGCGCTAACCACTGCGCCACACAAGCAATTTATAAAAGTGAAAAGAAAAAGAGCAAAGTAACAAAAAAAGAGGGTCAACCAAACAAAAAATTAGAGCATTGCTATGGCAACAACATAAATAAGTATAACTAACTAACTAGTTGTAGTAGTAGCCATTGGTCAGTTTAGAGACTACAATTTGCATACCTGAAAATCGATTAAAAGCAAGGCAGACGACAGCTTTTTTACTCTTTTATATATTTTTTAAAGAGAAAACGAAAGAGAGAAGGTAGGCTTCCGCAATTTGTTTGTTTAGTGTCAAAAATATTTTTTTTTACTTTGAGAGTGGCCATCTTCTTCGTCGTCATCGTTGTCATTCTCAATCCATTCCTTTTCATCTCCAAAAAAGGTGACCATCGACTTTGTAAAAAAAAATAAGGAAAGCTTGAATGATCTTTTTTAGAATTTAATAGTAAAAAGTTTTTTTTCATTCATCAATGTCTTCTACTTGCTGCTTTTTTTTGCCTTTTTGAGGAGAGTCAAAGCACGCAAAAAAACGAAAAAGAAAGATGCGTCAGAGATAGCTAACTGCTGCTTTTCGTGTTCGTGAATGGGTGTTTGTTTGCTTGCATATTTTTTTTCCAAAATAAGAAAGCCAGCGCAAAAGGTGATTCATGTCCCGTGGCTAGTTGAGTCTTCAAAAAAAAAAAATAATTCGATCAATAGGTCTTGGAAGAAGAAGAAAAAAATAAGAATATTTTTGATGGAAAAGAAAAGTTATGAATCATAAACACTTTTCTTTTAAATTTGATTAATGGATTATTAAAATTATTTAAGGATCAAAAATTGATCGAGGCTTTAAAACTTGTAAACTGTGTTAATTAATTTTTTTTGCGTGCAACATGTGTGATTTTTTAAGAATTTTTTTTTTGTAGTTTTTTTCTCTCACTTTTTTGTCGTTTAAAAATGTAATTACTTTAACCATTTTTTAGTGGTAATTCCTTCTTCCATTACCACCACCAATCATAAATATGTATCGGCGAGATTCACTTGATTCTGAATTAGTTGATGCTGTACCTGCATATCCATCCAAAGATGGATGTATTAGTCGAATACCATATTCATCAGTTATGGCATTTGTAATGTGCTTGGTTGGTGTAATATTATTTGCTACTATGATGATATGGTCATTTAATGCATCAATAGAACAAGCTCGTCGAGCTTTAGATATAACTGATATACCATGGCTAGAAAAAGTATGCGATACACTTAATCAACTAAACCAACTAACTTACATTTTTTCTTTATATATTCCAGGTTCATTTAGCATTTATTATTGTTGCAGTTCTTATGGCAATTTTATCTTTATTCCTTCTTTTAATAGGTGTATTAAGCACGGGATCAACTCGAGAAGAAGTATATAAACGTAAAGATTCGAGAAGAGGTGGAAGAATTGTGTGTGCTTTAGCTATCATAGTTTCATATATTCTTAATATTTTATGGGTTCTTATTCTTTCAATTATAGCAATTTTATCATTTATATATTATATTTTTTCTCAACTTTGTTCTTCTCTTCCTGGTTATTCTGAACATAGTTGTTTAGATTTTAATGTATTTAAACCTTTGGTTGAAAGTTATTCAAATGCTGTAAGTTTTTTAATTACTAATAATTAACCAGATTTTGGGGAAAACCAAAAAATTTATGAAAGCAGCAAAACTTTATAACTTAGTATCGCCGTTTGATTTTAACTTTGTAAAAATTAGTTTTTGATAAAATACCATAGTTCGCTAAACCCTCGGGTAGCTTAGCAACAGCGATTATAAAAAAAAAGCTATAAAAACTTGAGTGACCCAGATCTTTGATAGCCTACAAGAATCAGACATCAGCTTGCTTTAATGCTGTGGGCGACATTGTTGTTTCCATGGCATTGCAGAAGCTTCGAGAGCTGATGCAAAAAGCAAAAAAACAAAGCAATAAAAAAAAGACTGATTTATTTCTTTGAATTTTTTGAAAAAACCATCTTGGAAATTCGCCCAATGTTTGACGAAGCATTTATTTTCTTTCAAAAAAAACTTTACATAATTCTAAAAATATTTGCATAAAACTCTCAGAAAAAAATTAGTAAAATAAAATATGAAATCGTAAATGGAAGAATATCCAAAAGAGATCCCAAGATTTTGCACCAAATATTTTTAGTTTATTTAATAACTTTTAATATTGCCGTTTTTTAGGATCTCAAACTTTGTGGTGGAAGTGTACAAGAATTTTGTGCTTTAACCAATACCGTATTTTCTTGGAATGTTGTGGGCTTTATTGGAGCTTTTATTATTGTTCTGGGTCTTGTACAATTTATTGCATCCAATGCATCCAATTATGCCCATGTAAATAATGAGCAACGATACATCGAACTCAAAGAAGTTCTTTATCTCGAAGGTGTGGGACGAGATTTTGTTGTTCCACCTTCACAAATTCCAGTTCGAGCATATCCATCTCCACCTGTAATTCCTCCACCAAGATCGAGAAAGCATCGATCATACGATTTCAAAAAAGAACCAGCTCCATCAAGACGACGTGAGCGGGAACGTTCGCTACCTCGAAACAATCATCAGCAACCACAAGGAATGGGTTCAGTTCGACGAAATAGTTATCAACATTCTTTACATGGTTCAACTCCGTGGTTGAATAATCAATATTAAAAAAATAATAAATCCAATCATATTTTTTAGTTTTTTTTATTTTCCTAAAAGAAATAATTTGTGCAATTTTTCTTTCTAACTTACCTTACCTTTTTTCTTTGTTGTTCCATTGATCTCATACCTCAATTTTTTCATTATATGTACATATATTTATTATTATTATTTTGATTGTAACTAACATAAAAAAAGAGATTTCAGGTATTTTTACAAAAAATTTTTAAACCTTTTTCGAAGTTGATAAATGTTTGTATTTATATTATGCAAGCGTGAATAAATAAATTAAATTCTGATCGATCAAAGTTGTGGATATTTGAAAGCAAACTTTTTCTTACATCAATGATATTTTCAAAAACGCAGCTTTCTCATGCATTTTTTGGCAAAAAGTTTGATTGTGCAAATAGGAAAACAGCGACTTCAATATTTTTCAATTCATCCAAAACTTTGCTGTTTTTCCATTTTCTTTCCTAACATTTGTTAATCGTTTAAAAAAAATGTTTTTAATTGAAATTATTGAATCATAAGCATCGTTTTGTTCAAACCCATCTCCTTCTCATGTATTATCATATACTTTCGTGATGATTTATTGAATTTTATGTTATCTTGCGATATATTTTTAAACATTTGTTTTCAGCCATCACGTTCTTGTTCCACTCAATTATTTGCTCTTGAATTTTCAATTATGGGAAAAGCTAGTAAGTTTTTTTACAACTAAAATCTTCTGCTGTGATTGACGACATTCTTATTGAACTTGCTTAATTATTCTTTGTCTTTACCTTTCTTCATTTTCAGAACCTCGTCCAAAATCAAAAGAACAAAAACTTCGTGAACGTCGAAAACATTTTTTGGATGAGAAAGTAGAGGAAGATTTATTTTTGGATGAAGGTGGAGAACATGAAACTCAATCAAGTGATGATGATAATGAAATGCCAGAAGAAATTTCAACTAAAAAGTCACAGCAAAGTGATGAAGCTCCTTTACCAGAAAAGAAAAAGAAACGAAAGCGACGAATTAAGAAAGAATCACGAGGAATTTTTAATGTTGAAACTGAGTAAGTTCTTATATATTCTGTGTATGACGGCTATGGAAGCTTTGATTATAGTTACTTTGTGATGATGATGGTGGAAGCTTATCTTAATCATCACATTTGAATGCATATATCCGAAGAAATTCTTTCTTTTGCCTTTATAAACCTGCATTAATGATCATTTCTTATTTCAGTGATATCAAACTAAAAGTGGTTGCTGCAGCTTCAACTCCTGCTCCATCACAAATGCTTCAACCTTCAATCAATTTTCGAGAACTATTATTACAAGAAAGTAGCAAAGGTGGAAGACGTAAAAATGGTAGAGTATCAAAGCATGTTGAAAAATGGATTAAAGCTCGTTGATTGTTGTTCTTGTTGCTGGTTTTTTGAATATTGGAATGTGTTATGTATTTGTTGAGTTTTTAAATAAATTTTACAAGAATTTGTGTCTTTTATCATACATTTCATGGTCTCTTATTAGTAACCACCCAACTTAAACTTGCATTGTTATGGAAGTATTAAAACTCTGTGGCTGCACTATGTATGAATAAGAAATTCCGAAAGAAACACATTTGTTATTTTATAGTTTGTTTTAGTATAGCATCACCACATTATGTTGTGCCATGGCAAAATTTGGGATTTAAAAGTATAATAAATAATAGTTTATTAAAATAATTAAAAACTGTTTAGGAAGAAAGTGTCATGGAATTAATAAACCTTATCGTTGAACAAAATGATTTCAAATTGCGCTGCTTGTATGTTTGTGTATGCTTTTAGCTTTTCTCAAAAGTTCCACAATTTCTTCATAATTCATTTGAATTGCAAGATCATATGGTGTTTCTCCAAACTAAAAAAGCAATTTTTGATTTGTTTATATCAAATTTTAAAAGCAAGACTATTATTACTCGATTGGGAAGTCTGGGATCACTTCCGGCATCAATCAACATTTTAGCTATGTTCAAATTACCAAATAATGCTGCTGCATGTAAACAGCTTTCACCATTCTGAAAATGTTTATATTTATTATGTTCGGTTTTTAGTTTATATATTTTAGAAAATTAAAGGCCAACATAAACAACCGTGGTTTTTGTTGATTTTGATTTATCAAATTTCATCCGATGACTGACTTCACTAACCTTCAACAAACCAAGTTTGGGTTTATTTTCCAAAAGTATTTTCACAACATTTTCATGTCCTTTTTGAGCTGCTTTAAATAAAGCTGTTGCACCATTATTAGATTTTTCATAATCTTCTTCACCCCATTTAATAAGTTCTTTAACAATTTCACTATGGCCTAATTGTGCGGCAATCCATAAAGGTGTGGTTCCGTCAATCCTCTGCCGATTACTCGAACAACCAAATTCTTTTAAAACTTTTAACGTTTCTAAATAATTATTTTGTGCAGCTAAAAATATTGCATTTGCTCCATCATTAAGGCTTTCATCCGCATCAATAAATGATGGAGTGGTTAATAATATTTTACAACATTGAGTTTTGCCATTTTGTGCTGAATTTAAAAGTGCGCTTCCACCTTCCTAAAATTAAAGTTTCCATTTCGTCTTGTCAAAGGTTGCTAAAATTTGGTTGTTTGAAAAGAAGGGATTACTTTGGTTCGCAAATTAGGTTTTGCTCCTTCTTTGAGAAGTAATTCCACAACTTCCGAATGACCATATTGAGATGCAAACATGAGAGCTGTGACGCCATCCTATAAAAAAAGATAAAATTATAATTTTTTTTCTTCACAAAAATGTTTGATTATAAAATAAACAACGTTATTAAAGAATTTAGTTTTAGTTATTATTTTTTTTTAAATTTTGTTCCTGCATTGTGAACTTTGATGAACAAATTTGTTACACAGATTTTTTTCTTCTTCATGAGAATGTCAAACTAACTCTCTTCAAACGGCAGAGATATATTTAAAAGGATGTGACCAATAATAAGCAATGTTTTAATTTGTGGTGGTAATTCAGAGGCATTTATTACTTTGTTTTTTGTTTTCAATGTGAAAGGATTGAAGGTTTTAAAAAAAATTTTTTTGCTTTCGAAAATGTGTTGGTTAGGTAAAACTAAAATTATTTTTATTTATTTACTTCTTCGAGAACTCAGTGCTTTTTAGATTTATATAATGGAAAAAATGCGATATAATTATTGCTTTTGTAAGATACTATGAAATTAATATTTTTAGTTTTGCTTTTCACTTTCAGCTGATTCTTCACTCACATATATATACGTACTTTCATCAAATAATCTCCCTCAATACTACTTTTTTTTACGTTTTTCTTTTCTTTGTCCACCATCACTACTATTACCTTGTAAACAACGTTTTTTTATTATTATTATTCCTCTCATTGTGGAAAAGATGTTTAGCACCACAGCAAAAAAAAGTACATAGTATTTGTTTATTTTTTGTCTTTTTGCTTATTCAATCCACTTATTTTTTTTTTTTCACCAAGCCTAAAGGCAGGCTACTACGAGAGAAGAAGAAAAGGAGAGAAAAAAAAGCTACGAGTGATTTACTTTTTTCTCTCGATTTGGATGGTCAGTTTTTTTTGTTGTTGCTTGGTTGAAGCTGCTGCTTGCTTCTTCTCTCTTCGTTTTGATTCGTCATCATCCACACGCCTTTTTTTTCTCTATATGATTTGTTTAGACTATATTGAAAAATGAAAGCGGTTCTTCCACCATTTTTTTATATTTTCTCTTCTCTAGTTTTTTATTTTCTTCCTCATTCATTCATCATCAAATAAATATTTGTTGGATGGAAAAACTAAATAAAAAAAGTGAAAGAAAGAAAAATCTTTATTTTTTTCTTCTTTTTTATTTCTGATTGGTGAGTCTAATCTCTTAAACAAAAAATTTTTTTTGAACCAAATCTTTGATTTAAAAATCCTTAATCGCCTCGTCATTTTTTTTAAATATATAGTCTGAATCGACGAACAGCAACGACGACAGATGTTTTGGTTTTTATTTTTCATTTCACTTTTTTGTGTTCGACTTTTTAAACCTTTTTTTCCTTTTTTGAATCCAAAAAAAGATGAAGAAAAGAATCTTTGTCTTTAAAAAAAGTGAGTGAATGAAAAGGATATTAACTCTCAATTGTTAGTATTAGTATACTAGTTTTTTATTTAGTGCTGATGATGATTTGAAAGAAAGAAAAGTGGGTTAGTGTTTGTATTTGATGTCACTAGAGGAGGACCTTTCTATCATCCTATCTCTCAATGGATGCATTGTTTATGTTTAACAATAATGAGTATACATTTACAATAATCATTTTTTTGAATATTTTTTTTGGTTATGAATGGAATGGACGGTAATGGCGATCAACCGTATTATTGTTTACTAAAAAACTCAGCTTCTCAGAGATGAGGATGGTTTAGTTAGTTGTTTAATTTTTTTCAAGTCTCACAGCCAAAGTTTCATTATGCGGCGAGAAATGTTTTTAGCTTCCCGCCATTATCGATGAATCAGATTCGAAGAAAAAAATTTTTTTTAACTATTTATCTCATATAAGTCTAGACAAAATAACCTTTTCAAAAACATAAACATTTTTTTCTTCTTTTGATTTTGGTATGTTTTCTGCGGCAAAAAAAAGAAAAAATATTTTGAAATGTATCTTTCAAAATTTTTTGATTTTTGGTTTTTGTTCGATAGCGAAGAAAGAATGGTATTCGAATATTCTGAAAAGTTCCTATAGATTTTTTTGATTTACAAAAAAAACAATTTTTTTTCATCAAATCAAAAAACTTTTGACCTGGAAAGTTTTATTTTTTTAAAATTATTTTTGACAAACGCGTTTTCAATTATTTTTTTTTCAACACTTTTGCAGGGCGAGAAAAAAACAATTTTGCTAGGAGTTACTTTTGAATTATCAAACTTTTAATTTGACTTTACTCTACTGATATTCTTTTATAAATAATTTTCTTTTCGAAAAGTTTCAAAAATTTTTTTTATCTAAAACTTTGACAAAAAAATCATAGAATCAAAAATAAAATGGATCAAATCCCAATTTCGAACAGGAAAAAAGAATTTCATTCCGGATTTTTTTTTCACTTTGACTGATGCTGCTGTGTTAAAAAAAAATCGTTCTCTTTCCGGTCTGTTTAATGATGGGATATGGCGGCGGAGGCTATGTATATATTTTTTCCCTCCATAATTTTTTTTTCGATTCTCAATTTTTTAAAGCTCTTTTTTATCCGCAAATATTTTATTTATCCTTTAAAAAAACTAAATGGTATTAGTCACTATTTTTCTTCTGTTTTTTTTTTTTGTTTGATCGCGTTGTTCCGGTCATTCATTCTCATAATTAAATTGATTATAAATTTTTAAAAAAACGAAAGATGAATGAATCATGGAAGGTTATAAAAAATCTATGTTCAAAAAACTAAAAAAGTAATTTTTTTTATTTATTTTGGATTTATGTCGTCCAAAGCCAATTCTAATTTAATTTTTTTTTCTCTTAAAAGTTGTTTACTTCCTTTTTTGTTTCTTAAAAATTTAAATTTAATAAAAAAAACTTTGTAAATTCGCCGAAAATCTAAAAATGTTTTTTAACGAAAAAAAGCGATCCAAAGATTTGGTAATAATAATAGATGCATGTTTTTTTTTTGAAATCACAGCTTCAAAAATCAAAACCCTTATTTTCTTTATTTTTCAAAAACAATTTTTTTAAATTTTCTGCGAGACATTCATTGAGAGAAAAAAATTTTTAACTCAAAATTAATTATCAATCAAAAAGACAATATTTAGTTTCAAGAGGCTCGCCTTATTAGTGATTTAGATTATTTTTTCTATTTTTTGTTTTGTTTAATCACTCATTTTCGAATGATCAGGTTCAATTTTTTTTTAAAACTATAGTATTTTTTTCTTCCATTTAACACCAAAATATTTTGTAGCCAATTTTTTCTTTCTGTGTCCTATCAAATTATTCTTTTTTACTTTTAATTTTTTGGGGTGTGTGTGTTATTAATTAATTTGATAATAAGAAAAGAATAACAAATTAACTTTTTTTGTGAATTAAAAAAAAATCGAACGAACGAACCGGTTTGAAAATATTCACATCTGCCCCTTCATCGATAAGTAAAATGCATGCATCATAAAAGCCTTTTTCTGCAACCTTCATTAAAGGCGTGATACCATTCTAAAAATAAAATAAAATATAAAAATATAAAAATTAGTTTTATTTTAATTTTTCTAAATAAATAAAAACAGGATAAAAAAATTAAGTTAATTACATTAAATAAGGCTGGCTTTTATAAAATTATTTGATTAAATTAGATTTTGTGAACGAACAAATGTGTTCCATTTTTTTAGTTTGTTAGTTTTATAAAAAAAAATATGGCGCAAAGAACTAACATAGAAAATTATCTGAGACATTTGGGATAAAAAAAAAACACCAAAATTTTGAGCTTTTTAGTTCCATAATAAAAGTCATTTTAAATGTTTTTGTTGTGAAACCCAATGTTACAATTTTCGCTGGGGAAATCCAGGGGATGGACGTAAAATTTGCATATTTTATGGATGTTTACTCATTTGTTAATTTGTTAAATAGTAACTCATTTTTTTTGTTTGATAAATTGGATTCGGTGTCCAAAAGCTTTGAAAAAAAGTAAAAAAGAGATCCAATTAAAAATCTCTTTCGTCGTCCCAATTCTCAATTCTTCAAAAATGGCATCATTTTTATGGCCATTTTGCTTTTTATATCTATCTCTCTTGCCTTATCCCAGCTTTTTTTCATGCCTTTCTTTTTTTAATTTTTGCAAAAAAAAAAAAACAGAAATGTGCTTTCCATTTTTTTCATTTTCAAAGAAAAAACATACATATTTAAGAAACAACGCAGAAAAAATGCCAATGATGCTGCATTTATTATTTTGCGTGTCTCTTTGAATAAAAGATATTTTTAGGTTTTTCTTCTTTTTAAACTAAAAAAAATATACGCAGAAAAAAGGGAAAGAAGGAAGAAGAGCTTTCAAATATTTTGAAGAAGGATGAAGAAGAAGAAAAAAATTATATATATGTGTCTCTGACGTTCTTTTTTTTTCTTCTTCTAATTTTTAAGCTTCGTCTTCACACATTTTTTATGCAAAGAATTCTTCTTTTTTACTTCCTTTGTAAAATATTTTAAAAATCTCTAGCTTTTGGAATTTGTCGCAGAAATTTTTATGAGTCTTCCTTCGCCTGTTTGACGCTGTTGCATAAATTTTTTCTGCGCTTTGTTTGTTTGAAACCATGGCAGCTCTTTTTTCTTTTTTAAATTTTTATGAGTTTAAAAGAATTGTTAACTTATATTGTTAAACCACTAAAATATTATTTATTGACGTCTTCTATTTTAAATTATCACTTTAAAATATTTTTTGTTTGATTGAAAAATTCCACAACAAAAATGAAAGTAATTAAATTTCATGCATTTTTTGATTACTATTATTTTCTAAAATATTTTTATTCTAATTTAATTTAATTCCCCGTTTCTTAGTTTTTTTTTACAATATTTTTTCCATAAAAAAACATGACTAATTTTTTTCTCTAACATTTATTTATTAATCTCATGATTTTATTTTTCAATTTCCGATCATTTTCTTCCAAAATACTTTTTTTGCATGATTTTTCTTTCTCTTGTCATATGAGTTGTTATCAAATTAAAAAAGTATTAAGAATAGGAAAGTGACGACAAAAACCTTAAGATCTGCTACTTATGATGGTCTTGAACTTTTAAGGTGCTGAGTTAAGAGTTTTTGTAAAGTACAAAAATGTATATGTCTGTGAGCAATTAGTAAAGTAAGTCAGCCGACGACGACGACAGTCAGTTACAATTTTTTTTATTTTTCGTTACAGTCTAATAGAAAGTTTGATTTCTATCAAAACTTAGGAACATAAAAAAAGGTGATAATAACTTTTTTTTCTTTAATTGTAAAGTCATTAATTAATTAATTAATAGTAGTTAGGTAGTTAGTACCTGTCACCACCTGTGATGACCCGAAAAACAGGCTGTTATTGAGACTACAAATAATTTTTTTTTCATTTGTTCAAAGTCAATCAAACACTCCTTCTTTTTTGGTAATTAATAGTTAGTTAGTTTAAGGTTTTGACTTTTTAGTATTATTAAAATAATAAATAAAAAGTGAAAGTATTGTTATTATTAGATTTTTTTGATAATAAATAATAACCTTGAAGAAGAAGAAAAGAGAGAGTGGGAACAAAGTTTATTTTAATATGAGGTCATATGATTTGTTGATTGACCCCAACAGTTTGAGAACTGTCACCCCTAAGGCTATAAGGCTAAGTGAATTTTTTGTAGTAACTTCTGGCTGTAGTAATAAAACACAAATAATTAATAGACAAAAATATGAAGAAGAAGAAAATTTGAAAAATTGATTGTGTAATAATTAATTTTTTTTTCTTGAAACGCATAAACAAAAAAATAGAGTATAAAACTAACGATTATGAAAAGACAATGGAAAATAAAAAAAAGTAATGGAGTTTTTGAGAGAAAAAAAAACGGGTTTCCTCGTCTGTTTTGCCGATTTCGGCTTTAGATAGGATTTGTTAACTTTTCTTTTTCTTTCTCTTTTAACTAACTGACCAGTCTGATATATGCATTCACAAAGGACGCCTTACTGACATTAAACGTCATCATCATCTGATCAACTCCATCATCATTTTTATTTCCCAATCAGTCACTTTTTTTTTTTTATTATGTTTTATGTCAAAAGGCAGGACCAGGCGGGGTTCTCATTTTTTTCTTTCTATCACTTTCAAAGAGAAAAAAAAAGTTTGGAAAGATAAAAGTCCAATACATATATCACCTAAATCGGTTTGTCTGTCTCCACTATTTTTTTTTGAAAATCATTTTTTCTTTTTTTTTATTATTTAATATAATTTCCGATTCCAGTTCGTTCATATTTTTTTTCTTTCTTTCTAATATTTCTTTTACCACCAAAAAAAGAGCAGCAGCGGGTCTGCGCGTGATGATGATATCACATGCTTTCATTTGCTACTCATTGCTCGCGGCTGCCGCTCGCAATAATAATTTTAATGATTTTTTCTTTTGAAGAAAAAAAGAAAGAAAAGTAAAAAAAAGATTAAACTTGAAATTAAATTTAAAATAATTTTCTCTCGAAAAAGTGAAACTTTTAAACCTGTCTGTCTTTCTATCATTATTTTTCTTTCGAATTTTTAAATAAATAATGAAGAATATATAATTTAAATGTATAAAGACCTTCGAAAAAAGTTTCAAAAAGTTGAAGAAAGAAGTCTTGGATATGGCTTTTAAAAAAGATTCAAGAAATTGTAAAAAGTTCCATGTTTAGAAGAAGATAAATGATAGTAATCAAATTTAACCAATTATTGCCCGTTTTCTGTTACTTTCAAAATAATTTTCTTAATTTTTTTCTTCCTTATTTAAATCGTGTCTAACTTCTTTTTTTCTTTCCTCAATTTTTTAAGTCCAGTTTAGGGAATAAATAGTAAACATAAAAAGAGGATCAATAGAAGAAGAAAAAATCATCCACCAATCCTCCCTCCGATTACGTCTTTTTTTCTGATTTTCACGCAAAAAAAAGCTTTTTTCTTTCTTTTCTTTTTTTCTGTGTGCGCAAAAATTTTTCCTTTATTTTTTTTTGCTTTTAAAAAAAGAGCACGAAATGAATAGCAAAAAAATAAAGCAAAATAAAATAACGAAGAAAAAGAAGAACGATTTTTCAAAAAGGATAAATCTTCTTCGTTTCTTTTTTTCCTTGTTAGTCATATTCACTCGATCGGTCGCCGTCGGTGATGTTGTTGTAGAAAAAAAAGGGATTTTTAGTTCCCCACAAAAAAAAAATGATTCATCCTTTTTTTTGTTTTGTTTTTCAAAATCTTCTTCTTATTTTTTTGTTGAAAGAAAAATAATGGACTAAACTAAAATAAGAAAAGGTTGAGAAAAAGCTGTTTTTCTGGCTTTTGCTTTCTTTCTCTGCAAAAAAAGTAAATTAAATTTTCAATTGGTTTTTATTTTTTGAGTGGCGATGAAGAAGACGAAGAAGACAAGTTCAGTTCAGCCTCAATTATTTTTTTTTGTTTCGCTTAAAATTTCTATTTTCTTAGGTCATATAGGAGGAGGAAAGGAAGAAGAATGAGAGTTGATTTTTTTTTTGTCATTCTAGTTTAAGTTTCTAAAACCATTGGGAATTCTTTCTCTTTCAACTCAGAGTTTTAAGTTTTCTTTGATTTTTGCAAAGAAGTTTCGTTTTTAAATTTTGATGATAGTAATTCAAAAATAACAATATTAAGTAAAAATAATATTACTCTCCCAAGTTTAGTTTTTTTAAATTTAATTTTTAGATTACTATTTTCAAACCCAAAATTTTTACGAATGACCTTAAAAATTCAAAAATCATCACCTTTTTTTCATCACAAAAATCGTCTTTTCCTAAAAGAATTTTACAATTCTTTGTCTTTTCTTTTTGCCTTTCAAAATTTAAATTAAAAAATTTTCTTTGCGCCTTAAAATTTTAGGATTCATTGTTTTTATTATTTTTTCTTCTGATCTTTTTTAACCTTTTTTTTCAGTCCCGCTTTGATCTTTTCGTTGGTTTTAAATTTTTATTCCGGTAGAAAAAACAGACATGTTTTTTGTTTACCAAAAAAAAAAGAAAAGAGATAGACCGAAAAAATCATCATTTTTTTTGTTTTTGGTTTTGTTTTGCAAAATAAAAAATATGGGTGAAAAAGAAAAATTTAACTTACTTTATCTGCGCAATCAACGTGAACGCGCCCAGAATCAAGAATTTGTTGTAAATTATATAGATCCCCTGCTTCTGCAGCTTGGTGAAGCCTTTTATCCCATGGAGTTTCCATCTAAAAAGGGGGAATAAAATTTAATAAATGATACGTGGAAACTCGAATTTGATTAAAATAAATCAAATAAAAATTAATTTGATTGATTTTACAAAGTCCTGTGATAGTAATCAATTGTGAAAAACATTTACACAATTTTTGTTACTATCAATGATAGTACCACTTTTTTTCAAGATATCGTTAAAATTTGATTACTATGAACACTTTTTTTTTTAATTTTTCACAAATATATATTTTTCGATTACTCTTTCGCCAAAAAAGGGTTATTTTGATTTTGTTTATTCTTGGTGCCACCTGGGAAAAAAGGAAAGCAATAGTAGAAATGGCTATTAGATGCTTTTATGCTTATATGCGCAATGGCAACGGCCACGGCTGAGGTTGGTAGCAAAAAAAAAAGAGTAGCCATCGACCAACAAGAAAAAAAATAGAAAAAGCAGCGTCTAAAACTATAAACCTTGACGGACGAGAAAAAGGGAATAGGAGGTGGAGGAGGTCATGAAATTTTTTTTATTTATTTATTCGGTATGCATCGGGCGAGCGAGGTAGAAAAAAAGAGAAAAAGAAAGAAAGGGATGAATACGGAAAATATGAATAATAATAAACCAGATGGTGGTTTGCTTGCTTGCTTGTATTTGCTTTTCCTTCTTTTAGGCGAAAACAACAAAATATTGGCAATTAAAAGATTATGATTGAAAATGGGGTTAACTAAAATAATGTGATTGGTATCATAGTAGCAAAAAGTGTGAGAGTAACGAAAAATTTAAAATTATTGCCATGTTTCTGTTACTCTCAATTTCTAAAGAAATTTTTGGAATAATGATAATTAAAGTTTTGTTAAATTCATTTTGTAATAAAGTAAAAAAGTTTTTTTATAGCAATCACAAACAATTTTCGTGAAAAAAATTTTGATATTGGAAGTGAAAGTGAGAGTAATAAAATTTTGGCGATAGCTCGCATAATTTCGGTTGCTATCTTTTTTTAAAATTTATAGATAAAATCAATTTTCATTAATAAAAAAAATCAATCGTATAAATAAGAAATTAAAATAAAATTCAAAAAAAGAGAAAGGGATAGACTAACCTTATGAGACATATTTATTTCTTCCTTTTTTCTTTTTCTTCAGCCAGCACCAGTCTCATTTATTCTTCATCAGCGTTGTTTATGCTGCTTTCACGTTCGGTTTTCAAGTGCTCCTATATATTTTTATTATTATAATAAAGCTTTGCTCTATTTTCAAATTAAAAGTGGTGATGATCCTTCAAAATAGAAAAAAATATTATATAAATATATATTTAAAAATTTTCTTCAAAAATTATATATTTGCTTTTAAAAAAAAGAAAAGAAGAAATTCTTTGGGAATGAAAGAATTTTTTTATTTTGCGTTGACTAAAAACTAATAAAATGAAAAGAGAACGCCACCACCGCCACTTTGGGAAGGTTCTGAAATAAATATAAAAAAATATTATTATTAAAAATGAAAGCTTTTTTTCTTTCGAAGCTTGAATTTAGCCGAAAACGAAAGCCAGCAGCTTTTCACCTCCAAATTATATATATATTTTTTTGCATTTGACCATCCATTCTCTTTGTTGCTTTTACTGCTGCTGCTGGCACCCACCGGCAGCAAAAATAAGTTTTATTTTTTGCTTTAAGAAAATTTGTTTTTGCTGAAATATTTCTTCCTTTTTTTCTTTCTCTGTCTTTTTTTATTCTTCTTCCTCAAAGAGAGATAGAAAAATTTTTTTCGTTGCTTTTCAAGTTTTTTGGATTTTTGGCTTTGCTTGTTGGTTCTCAGCTGAGAGAGAGACGACAGACACCAACCATCCAACCAGCCACCAAAGCTTTTTTTTTGTCATTGACAGCTGAGAGTTGTCGCAGCCGAGAATAATAAAAAGCCGAGCGTGCAGTTTCAACGCTGTTGCAGTAGCCACAACATTGATTACTTTTTCTTTTTTTTTTCATTCGAAAAAAGGTTCGTTGTTCGGTGGTTCAAAAACTTTTTTCTTTTTTAAAGCTTTTTTTAAACCATATTTTTTCTCTTTCCCTTTTCACATTTTTTCAAAAAATTTATTTGCTTTTTAGCAGCTTTAAAGAAAAAAGTCAATCGTCTGTTGTTGGAATTTGGTTTTTCATTTATTTTTATTTTTGCGTGGTTTCAACGTTGTAAAGAAAGTCTATGATAGTAAACAAAAATCAACAATTTTTGTGAGAATTTTGTTACAATCGCAAGCTTTTTTGCTTTTAAAAGTTATTTTAAAAATAGCTATTTTTGTGCAAATTTTATTTACCATCATTTCCACATGAATGTGATAGTAACCATAAATAATAATAATGTTTATTTTTAATTACTCTCCATTTTTTGTTTTTGGTCAAAGAAAATTAACAAAATTTAAAAAACTCTCTTTTTTAATTTTATGCTTCTTTTTTTTTGTTTGAGAAATTAATTCTTTTTTTCTTTTTTCTTCGTTTGAATCTCTTTTTTTTTCAATTTTCATTTTACTGGCTGACCTAAAACCTTTTTTTTTCCTTTTTTTTGTTATTGTCAAAATGCTGAGAAAGAAAAACCCTTAAAAAGTGTGGGCAGAAAAGAAGAAACAACATTTTTCCATTCTCATTCATTCATTCAGCCTTCAATTTTCAGTCAATAAAAGTCAAAGAAAGAGGCGAGGAGTCATTTTTGGGTTCAAAAACGACATAGAAAAAAGAAAAAAGAAGTTTGAAATGAAAAAATAAAAGCCTGCGAACGAGGGTTGTTAGTCGTTATATGTATTTTTCATTCAATTTTCACCAAAATAAATTTATTTTAGTTTTCTTCGTTTGGTTTGAACGAATGAAAAACGGGGGTTGTTATTTTTCTAAAATATGTATGTATATTCATTTTTGGAAGGAAAAATAAAAAAGAAGATAGGGAGTGAATGATGAGTAAGTGTCTCAGCTGCAGTCGCGTCAATTTGTTCGTTCGTTTGTTACCATCCTTTTTTCTTTCTTTGTGTCTCGTCTTTTTTTTTCTCGATTGGCATTTTCTTTCCTTGCTTTTTTTTATGGAAAAGAATGAAAAATAATTTAAACCTAAAAAAAGCTAACTAACTAACTATTTTACTAACAAGGCACATAGCTGGGGCAATGGAGGATGCTGTTTGTCAGTCAGTCAGTCAGTCAGTCATGAATGCCTTCCATTCCAAAATTAATTCTTATTTTCTCAAAACTTCACACTTTTTTGTTTTGTTATTCTTATTCGCCATTTTTTTGGGCACTTGTTGTTGATGGAAAAATTATTTCGGGTGTTTTCTCAGAGTAAATAAGTTTTATGGGAATTTTTTTTTATTGAAATAAAAAATATTAATGAAAGTAAGTGTTCGATCCATTTTTTACTTCTCTCTAAAAAAATGAGAGAACGGCTGGTTGACGACGACTTGCGTTTTATCAGTTCTGTTCGTCAAGGTTAAAAAACTAATTATTTGCTTTCCATATAAAAATTTTTTTTTCATTAGTTTGTTTTGATTGAAAAGTTTCCATTTAAATTTTTTTTAAATGGTTGTTATTAATTTTTTTGCTGCAGCAATCAAAGTTTAGTCAAACAAAAATTTCTCTTTTGTTGTTTTTTACCAAAAAAAAATCAACAATTTTTTTAAACGCGTTTCTTCTTTCCCATAATCTTTAAACTATGGACTATATTCTTTTTTAAAGTTAATAATCTTCAGACAATAATCGTCTCAAAAATATAACCGCTGATAAAAGACTATAAAAAGTCTAGACAAGAATCAAAAAACAACCTCCCAAACATTTTTTTGATCATCCTTCCAAAAATAAAAGAAGGATGTTTTAAGCAAGAAAACTGGTCGTTCGATCAACCCTTAAAGCCCAAAATAACAATCAACCTCCTCAACAATTGTCATCATCATCAATACTTACCAGTCATAATAATAGCTGTTGTTGGTTGCAGCCCACCAACATCAGCAAGAGAAAAAAAAGAAAGAAGAGATAAGAGCTCCCGTTTTTCTTCTTCTCCTTCTCCCTCCATTCTCGCACTCTCTTCTTTTTTTCCCTCTCACCTAGGCATGGCTCGAGGCCCCGAAGCCCCGGCCCGGCCCGGCCCCGGCCCGGTCCCGGGGCCGGGCCTGGGGCCTGAAATTTTGAAGCGGGGCCGGGCCGGGGCCTAACCCAGGCCCCGGCAGGCCCCGACGAAAAAAAATATATATAAAAAACGAAAAATTTGTCAAATTTTTGCTAAAAATTATATAAAATTCACTTTGATGGCTGAAATTTCACAAAAGTTAAGCCTTTTTTACCCAATTTTAACTAAAAATTTTCTCCTATAATCATTTATTTAGTAACAAAATTTAAGAAAAAATTGTTTCAAACGGGTTTATAGCTTTTTTAATAATAAAAAAAGAGCACATCTTAAACTCTTCAATTATATTTTCGCTCGATTTTTTATGAGGTTAAAACATAAGTAAAAAGTTAACTTTTTTGATAAACTATCTATTTAAAAAAAGCGATTTCTTCAAAGCTTTTAGATTAACACTTCATAACAAGAAACTTTTTAACTTTTCGAAGATAATTAAAAATTTTGTTTATATTCTTTCACCCTTAATTTAATTCTTTGGAACCAAAAGTTTTTTTTCGAATAAAATTCTATGACTTATTGTAAATTTAAAAAACATTATCTTTTAAGTCGTGGAACTATTAATTATAAAAAAATATTTACAGACTGTTTTTAACTGCCTCTTTAATATCCAAATATTTTTTTCTTTGGGGTTTAAACTACTATTAAATTAGGAAAAATTTTATTTGACATGTTAAATTTATTTTCTTTCTTTTTGGACAAATTTTTTAAACATTATCATTTTTTTTAACTTTATAAAACATAGTTGAAAGGAAAAAATAATAAAGAATGTTTATTTTTAAACAAAAGGAATTTATAAGAAATATTTACCACCAAATGTGCTTAAGAAGTACCCAAGAACAACCTATAAAATATCTTTTTGTTCTTTCATGAAAATATAGTTTTAAGAAATTGAAATTTTTTAATTCGACTATTACTGAATTTTTAAAATGTTTCTTCTTTACTGATTTGATTTATTTTCAACAAGGTTTTAATTTAAAACAACTTTTGTATAAATGTAATTAAAAAATTTCTTTTTTTAGCTACACCTTTTTAATTATTCTTATTAATAACCAAACAAGTAACTAATTTTTTATTAAAGTTAAAAATAAATATCAAATTTGTTAATAAATCTAGAATCTGTTTCATTAGAAATATTTAATTAATAATATTCATATTCTAAAAAAGGAAAATAGCTTTTTCGAAAACATTTTTCAGACATATTCACAAAATGATACATCTATTTTTTAAAGCCTTTCCCTCTATGAAATAACAAAAAACGTTAATTTTGGCCGTTTTTACATATACTTTCTTCCATAAAATTTTTTTACAAAAAATGACCTTTTTTAGTCAGGCCCCGGCCCGGCCCGGCCCTGGCCCGGCCCTGGGGCCGGGGCGGGCCTAAGCAAATTTTGCGGGGCCGGGCCGGGCCGGGGCCCAAAAAAGTGGGCCCCGAGCCATGCCTAGACTCTCACCTATTTTTTTCCATTCTCTTTTTTTCAAAAAAAAATTTCATCCTAGAAAACCAAAAATAAATATTCAATCAATAAATAATTTTTTTCTTTTCTTTCTTCCCTTTACAACCCATTTTTATTTCTCTTCAATATATTTTCTTTCTAATCGCGCAAATGCGGTTTTTTGGGTAAAAAAATGACTCTCTCAAGCTTGTTTTTTTTTTAATATTATTGTTGTATGACGACGATAACCAAAAAAAACTTGAATGAACATGAAAGATAGAAAAAAAAGAAACATATTTTTATCGTTAGTTCGTCATAGATCGGCCATATTATATTTTTTTCTTTCGCGCATTCGCCTTTCTTCTCTTACATATTTTTTCTTGCTTCAGTTAAAAGTATTTTTCTTCTTTATTTTTGAGGCGCACTGACTTTTGCGGCTGCGACATTTGCGGCTACGACACTTGCGCCTTTATAAATTTTGAAAAACGACATTTGCGGCTTTTTCATTTAAGCTTCATTAAATTCATTTATATACATCCATACAGTTATAAATCCATATTGTCATATACCAAATACACTTGGATACACCTAATACATTCCATTGATTGGGATATACTAGAAGCACTTGGATACTCTCTTTAAACCCATACACCATGTTAATGAATTAATAAAAAAGAATTCCGAATTTTTAAATATATAAATAAATTTTTAAATACGTAAATAAATGTATAAACATATTTAAAAATATAAATAAAAATTCTGAAATATAAAATGAGAAGTATCATTCACCAATTTAGAATATTCCAATATATTTTATTTACTCGGAACACCGGTTATACTAAGAAGATGAGAAACTTATCCTAACATAGAATCCCCTTCGGGTGAATCTATGGACTGAGATACAACCCAGGGTTGAAGTTTAAGCATATGGGGTGTATCGGAGGTATGGATTTATGAATGTACCAAGCGTATATATGTGGATCTTTTAGAGCCGCAAATGTCGGCCGCATGTGTCGCGCCGCAAATGGCAAAGCCGCAAAAGTCGTAACCGCAAGTGTCGGGGCGCAAGTGTCGCGCCGCAAATTGCAAAGCCGCAATTGTCGTACCACCATTTTTGAGTCATAGAGAAAAACTTTTATTATACATATATATTTTTTTTTATTGGGAATATTTCTTTCATTTTTTTTTCTTCTACCAAATCACCATCACAAAAATAAAAGAAGGAAATTCAGTGTCTTTCATCAACAATAAAAATATGAAAAATTAAAAAGTAAAAAAGTTCGTTCAACCTTGATTTTTCTTTCTTTTTTTTTCAATGGTTTTTTTGATGGATTTAATTTTGTTTAAAAAAAGATCCTTGAACTTAAAAATCCCTTCTTTTTTTATATAATGAGATTAACCTTTTTTTCTTTCTTTTTCTTTTTCTTGTTCGTCGTTCGTTTCCTTTTTTTTTCTATCAAAAAATATTTTCTTTGACGAACTCTTAAAAATTAAATTATTTTTTTCGATCAAATTGAATTTCTTTTTTACCAAAAACAAAAATCATTTTTTCCCTTTCATTTTTTTGTTTTGTTTTCTCTCATCAAAATCAAGAGAAAAAATATATATATCAGCAAGCGACGATCGCGTGGTTTTCTATTTCTTTTTTTTTGTGAAAAATATTCGAGTTTTATGTTTCATCCATTTCAAAATAAATAAATAAATAAATAAATAAAAGCTATTCAGTCAGCCGGCCGCCGTCTATAGGGAGATCGCGTAAACTTTCTATTTTTTTTTTCTTGCCACTGCCGCAGCTTCGTGAAATTAAATATCTTTTCTTTTTTATATAATTGTTTATATTTTAATTTTTATTTTGTGAATAGTGAAATTCGATTTTGATTTACTTTTTCGTTTCAGAAAACAAAAAAATTATCAACATCAATATATTTTTTAAACAAATTTTCATTTAAAAAAGATGGTGGCCCAACAAAAAATGAAGGATAATCTTTCCGATTCTTCATCAGAAAATAATAAGCCTTCAGCGGTTTCATCAGCCAAATCAAGATTATCTATGCTTAAACGGTCTTCCACTAAACAAAAAGGTAAGAAAAACTTTTAACTCTTTTTTTTTTGCGGGAAATTGTTTGGAGGGCAAACAAAAAAATATGAGAATGAGAGTTGCTATGTTTTTGGTTTTTGCAATTAAAAAAATGAGAGAAAATGTTTTAAGTGCAAAAAAATAATAATTTTTTCTTTATGGATAAAGTTTGAGTTTTTGCGGGCATACTTTTTTTAGTTTTTGATTAGTGTGACTAATAAAAAAAAATGATTGACAAAGAAAATAAATAATTTGACGCCTGAAAGTCTTTTGTAAGACTCTTGAAACTAAAGATGGAAATCCCCTAATAACTTTTTTTAAATTAAATTTTTTGTCTAAGAAAAACCAAATTCTCAAACATTTCCTTGCCGATTTAAAAAAAAGAAGTCTAGACTTTTGACTTTTGGCTTCTTTTTTTTATCGCAACTTTTTAGGGCGAAAAAAAATTTTTTTTTTGCCGTTTTGTTATGACATTTTCCATAAATTACTTTTTCGTTGCAACTAAAAACATTTACTTACCCGGATCATTCTTTTTTTTTTCTTCTTTTCTTTTTTGTTTTTATCAAATCCAAATGCCACTGTTTTTTTGTTGTTGTTATTTTGCATACTTTCTGAAATGATTCACTTACAAAATGATTTTTGATCCTTTTTTTCCTTTCAATTTTTTTGATGATTCATATAAACCATAAAAAAAATTGCGGCATAAAAAAATAAATACACTTGATTCTTTATTTGCATTTTTCTTTTAAAAATTATTAGTTGAAAGAATGAGAGCGAAAACTTTTTTTTCTTCTTTGACCTCAATTTCTTTTTTTTTTTATTGTCTATGGTTTTACCACTAAAAGCAACAACAAAATCAATTTTATTTGTTGGAGGTTGAAAGGATAAAATTTGAAAAAAAAATTGATTTTACTTTTAAAAAGCAATCAAAAAAATTAATTTAAATAGCAAGCCGAAAATTTTAAGAAATCATAGAAGCATTAAATTTTAATTACATAAAAATATTTAAAACCCATTTTTGTTTTAGCTGCAACAATTTCCTCAAATGATCCATTTCGATTTCATGAAAATGGAGTAGATTTTAAAGGCAAATTAATTGGCGAACGCGAAGTTCATGAAGCTCGTGGAGATCAAATGTGTTCGGATGCAATGAAATTGGTTAAATCCGCAGTTAAAGCTGCCGGAACTCATAAACAACGAGTAGTTTTAAATGTTTCAATTGATGGGTTAAAAATTCGAGATGAAAAATCTTCCATTATTATTCATAATTTCCCCGTTTCTAAAATATCTTTCATCGCTCGAGATACCACCGATGCTCGGGCATTTGGATTTGTTTTTGGTACCACCGATGGAAAATATAAATTTTATGGAATTAAAACCGCTCAAACCGCTGATCATGCCGTTCTTGCAATTCGAGATATGTTTCAAGTTGTATTTGAAATGAAAAAGAAACAAATTGAAGAAGTTAAACAAAAGAAGGAAGAACAGGAAAATAATGAAGTTAGTTTTAAAACTTTTTTTAAAAAAATTTAGGCAACCATTTGCAAAATAAGTTAATTACTTTTTGTAATAATAATAATAAAAAAATTTGAAGATTGTGAATGGGGTTTTTTTTGGTATTATTTTAAGTGCCACAAAAAAAGAGTGTAATTTATCAAAAAATAATTTAATTTTAATTTTTTAGAATGCCATTAAAGAAGAAACTGGAATTCGAGTTGAAAATGGTTTACGCATGGCTGATTTAATTGATCTTGAATCAGAACTTGAACATATTGCAATTGGATTTAATCAATTACAAAATATTCCCTCCATGCCAGAAGATTCATGGCCAACCACTTCTTCCACCCATGGTTCAGCCACGCCTGATCCATTTTCATCAAATCATTCATCATCAACAACAACAATTATTAATAATACGAGTAATATTAATTCTGCAGCAGCAAACGGGTTTTTTAATGATCCTTTTGGTTCTTCATTTACTTCAATCCCTCAACCTTCATTATTTGGTAATCAATTATCATCCAATGGAATTGGAACAACAACACCAACTAATGTTTGGCCTACAACCCCACAAGTTCAAACTCCAACCATCCAACAACCTATGACATATTCGGGTTCAAATCCATTTTTACAAGGTGTCACACAACAACCTTCAACTATTAAACAATTTCCAATTTTTAATCCTCCATTAAATCATATTGGCATGGTTCTTCAACCTCCTCAATTACCAGCTGATCCATTTGATACACAAGGTTTACGACAAGCAATAAATTCAATTCCACAATTATCTTCTTTATCTTTGCCACCTCCAATTGTTGCTCCTTCTGTTGCTCAGTTGGCTCCACTTCCAGCAGCATTTGGTGGAGCTCCCATTATTCAACCCCTTCAACAATCAAATGGAAATAATTTTGCTGATTTTTCTGTATTAAATTCAAATCAGTGAGTTTTTTTAGTTTTGTTTGAAAAAAAAATGAATAAATAAAAAAAGATCTCGAATTGAAAAATACCATAATCTCAAACATTCTTTTCCAGACCCAAATTTTTTGTTGAAATTAATTCTCAAACCTTTTACTAATTTTTTTATATATATTTTTTTAGACCAAAAATTGAAGAAAAGAAGATAAATATTGATGATCTTTTTAATGAATTAATTGATACCAATGTACTTATGCAAAAAGTTCCGGAACAAAAGAAAAATCCATTTGAACATATTATTAATCCTCCCAAACCTTCGATTGTTACATTAGCTACTTCACAACAACAAAATATGACGACTTGTTTACCCCATCATCATAATAATGGTCATGCTAATCATCATCATCAACACCAACAACAACCTCAATTTGTTCTTCCCACAACTCGATCAGATCCATTTAATGATGATTTTTTTAATTAATTAATTAAAAAATGAAATCATTAGATTTAAAAAATATTTTTTAAAAACTCCATCTTTCCAAAACTTAACTTTTCTTTGTAAAAGTTTTTGTATTTTCTTTTGTATCATTTTTTACATATTTTTTTATTTGAGGTATATATTAAAATTTTAAAAATCATTCGTCTTCTTTCTCTTTTCTTCCTTTTTTATACTATGAAAAAAAGTCAATGAATTTTATATGTTTTTTTTCTTAAAACTTTTTTCTGTGTGTGTAAAAAATTTATATATCAAAAAAAGGAGAAAAGAAATTTCAGTGTACATGTTTTTGTTTTTACATATTATTTTTGTCTTTATTTGTGTTTTATTTTTTATGTGAATATAGTGAAAAAAAATAAATAACTGGTATAATAATTATTTTAAAAAAATTGATTTAGACAATTTTCGGAATAAAAAAAAGTAATAAAGAGTCCAAAAAAAAACAATCGTTTGCTTTTCTTTTGTGATTACGAAAAAATCAGTAAAGAAAAACAAAGAAAAAAAGACGCATCAAACCTGAAAATCAACAAAAAAATTAAATCCAAATAATTTATCAAAAAAAAATAAACTTTTATCATTCTTCAATTTCTCGTTGATCCACAATTTGTGGGTATTTTTGTATACTGTGAACATACATAAAAAAAGTGAATTGAATGTTTTGTTGCAAAAAAAGTGTCAAATAAGCAATAGAATCGAAAGAAAAAAGTGAGCAAGAACAATATTTATTAACACAAAAAAAGTGAATTAGTTGAGTGACCTTCTGTCGATGATTGTAATTTTTAATGTCAAAATTTTATTTTAAATTAATTAATCTGTCATCTTCCAAGGTCGTCATTGGCACTTTTCATCGTAAAAAACAAAAAATATTAATTTTTAGGCGTTCCACTATCAAACCAAAGAATTTAATAGATATGGTGAATGGGTTGCTTATTTGATTATTACCATTGGGGTCTTTGTTTATATTACTTATAAAATAGTTTTCGATGTTTTTTATCTGAGATCGATTCATCCTAAAGTAAGGTTTATGTTTCAGATAGCATTTTTTGGTTTTTTCTTTTGGGGTGGGTGGGTTATATTCCACTATCAATTTATGCTGCCCAACAAGATGTATTCTAATTGGAGGGAATATGAACAATTTATTTAGTTTCTTTATTTTGTGTCTTTGAAATTGATCTCTTCCATAAACTTTAAATATTTTTTTGGATTTCTTCATTTCTCTTTTTTTTTCATTGCTTTAATTTTTAATTTTTTTGTGGCCTTTAAATAATAAATATTTTTTCACTTATTTCCTTTTTCTTTTTTTTAACAATTCTACAAAATAAAACAATGAAAACATACAAACAAATTTTTATAAAATTTTTTTTTTCAATATTGAAAAGTTAGAAACAGTTTATTATTGCATACTTTTGGTTCACAGATAGTTGCAAAAGTTAAATCAAATATTGAAAAGTTGCATATCCAAGTTTTCAAACTATTACAATAATTTTGGAACTTTTTTTTAAAGTTTCAATAAATTACAAATTCTACATACGAATTTCATAAGTTTCATCAAATAAAAAAGCACAAAAAATGTTTTTTTTTTAGTAATTATGAAATTTTCATCCAAACAACAAAATGTCCTGAATCGTGGATATATCTAACCATATGTTCGATATCCCAGCGACTAAAATATACATCCTTAAAAATTTCTTAAAATTCATATTACCATAGTTTTGCTTACGTAAAAAAGTGTGATATCTTTCATTCCATCCTTGTTTCATTTCTAAACTATGCCTCTTTCTTAAAAATGCTTCAACATAATTCGTTGATTCACAACTCTCTGTTTTATAATTAATTTTTTCATTATGTTCATTAATTTGATTCAACAAAAAAACGGTCTTGAAAAAAGTCCATCAAACATTTTTCGTTCAGCAAAAAATATTGAAAATTGCGCAATTTGGTTTTGTTTCAACGCGAAAAAAAATTTTACGAAAAAAAAAAAGCATCAAATTTTATTTTTTGATTTCCTCCTTTCTTTCGAACTTCGAAGCATTTTTTTAAAACTTTTGTTTCAATCAAAGATTTTCATCTTCATTTTTACTCTTATTTGCTTTGTTCATCCATCTGCTGTCAATCAATCAATTATGGCTATCGAAGTCAAAGGTTCTGAAGGTGTTAAGAAAGCTGGACGTGGAAGACCTCCTAAGAAAGCTTTTTCTGAAAATGGTGTTGGTGAAAAGAAGAAGAACTCAAAGAAGTCTGCTGCTGCTAAGAAGAGTGATACTTATTCAAGCTACATTTATCGTGTACTCAAACAAGTTCATCCCGATACTGGTATATCTTCAAAATCGATGACTATTATGAATTCCTTCGTCAGTGACATCTTTGAACGTATTGCTGGTGAAGCTTCGCGTGTTTCACATTACAATAAGAAATCAACTATCTCATCACGCGAAGTTCAAACTGCTACTTGTCTTGTAAGTTTTTTGTTTTATATTCTATCTTTTAATTGACTAACTAACTCATGATCTTTTTAGGTACTTCCTGGTGAACTTTCCAAGCATGCCGTATCGGAAGGTACTAAAGCTGTAACCAAATACAATTCTTCTCTTCAATCTGAGGCCTCCAAGTAATGGACTCTTTTCTGATGGTTTCTTTTTATACACTGTTTTCTCTTAACTTTTTGTGTTTGTCATTTTTTACTAACTTTTTGTACATGTATTAGCTTTGTCCATTTTTTTTCGATCTTGTTTTGTAAATAAAAAGTTCTTGTGTTTTTATGTGTTTGATGATTTCGAAGTTTTTCAATTAACTACTTACTTTACTGAAACCATATCCAAATAACATAGCGTTAATATTGGAACCGATACCCATCAGATCATTTTTGTATGCTAACTTCTTTTTTCCTTCTTCATTGATTTGGTTCTTTACATTGTTAATCAAAATTGCAACTTCATGGAGAACTCTTTCTTGCATTAAATTTTTACTCATTCCAATATATTGAAAGCAAATCGACTATGTTTTTTCCAAACTGACTCATCAGTGAACATTATACCTGTTCGACCATGCCTTGTTATATTCGTTACCTTTAAATGAATTGGTCGACCAGAATATGTTTCGCCATATTTGCTGAAAGTATCGATGATCGTTGGAACATTATTAATGAAAACAATGGGATCTTCACGTAGCCAAAAAGTATGAATATCACCATATTGGTTTTTGGTATTTATAATTATCTCTTCAATGCTGAATTTGTTGATATCCATAACATTAGCTATTATTGAGAGAGATATTGGATTTAAAGTTGCTGGAGGAAGTGAATGAATAGCCATTTTATTTACTTGGTGAAAGTCTTATTCGTTTCCAATGAAAACTATGAAACATCCAAAACCAAAAATAATTATAAAGTTGATATTAAAATTACCCAAATCATTTTTAACCTTTTGTTTTATTCAATGAGAAACATGTCCGCCTTTTTATTATAATTTTCTATTCAAAGTTTTGATGAATGAAATCATAACAAATTTATCATTGATAACTTTTTCACGATGTTTACAAAAAAAAGCAATATTAATGTTTTCACAGTTTCCAATCATTTTTTTGTTTTTGAAATGTTGCGTTTTCAAAGTAATGTGAGTATCAAATAACTTCCCACATTAATGAAGCTGATGTCTGTTCTTTCGTTACTGCGTAAACAAAACAAATAAAAAAAAGTAATAAAGAGTCCGAGAAAACAATCGGTTGCATTTCTTTTGTGATTACGAAAAAATCAGTAAAGAAAAACATGGAAAAAAGATGCTTTCAAACTCAAAATCAACAAAAAAAATAAATCAATCAAAATAATTTATGAAAAAAAACAAAGCTTTTATCAATCTTCAATTGCTGGATCCACAATTTCCGAGTATTTTTGTAAACTTTGAACATAAAACAAAAAAATTGTTATAAAAAGCGAGCGATTGAAAGAAAAGAAAAAAAAGTGAGCAAGAATTTATTAACGCAAATTTGCCAAAGTGAAAGAAAGAATAATTTATTGGTTCAATAATAAATGACAAAATCGAAAAATTTATTCGTCATTTTTAAAACATTTTCAACTTATATTTATTTATTTTGTGCTTATGGCCAAAAAATAGAGGAAAGAGTAAGTTTCAAAGAGCTAATGGAAGAAAAACAGTAAATTAAAGCAATCACAAACAATAACAGCAACAAAAAAATATACAAAAGACGAAAGTCGAACTTTTATTCTAGTTTCTAATTTCTTTGTAACAAAGGTTAAAAATAGAAAAAACTTAAATCAAATTATTTCAAAATAAATTCATAAAAGAAATTTTAAAAATAGGTCTTTCTTTTTTTGGTATCCATGTTTCAAGTTCATGTTTGAAAGGTTTCGAAAAAAGAATTCGAGCTTCTTCATCATTTTTGAATTCGTTAAAAGTTAAAATAACTTTAGCTTTAGGCGCTGCAGCTTTCTAAAGTTAATATTTTCGTTTCATAAAACTATTATATTTTTAATTAAAAATAAAATTTAAAAAATTACTTTTAAAAAATTTATAAACATTTTAATATCAAAATTTTTTTGTTTATCAATAATTATTAGATTAACATCTTTGATTTTATTTTCCCATGGAATTGACAATAATTTTGGGAAAGTTTCTTTTGTGATTTGACATGGCTGCATACTAAAAAAATATTTTCTTTAAAAACGAGTCTTTAGGTTCTTGTTTATGGAATTAAAAAACTTACCTAAAATTTTCCACGTTTAAAAAATGTTTGGATAAAATATTTTCTAATGGAAAATATTCATTCTTTTCACCACTAAAAAATTGTAAATGACAATTTTTAACTTTTCCAGATTTAATTAAAATTTCGATATATTTTTCTGTCATCCATGGGCAATCTTTTATATCGATGATTGAAGCATCACATCGAGAAATTTTTGGAATTAATAATTCCATGTTTTTATATTCCTGTAAATTAACAATTTCGGTAATCCATAAATTATCAATAAATTTAAAATCAGCCTCGTCAAAAATATATTCATCAATTAAAAGTCCATTCGAAGAAGAATCAAATGAAATTTTTTTAATTATTCCATAAGGAGATTTGTTATAAAAATATTTGCAAGTTTGATATAGTTTTTTCATTATTTCTGCATTTAATGTTTCAATAATATAATTTATTATTGGATTAGGCAATCCTCGGGTTTGATTATCATAAACTTTGGGGTTGCATAAAAAAATTTTTGCTAAATAAAAAATATTAATTTTATCCACAAAAAAAAATAATTTGTTAAAAAATGGATCAAGGTTACTTACATTTTTTACTATTTCCACCCATATTCTCAATGGATTTTAAATTTTCATTGAAAGTGCTGACTTTTTCAAAATTTAAAATTCCATCACATTCAAAACATTCAGAACTACATGGAATATGAACTTTGACTTCTTCTCCTACATTATTCTTAAAATACATAAAAAATGATTTTAAAAATTAAATTAAGTTGCAAAAAAAAATACCTTAATAAATTTTTTAAATAAATCTGAATCTATTGTGCCATTTAAAAGATTAATAATGGAAAATTCATTAAATTTTTGTTTAAATTGTAAAGAAATTAATTTATTCATTGTTTCAGAAGTGGCGTGGCAGGAATCTTTAATTCTGAATATAATATGCTTTAACATAAAAATTTCTCGTGTGCTTTTTTTGCAGTGTTGACTTTGTTTAAGTCACATTTTTCTAAGAAAATTAGAAGGTGAGTAAAAAAACCATAAACCTACATAACATTTGTAACATTTGGAAGAGATTCCATCAACTTCTCAAGAGGCACATTTGATCCATCGGAAAATAAAATGGGCGAATAACATAATGTTAATTCTTCAACCTTTCCTGATTGGGTTAAAATTAAATATTCTTCAAATGAAAATTGTTGTAGAGAAGAAATATAAATTTTCCGTGCATTACAACCAACAATTTTAGAAATTAATAAAACATCCAAATGGCTTCCAGTTGTAGCAATAAGTTTTTGAGTAACCCAAATATTATCTAATAATTCAATATCCTCCGATTCATAAGCATCAATGCAATCATCAACATTTTCAAGTTCCATCCTCCTATGGGAACCAGAAAGCTTAATTTTATCCACAATAAAATAAGGAAGTTTAATATAAAAATATTTGCAAGTTTTATAGAGTTTTTTCATAATTTCTGCATTGCATCGAGAAAGTATGTAATTTACACCATTTTGAGGTAACGAAAACACTTGTTGATAAAGATTTTTAGAAGTAAAAATAATTTTAGCTTCCATTCTTAAAAGTAAAATTAGTGAAAAAATTATTTTAACGAGCTAAAGCAATATATATTTAGCCTTTTTCGTTGTAAGAAATTAAAAGATAAAAATTTAAGGAATAATAAATGAAAACTTTCGATGTTTTTTTTTTTCTTAAAGGTATTCCACATCGCAGAACAATAATGCTCATATGAGATAATGTAAAAAAAAATGAAAAATATTATCGTAACCTTTTAACATTACTTTCACGAAAAGAGTTTCGTTTAAAATAAACAGTTAAACCCATTTCAAAATTTTCAAGTTGATTAGCTTCATGAAAAATTATAAAAGTCAATTTTAATTAAATCAAAAAACCACTTAAGGGAAAATATGTACAACCGATATTGAATTCCAAAAAAAGTGTACCATACATACATGCACAACAGAGTCCGGCGAGACCAAATTTTTTTCAACCAAGACCAAGACTCTCAATATTGCAAAAAATTTTTTAAACGAAGAAGAATAAAAAAAAAGAAGATTAGATTCGGACATTCAAAACTTGGCATGAATTAATGAACTAGCAACTAGTAAAACACAAAAACCTCAAAAATTTTAAGCATGGATGATACAATTTTTAGCTTTGATGGTTTAAAATTTAATTCCGAGGTATTAAGTGTAAAAACTATCATAGCTTTAATACGATTTTTTTAACAAAGGATTTTATTAAATTGAATTAAACTTCAATAAAGTTTACGTCATTACTAAAAAAAACACGAAGCATTATCGAAAAGTGTATTTAAAGGACAATTCCAAGTTTGGGTTTTTTCAAACGCGCGTTTGTTTATTCTCGGCGCAGTACCGAACAAAATTATGTGAAAGCGGCAAAGTTTTCCATCTTTAAAAATTTTTAAAGATTGAAAAATTTGCCGCGTTCACATAATTTTGTTCGGTACTGCGCGGAGTAATATCAAAAAGTCATTTTGAGGAAGTTCCAAGCTTTTTCATATTCAGAGTCTTCAAACATTTTATTCCATTGGATAAGCTTTAGAAGAAGTACAAAAAGTCTTTTTGATTTTCAAATGAATTTCATATATTATATCGAGAAAAATTTTACACATCCTCATAGTTTAACATTGAGTAATGTGAAAGATGGTTCGGCTAAGGTTTGTTTTTTTACTCCCATTTTTTTAAACTTTGTCGATTATAGGTAGATGATTTGAAGGATATTATACGAAATCACATGCAAAGGGTTATGTCAAAAAGAATCAATGATTTTCAAATATTTATCGTCCAAAACGGAGCTGAACGTGAATTAACTGATATGTCGGAACCCATTATAGATCTAAGATATATATTTAATCAAGGACATTATTTTTATGTTAAGCTACCTAATCCAGCAAGTTCATCCAATTCATCGAAAGTGCCACCTGTCAAAGCTGAAGATTCTTCATCAAAAAGTAAAGACTTATTTGTATTATGTTTATATTGCCATAACTTTTTACATTTTTTAGCTGTACCATCTATTGCTTTTCGAAAAACAAGTATGACTGGAGCTTATCATCATCAAAAAGAAACGCCAAAACTCCCGAAATTCGCAAGAAAATACAAAAAGTAAGTTATTCAAAGTATTATAATGCAAATTTCCACACCTACTGTGAAAACAAAAAAGCTAAAAATTGAAAAATAAGCGATGAGCATTTGTTGGCGTTTTGTTACCCCGCGTTATACTGGAGTTTTTTTTTTTATAAAAAAAACCACAACTCTTTCATGCTTTTCTTTTCCGCGTCTTCTTCAACTTTCATTATTTTATTTTTTTCATTCAACAATTTTTCTGAAATCATCTTCCATTTTTTTATTTTTCAGGTATTCAAAAATGATGAGATTTGCTGCTGTTACACAACAACAGAAGAAGCCAAAAGAAGCGACGACGGCTAATGATATTGCTACAGAAAAATGGAATGCTAAAATTGATACATTATGGCCATGGAAAGGCGAAATCATCGATGATTATAAACATAAAGTTGAGTTTAGCTCCTTTTATTATTCATCTGGATCTGGTATATCTCCATATGGAACTCCTGGCGCAACAAAAATGGTTCTTCAAATGAATTCAATATTCATGAAAGTTTTAGAAATGGCAAGAATGGAACAAATGCCAATTGAAGAGTAAGTTTTTTTTGTGTGTGATCATTAGCTTCATTATTTTCATTGATTATTCTTTCAGGGCTATGAAATTTGCAGAAGCTTATCGAAAAACTATCCACAGAACTACTGAAGATATCGTTCGACAATCTGATTCATCCGACGAAGCTTTTTATGCTGATTCTTTGATCGTTGCTGATATTCTATGGGGCTTAGTTGAGTCTGTTCTTATTCGACCTAATGGTAATAACTTTTGTCATTAGTTAAACGCCTAACTAACGTTGGTTTTAGATCGTTCAATTGTTGCTGATTTACTCGAATGGGCTAATGAAACATTTGGACAAGCTCGTGAACTCTTCACTCAAATCGAAAAAGAAGCTGCATCTGAATCAAGAATTGAAGAGAAGGATTACTATTGGTCGACTGTTATTTCTTTGCTCCTTGTAGGACAATTTCGTTCTGCGAGTACTGTTTTATCGCTTACATCTGGTTATCGACATAATATGAAGCTTCAAAAGATGACTTCTATTCTTTCACTCTTCAATTACGAAATGTTACATTCCGATTCAACTGGTAATGCATTTGAATATGCTCAAAAACAAGTTCGTAAACATATTGAATCCTTCAGCGATGATGAACCATTGCATTTCATTTGTAAAATGTTGCTTGGAGATCTTGATACTTTCAAACAAACAGCCGAATCACTTTCTCGTCAATGGTATGAACTTCTTCCAGCGTACATTCTTTTTTCACAACCCGCTGCAACTTTTAATGATTTGGGTAGATTGACTTTGGTATGATTTTATCTTCTTCAAACTCTTAACTTACTTGTTTGGTTTTAGGAACTTTATAATGCTATTGGACTTGGTGCACCTCGAGCTCATACTCTTCTCAACAACATCGTCATTTCGCTTATGAAAATGGATTGGATACAAGCTTTGTCAGATCTCGCTTCTGTTTCATCTCTTCTATGGCTCTCTGTTCATCTCTTTGATTTGATTCTCAAGATTGAAGGAAGCAAACTTACAGAAGAAATTGAAAGCATTCGGGATACTGTGTTCATCACATATGCAAAAGAATTGTTTCGAACTCCTGGTAATCCAAAGTTGATTGAATGTGCTGTCACTTATGCTTTTTCAACCAAAGAATACAAACATGATTTTGTTGAACCATTTTTGATTATTATCGCTCAAAATGATGGCCCTTCAAATGCTGAACTTATAAATGTTTTGACTCGATTATGTAAAGAATATGGACTTTATGAAGCTTATCATCAAATCACTTTAGCTCTTGCTTGCAAGTAAGTTTCGCTTTGTTTCTGAAAACTTTCCTATAACTTCTTTCATTTTTCAGAGGTCTTAGAGAAAAAGATTGGTCGGCGACACTTCATTGGGCAATACAAAATGAATCACTTGATGTTATGGATACCATCTCATATTTTGTTCTTCTTAATGCTGATCCTGCTTCAATCAAAGCAATCAATGTATTCAAAAATGATAATGAAATTATCAATCAATCAGATGCTATGAACTTCCTGTTTCATTTCTATCAATTCAATATCGCATTGGAAGCTCGAGATATTCCAAAATGTGCCAGCTTACTTCATGATCTCATTATTTCGAATCTTGCTCCACCTGAATTTGTTCATGTTCTCTTTGATAATATTGGTGAAGTCATCGATGCTACAAATAGATGTTTGGAGAATGTAAGTTTTGTTTTCATCTTTCTTTATATTCTCATTCATTGATCATCTTTTAGGAGTCCTTACTCAATATGAATGCAATATCAAAACTTCAACGCTGTGTTACTTTATATCAACAACAAGAAGAAGTACGATCTCAAGGCTCATCTCGACGATTTGATAATTATGAAAGAATTGATAAAAAGCTTACATTCCTTCATGCTGTTCTTCTTAATGCTTATGCGTTAGCAGCACTTAAATAATATGTACTTTCTTATTGTTCTATTTTGTCTTTTATTTTCTCCATTTTTTGCTTTGAGTATTCTTGCTTTTTGCTATTTTGTCTTTTTTTTTGTAATTGTTGTTACATTTTTTGTTTTGATGTAAAATAAAGTAATTTGTTTGCTTAACTTTTGTTTGTTGTTGATTATAATAGTATACTGAGGCTTAACCTTTGTTGTTAGAACATTGTTTTTTTTGAAGGATGTCTGATGCATGAAATTTCTATGGCAGCGGTTATGGAAGAATTGTTAGAGCTCGAAAGCAATAAAAATTATTTTGTTTGGATTTTATTTTTTTAATGGCATTTGATTCTCTTTGGTTACTTTTGTTATTGGAATGTTTAGATAAATTGATTGCTTCGATAAATAACAAAGAAACCTTTGCATCATTTTTTTAAACTTAGCTATGGTTTACTTTTCTAAAAATTGGGGTAAAAGCAATTAATCGAAACAAAAAAGGATATGTATTTTATAATTAAATTTTGTGTTTGACCTTTAAGAACCCTCACAAATTTATAAATTTCTAACATCTTTGTTGTTCAAAAAAAATCCAACATTTTGTGAAAAGAAAAAGAAGCACTCGAAGAAGAAGAAAGAAAGAAGAAGAAAATCCAGTCATCATCCTCATCGAACGAAGTCTTTTAAAAACTTTTTTTTGATCTTTACAATAAATATTTTTTCATTTAACTAAATAACTAACTAACGTTCTTCACCACTTCCTTTATTTTTAAAGAAAGAAATATCAAAAAATCAAAGCAAAGTAAAAACAACAAAGGATTCTTTCTTTTTCTTTTTTTGATTCTTAAAATTTTGAAACATCACATTTATTTCTTTTCTTGCATTTTTCTTGTTGAATGAATGAATCTCCGCCGTCCGCCAAAAATGTTGGCGTTGCCTCAAGGCATCGATGGATGGATGGATTTTCTTTTGTATATTATCGTATCTTTATTTTCTATTTTTCTTGTTTCAAAAATAAATACTATGTAAAAGGAAAAAAGTGAAAGTTATTGAAAATGGAAATTTTGTCAAAAATTTTTTTGGTTTTCTTTGACTAAAATAAATTTTCTGTAAAAAATGGAATTCAATAGAATTCTTTCTTTTCTTTTTTTTAACATGATTTTTTTTGTTTGGATGACGATGGGCGGCCGTATCCGGATTTAATGAAAAGCAGCTACTTCCCTTAAATATATAAGAAATCGGCAGCAATGACTTAAAAAAAAAGAGGGAAGGAATCATTCGAAGAAGAAATATTGGAATTCACAATCAGCGGCGGCGGCTAAAATTTGTTATTAAAAAGCCCAAAACCATGAAAATACGAGAAAGCTTTATTGGAATTTTGGTAAGTTTTTTCTCTCATAAATATTCGAGAATAAAAGAAGTAAAGCTTTTTTAAATAATTTTTTTTAAATAAAAAAATTGCTGACTTTTTACAAATTTTTTTATAGCTGCTTTTTCTATTTCCTATGGTAACAGCAAAATTCCCCAATGAAATCGCGGATGTTCCAATAGTTGATTGTGAATCGGATAGAATATTAATTAAAATTCGCACTACCGCGTCTAATCCCTCTCATATTTATGCAGAAGATTTTCGGGATAATACTGGTTGCCAAACAAGATATATGAATAATATTGCTATTCCACATGGAGAATGCGGAATGACATCGGAGAAATTGGTAAGAATAATAATTAGAAACTATAAAAAACAAAAAATAACAAAATATTTTTGCGACAATGCAAACATTTTTTTCTTTAAAAGCTTTCGAAAATTTTTGTTGAAAGGTCCAATTTTTAAGTTAGTTATTTACCATTTTTTTAGGCAAGTCCCGATGGAATTATGTATCGTATATGTGTGGCAGTACAAATCCATCCTCTTTTTGTAACGGAATCTGATCGTTCTTATTGTGCTCAATGCGTTTATATGGATTCAACCGTTGTAAATGATTTACAACAAAATTTAGCTATAAGGTTACCCGATTTTCTTCTAAATCATCGTCTCGTCAAAGGTCGACGACGAGTGTCCGTTATTCATTTTGCATATTTTATTTATTTATTTATTTATTTCTTTAATTTAATTTTGCTTTTAGCAATTTTTATATTAAAAAAATCAGAAAATTATAATAAGTAAAATAATAATTTATTTTTTTAGTGATGCATTACCCGATGAATTGGAACCACAATTTGATGAAACTTCCAATCCTCAATGTTCTTATACCATTCGAAAGGGTTCCGTGGATGGACCAGAAATTCATTTTGCAACCATTGGTGAATCAGTTTTTCATGTTTGGCAATGTCAAAATGGTAATAAACATTTTTTTAAAGAATTTTTGCTAAAAAAACTAAATTTATTTCCAGAGCACGTCGGCATCTTGGTTCAAAACTGCCATGTTGAAGATTTGGAAGGAAATAAAATTTTGATTATCGACCAAAATGGCTGCGGCATTGATCAATATGTTTTGAATACGCCCCAATATAGCGAGGATTTAAAAATTGCTTTTCAAGTAAGAATAATTTTTTTATTGATTTGAATCACAAATTTTTTTATATTACCAAAAAATTAATCCAATGAAAGTTATTTATTTAAAAAAAATAATTATAGGAATCTCATGTTTTTAAATTTGCTGATAAAACTATGACTCGATTTACTTGCCAAATTCGATTATGTATGAAAGATCGAAAAAATGGTTGCGATAAAATTACTGTAAGTTATTTTCTTTTTTTCCAACAAAGAAACCCTTTTTTTCTTCAACTATTAAATTAAATTAATTTATTTTTAGCCACCAAAAAATTGTAAAAGCGATGGAGAAATCGAAAATGGTGTAATTAGTAAAGATCAACCATTGCCACCAGCAAAATTAGTTAGTGAACCATTGAAGCTTGAAACCGTTGGGCCTCCATCAATTACACCACCTCATATTAAAAATAGTGGACGCGCCAATGCTGCTAAAGCTTCAGTGGGAGTAAATGGAATTCCAACTGCTCAAAGAGGGGTTACAAGTTCTACTACCAATACCAATAATAATAATCATCAAGCTTATGCTGGGTAAGTAAAAACATAAATACAAAAAATTAATTTAACAAAATATTTTGCTTCGTGCCAGAACTGCAAGGAATTTAGCGGCGAATTTTTTCAAGAAATTTTTAATTATTTTCACTAAAATATTTTTTTCGTTAAAGACAGACAAGAAAAGTCTTTTAAAGAAAAAAACAGAAATTCCAAATTTTAAAATTAAAAAAAATGGAATAAATCTGAAAAGCTTTATTCAGATAGATCAAAGTTATAAAAATATTTTTTTTCCAACAAAAACTTAATTTTTTTGCCATCCAAGAATAATAACGCTTTCCCATATATATTTTTTAGTTATGGTTACCGAAATCGACGAGCAATAGAAATAAAAAATAACGCCACTTCCCCGCTCATTCGTTATCGACGAATTCCTCTCAATCCTGATGATCCATCTTCGCCTATTTTACCTCAAATGGATGTCGTGGGTGTTATAAGTGTATTGGATAATCCTGAAGATGTGGAATATTTTGAATCTAAACTTGCAGCTCATGGAGGTCGATTAACAACAACAAATACAAATGGTGGAGAAAAGAAATGCATGTCCACGAATCTTTATTGGTCCTTGATTGCTACGTTAATTTTGCTAATAACTATTCAAATTATTGCTTTGAGTGTTATCGCTTTGGATCGTTTGGTTTTTGAACACACACTTTCAACTAAATTAAAGTTATCGTCAGCTTAGAAAAAAGTGAGGCTTAGACAGAAGAAAAATGGTGGGTTTAGCAAGATCAGTGTTAAATTGTTTTTCATCAAGAAATTTTTTTCATAATCACTTCTTTAATTTACTTTTTTCATTATTAAAAAAAATAATTTAAATTTATTATTATTAGTTTTTGAATTTCTTTAATTTTTCTCTTTAAAAAAATGAAAAATTAATTTCGATATCCCTTGCAGAAGAATTATTTTTTTCGGCTCCTTATCACGAAATTATTTAAAAACATATAAAAAAGCTAACGAATTTTTTAATTTTATTTTTATTTTTATAAATCACTAATCTATTATTTTTTTGATTTGGTCTTCTTTCATATGGTTGTAGATCCGTGCAATTGTATTTTTTCCTTTTTATTTCTATTCATTGGTTTAAGTTTTTCTTTTGTTTAAAAATTAAATAAAAATAAATATAAATCAATCATCATTCCTCTTTTTTTCTTCTATGTTCGACATTTATAAAATAAAAAAGACATACAAAAACAGTTTATAATAAAAAAAACCACTTAACAAAAACTTGACGAAAGAAAGAAACACTTAAAAGTCGCGTAGTTGTTGCCTTTATTTTGTTGTAAAGAAATACAAATTCCGGCTTTCTTTCTTTTTTATTTATATTTTTCAAGAACATCATTCCTTTCATTGTCTGCTTGATTCTTTTATGATGGCGGCATGGAAGAATAATGAATAGAAATATATGGTTGTCTACCAAATAGGGAACCATTAAAATTAATCCAAATTGAAAATAAAACTATTATTAAAGAAAATAATAGCAATAAAGAATTTGTAAAATTATTATTCGAGATTGGTCTCTGAGCAATATCAGATTTAATTACATCGAGTCCAACCACGATGGAATTTGGAGATTCACAGAAGCAATAATTTGATGTTTCACTATTTTCTGAAACCGTTGAAGAATTATTGAGAGATTCTGCGGAATGGGTAATTTGCATAAAATCATTAACATCGGTTGGAAGATCAAAGGCGTTTTTAATGTTTTCAGCAACTTCAGAAAAATATTCATTTTTAGAAATCAAACCATCGCTGTTGTTATTTTCAGAAAAAAATCCAACATCATTTTCAGAACTCAAAAAAGCATTTTTATTATTGGTTTCGACAAATTTCAGTAAATTTAATCGTAATTTGTTGTGAGCTCCAAGAATTTCATTTTTAATTGCATTTAGTTCCACCAATGTTTCAGATCTCGAAATTTCAGATTCATTTTTAAATTTCTCAAAAGAATATTTTAAATCTTTCAAAACTTCCAACAATTTTTCATTTTTTAATTCACTTTCTTTTAATTTTTCTAAAGATTTTTCAGATTGAATTTGAGATGCTTGAACCTCCAAAATTTTTTCATCCAATTTTTGTTTTAAATCCATAATTTTTTGTTGATTCAAAATAATTTGTTGCTTTTGATTTTTTTGTATCTCCAAAGAATCCGTTAATTTTCCATTGGTTTCATTTAATTCATTTTGAGTTTTTTGATTTTGATTTATAATGGAATAAAATTCTTTTCTTATTGGAAATTGGCTATTTGAAGCCGAAGTCGAATTTGAAGGAGGTAATAACAATCCATTTTTAAGAAATGCATTTTCCATTGAAGTTGAGAGCTTAGTAGTTGGGGATAAATCTGGAATGAAAAAAAAAGTTTTAGAGCAAATAAAATGACAATTAAAAATATTTAAAATTTTACTATTTTTATGTTAGAATAAAATATGTTCTAAAATTTAAATTTTATTTTAAATTAATCTTTTGCAACAAAAATTTTACAATGCTTTTAGCCGGACTAAATATAAATTTTTCACCGTGGAAGAAAAAAGAGTTTTAAAAAGAAACATGTTAATCGGCTTCTTTTACAAAAAAAAAACTTAAGTTTAATTAAGTGATTACACCTGTTTGTTCTGTGTTCGCTTTGTTGTTTTGTTAAAGTCAAACAATGTTTGACGCAAGTAAATTAACAAAAAAAAATCTAAAGCCTTAATCATTTTAGAAAATATCGAGAGCATTTTTAAACCGAATGTTAAACAATTTTAAAATTTAAGTTTGGCAATTTATAAAATAAATACAAACTATAACTTTAGGATACTTTTCGCTGCAGGGCTTCATGAAAAAACTTTTTATTTATTAAACCAAAAAAATGGTGGGACCTTTAATTCAAGGTTTTAGCAATAAAAAAAGCGTTCTAACAGGCAAGAAAAAAAATCTTATAATTAATCAATCAACATTTTTTAATCAATTAAAGTTCTCTTTTTTTTTCTATAAAAAAGCATAATGCAAAAATAAATAATTAAGCTTACCTCCAAAAGTTGATGATGGTTCAGAAATACATGAATTAGAAAATACCATATTCTTCTTTTTTAAATAAAATAAAAAATAAACCTTTTTTTGTAATTAAAAGCGTTTTTGAAGAAAAAAAATGTATCAAGCACAGAAAAATAAAACTTTTCAAAGAAGAAAGAAAAAATTAAGAGATAAAGCAAACCACTGCCTGTCGCCGGTTTGTCGTCGCCACCTATTTTTTTTATGTCGTGTTCTTGGGTTTTTTTCTGTTTTGTTTTAATTGCAGTATAAGAACAAGAAGAATAAAAAAAACGCAAGCAAATGAATGAAAAAATTAAATGAACACATGAAGAAAAATTTAAGAAGGACAAACAACGAAGAAAAAAAAAGAAAGAGTGCAAAGTCAAACAAAAAAAAAGTTCGCCCATTTTTTTTGATTGTTTGTTTGATGGATAGCTTACATTCGCCGCCAGGTCGGTCGTCGCCAGGCCAGGTGCATGTTTCATTTATATGTATTTATATTTTGGGCTGGGCCGCAATTGACCCCAGTCAGTAACAACGACGACCCAAAGGTTTTCTCATTTATTTTTTTTCTTGATCAAAAACAAAAAAAGCGATGTCGGAAGAAAATTAAAAGAATAAAAAGATTAAGTCATTCATTTTTTTTTGTTTTTCGGTGAAAGTGAGTGACATATTTCCTAAAAAATAAAATGATGGCAGGTGAAAAAAAAAAGATAAAAAAATGCCAAGAAGCAAATCATTTTCTTATTTTTTTTGTTGCTATGGAATGAAAAAATTTTTACCTGCGCAAAAAAAAAGCGAAATGAATAAAGCTTGGTTTATGAAAAAAATAAAATAAAAAATTGTGAGAGTAATAATTTGTTGCAAAACAAAGATAAAAAAAACATACACATTTGTATAAATAGCTAACTTCTTACCTTAGACTTGTTGGTCCAAATCTTGGCTTCCTTTGCTTTTAAAAAATAAATAAAATAAAATTTAATATTATATGCTTGAATAAATTTTAAATTTGTTTAAAAGTTGTTTTTTATAATCCCTTTGAATTTATACATATTTTTGACTTTCTCAATTTATGGAAACCAATTGCTTGTTTCAGAAGAAAATAAATTAACAAAATTCTTCTAAATTAATTTATTTATTTCTTTGTTTTTTTTTTTGTCGTAAAAAAACAATTCTTTGGTATCATTTTTCAATTTTTAAAGAAATTTTAAAGGGATAATCTTTTAAAATAAATAAACAAAAAATTCTCAAGGTTTATTGAAGACGAAAAAAAAAGTTTTTTTCTTCAAATTCGTCATTTCTTTTTTTATTTCTAAAACTTTTTATTTTAAAGCTTTAATAAAAATTTTTCTTTGTGAATATTTCACTTTTTTCTTACAAAAATCAAAATGCCTTAAAATACTTTGAATTTTTTGTTATGTATCGCAATATTTGTGAAAATAAACTTTCTTTTTTTGTTTCAAAGAAAATTCATAATCCATTCATTTTCTGTGTTACTGTAATAAATTTTATAAGATTTCGTTTAATTCTGTGCTTTTAAGTTACTGTATGTATTTTAAAAATATTTATTTCTTTCCCCATTTTTTTGGCTTTACAAAAAACAAAAATTTAAAGCTGCAATAATTTTTGTTTGAACTCTCGCATTGAAACAATAGAAAAAAAAGCAACAAAAAAAATATTGGAAAAAATAAGGAAAATAATATCGAAAGTGACAGTTCATTATTACATTTCATTTTTTTATTTCTTTGGTTTTGGAATTGTCTTTTTCCTTGTTCTTTCGTTCGTCTTTCATGAACAAAAAATCCAAATTTCTAGCGGCAACGAAAAAAAAATTAAAGCAACGGAGATCATTGTTTTCAATTTTTGGATATCCTTGTCGTTGTTCTTTCATTCGTTCGCATTGGTTTACTGGATTTTTTAATTGAGCGTAAAAAAACAAAATAATTTTTTTTCTTTTCTTTTCACAGAAAATCCAGAAATCCGGAATCTCTCTCTTTTGTAAACACAATAATAATAAAAGAAAAAAAGAAAACCGAACAGAAGAAAAAAAAATAGTTTTATGAACATAAAAAAAAATATAATAGCAACTTCACACAACAAAAAAAATGAATGAGAAAAAGTAAGGTTCTTTGGTTTGTTTTTAGCTTTGAAAAGTTCAGACTTTCTTCATTTTTTTAGGTTTAAAAACTTCCAAAAAAATATATTTGACAGTTTAGGTAGGAATTTTCCATAAATCTTTGAATAATAAACTTTTCATAATTAAATTATTTTTTTAAATTTAAAACAGAAAAACAAACGAAAATTTTTTAGAAGTTGAAATTTTTATTTTTTTGCACCTTTTTGACTTTCCAAATTTTTTCAGTCTTTTTTGTTTTTATCAGAGTAATATTTTTTGGGCCTCAATGAACAGTAAAAAATATTACGTTTTTTTGTTAACTTTTTAAAGAAAAAAAATATATTTGATTCATGAAAAAAAGAAAAGAAATAATCATGCAAAAAAAAAGCAATGTAATTTGATACATTCACTTACTCACTCCTTTTCTTTCTTTTTGTTTTTTCCTTTTTTCTCTTTGCTGCATGGCTTCGGTTATTTATTTATTCATTTTTTTTTATAAGCTGCTTAACGACTTTTTGATCTAAATTAGTTTTTTTTAAGTTTTTTTGGAATATTTTTTTTTTTTAGAAAACGACAATGACCTCTGAGATTTTTTTGTTTATTTAAAATTTACTTATTTTGTTTATGATTTTTAATTCCATTACGAGCCCAAATCAATTTAGAAATAAATTATAATTTTTTTAAATCGCAAAACAAAAACATTTAATTTCATGTGGAGAATTTAAACAATGCATTTTTGGCTTAAACTTTTTCGTGAATACATATTTCTTACAGCTTTTATATATCTAATATATGGTTAATAGTGTCTCCAAAATTTATGAATTTTTGCTTTCAAAAACAAAGAAGCAAAAATATTTCCATTGTTTCTTTTCGACAGATAATAAATAGTAAAAACAAAAAAGCCCATACAAAAAAAAATTGTTAGGTTTCAAACAAAGAATTTTTATTAAAAAAAACTATGAAAGCCTATGTGTTTGTTATTTACATTTGAGGAGCTTCCTTCACGTGTAACAACAACACCTTTATCGCCGCCGCCACTAAAAAAAAGAAAAGAAAAAAGCGTGCAAGTAGCAGCTTACCTACCTAATGTGGACATGCATTTCCTCATCGCCTGCTTTTTTTTGGTGGTTTACAAATTTTATATTTGCAACGACGTCAAAAAAAAGGAGCTAGGCTTGCAGCAACAGTTTAGATGTTGCTGCTTTTGGTATAACACGTTGTTGTTAAATAAACATTAGAAGATTCAAAAATGATGGATAGAAAAATATGCCTTACACAAGTTTCACTTTCAAAATTAATAAGGGATTGTCCTTTTTTTTGTTGTTACTTTCTCATTTCAAGAAAAAAAGCTTTGATTCGATTTTTTTACAAAACCAAAAAATGGAGGGTTCAGCCATGGTTTTGATGAGAGAAAAAAGAAGCAGCAGCTAAAAATTATTATATACATAATTTTTTTGGAGGCGTATGTATGTTTGTGCAAATAAATATTCCATTCTTGGATACAATAAACCATTGATTATTGTCGTTGCAACAATGGTTCTTATTTTTTGATTAAAAATTTTCTAACGTTTTTAGTTTCTGCTTTTTTTCTTTTCTTTTTGAAATCGATAATAGCAGAAAAAAATATAAAAAAAGTTTATTATTATTCATTGATAAAAGGGAAAAATAAAAAAGGTGTTTCAAAATATTTTCATTAAAGCGAAGGACGTCGTTACAATTTCTTGATAATAAAAAAAAAACAGAGAGGTTAGCAAGCAAAAAATTTATATAGATTTTTTCTATCAAAAAATTTTTTTGCTTCTTTAATTTTAGACTTTTTTGGTTTTTATTGTCAAAAATCTGTCATAAATAAATGTTTTAATATTTTTTCAAAAATTTATGAGTGAATGAATTTTTTTTTTAAATTTAAAATCTCTTTCCCGCATTATTTACAAAATTTTGTTTATCAAAATTCCCATTAACATTTATTAAAATTAGAGATCATTAAAACGCCGCTTAATTGTTTTTAGATTTTTAATTTATTTTTATTTTTAACCTTTTTGAATCAAATTTTCATAATTCTGCTGTTTTTTATTTTTATACTTTTAAATATAAATTAACTTTTCAAAAACTTTGACGATGATGTCTGCTTTTTAAATTATTATAAACCCTTTAAAGTTTAAACCTAAAATCAAGTTTTTTTGTTGATCAAAAACAAATCTTTTTTTTTTAAATCAAACGAATCCTCAAAAATTATTCCTCCTCCAAATAAAGATCGCCATAAAAAGCAATCACATCATCGGTGATCAAAAAAAAAGAAAGAATCAAGCCAAAAACTATGGGCGCCCACTAAAAAAAGAAAAAAAGAAAAATAAATTATTTATTTAAATTTTATTCAATTTTTTTAAAATAAACTCTAAAGCTTTTTTTCCATCATCATTATCTCTGATGTTTTCTTTCTTTCCCTGGAGGGAATTAAAAGAGGGAAACAAAAATAATTTAAAATTCAAATAAGCCTTCTTTTTTTTCTGATTTTTCTGTGATTTAAATATACAGAAAAAAAGAAAAGAAGGAAAGATTTATTTTAAACCAAAATGATTGCGTTATCGCTGCTCGCTTCACCGATTCGATTTGTCTGTCGTTGTTGGTTGTTAAAAAGAAATTCATATAAAACAAAATATTTGTTTTTTAGTATTGTTTTTTTTTCTTTCTCGTTTTATTTGAGAAGCTTGGAAAAAAAGAAAGTGCCTTTTTTGATTTATAATAAAATCCTTGCTTTTATTAATATTTTTTGATTGGCAATCAAAATTTTCACGATAGCCATGAGTAAGAAAAAGAAAAGAAAGAAAAACCCATATTTTTTTTGATTCAGGTTTTAGAATTAATTTTGGAGATTCAATCTTTATCCTCTTCTGTTTGGACATAATAAATTTTGGTGCATTTTAGTTTTAAAAAGCTTTAGACATTTATGAAATTTTTAAATATTTTTTTGGCTTAACTTATTTATGATTTTTGTAATTGCGATATTTAAAAAAAATTACCAATACTAAAATATTCTTAAAATGAACTTTTATTTTAGCACTTTACTTAGTTGGGTCACAATCCTTTCACTTTTTTGTAATACCCATTATTAGCTTTATTTCTTTTATCTTTTATCTTTTCTATCTTTTTAATCCTAGAATAAAGCCCTTCTCCATTCTTTAAAAACCCTTCTTCGCCATAAAAAATATTATTAGTAACAACAAAATGATTAACCTTTTTTTTCTTTGTTTAAACAAAAAAGAAAAAATGAAAAATATTGTCACTTAAATCTCATACATTTATAAGTTTTTAGTTTTCTTTTGTCTTTTTTCTGTTTCTCTCAATCTTTAATCCATCCACTAAACATATTGAAAACACAAACACAAAAAAAAGAGTTATAAACATATAACAAATTTTTTTTCGTTGCCTTTATTAGCTCATTTTTCCTATTTTTTAAAGCAGTTAGTTAGTAGTCTTTCTTCTTCTAAAACAAAAAATTTTTTAGTTAACCTCAAATAAAAAAAATATAAACAAAAGTATGTATCTTTTCAAAACTATATTTCATCCCCAAAAAAAAATTTTTTTGATGCTGATTTTTTTTTCGCCCTTTGCTTTGCTTCTTTCTTATTTTAAACAATGAAAAAAACGGATGGATTATGAATAACACATTTTTCCTTCTCTCTTTTTTTTGTTGCTCCTCTTTTCTGCTCGTTCTTCTCCATCAACATATATTTGTGAGGCATGGGTTTTGCGCAAGCAAGCGATGGAACAAAAACGAACGCTAGTTTTTCAGGAAAAAGGAAAAAGTAAAAAACAAAAAATAAAAGCAGCACCCGATGATGATGGCCATCAGAAAAGTGAGGAAAAAAAGAAGCAAAGAGGCACTACTTTTTTTCTGTGATTGATGCTTGCTTTTCTGATTTAAATGTTTCCTTTTTAACTTTGCTTATTTATTCGTATTTTTTTTCTGATCGCTTTGTTGGGTTTTTTTGTTGTTGCTCGAAGTGGGGCTATTTTGGCGATGATTTTTATTCGATACTTTCGTTTTGTTTGTTTATGACAATTTTATTTTATTTTTATGAAAAATGATGACCATTCATTCGGGTTTGAAAAATATAAAAAAAAGAAGATGAAATGTATCTATCGAAAAAATCAAAAATGCAAATATGATGCATTAAAAAAAGGGTGAAAAATGGATGAAGCTTGATGATGATATTTTTAGGGCTTTGTTGATTTTTCGAAGTAATATTTATTCTATTTTTGTTTCGCCTTCTTTTTTGATTATCTATATTTTTCAAAATTAAAATTCTCGTCTTTGACATTTTCATAATTTTTTGAATAATAATAATAATTAAATAATTTTCATAGTCTATTTGGTCTAAAGAACGACCCTCAATCACATGGAAAAAAAACGAAAGAGAAAAGCAATCTTTAAAAATTATTGAAATACTTTTTTTTCTATTATCTCGGTGTGGCGTAAATTTTTAAAAATACCCTACAGAAATTTTTAAAGAACTTCTTTTTTATTCTTTTGTTTTTTTGCATTCTTTTTTTTGCAGCTTCTTCTTTATTTATTTATTTTTTCTTTGAGCCTAGCAACAGTTTAAAGGAAACCCCCATTTTTTTTATAAATGAATGGAATATGGAGGGACGACACCAAACAAACCGTTGTTATTTTTTCTTTTTTTTAAATTATTTATTTAAGGTTGAAATTGTTGCTATTTGCAACAGACATCACTTTTTTTTCTATTTTTTGTTTTCAAAAATCACCTAAAAATTGTTTGTTTTTATTTATGTTACTTTTTTAAAATCTGGTTAAAATGGAAGGATTAAACTATGGACAACAAAAAGTACAAAATCCCAAACAATTCCTCTTTTTTGATATTCCATTTGAAACACTATTTTTTTAGCGTCGCTTCCAAAGCGTAAATTATTAGTTTTAATCTTTTCTCGATTGATCCGTTTTCAAACAAAATTTTTTTAAAATAAATTCTATCGATCACTTCCTTTTTTTAACAAAATAAAGTAAATTATTCCTTAAAAAGTTAGTTAAACTATTACAAAAATAAAAATTAAAAAATATAATATAGTTAATCGAGAACTTGACAGACATAAGTGGTGAGAGTCCATTTTTTAAAAGTTTTGTTCTACGTAGGTTAGTTAGTTAGAATATTATGCGTATTTTTTTTGTCTTTTGTCTTTCTTCATTCCCTCAATTACCACCACCATCACCGCTACCAGTTAGTTAGTCGATAGATGAATGAAAGGAAAAACTAACCGACATTTACTCCTCCACTCTAAATTTCTTTTTATTTTTTTGGTCGTCGAAGTGAAAAAAAACGTTTAAAATAAAATCGAGTCTCATCTACCAACAACAAAAAAAATTTAACCGCAACCAAAAAAAAAGAGGAATGCGAACACAGACAAAAAAAAACAGAGAGTTTAATTGTGGCTGCTTTTTTCCTTGCTTTGATTATTGTTTCCTAACTAACTTAACTGTCTGCTCCTCTGCAATTGTGTTTATTAAGTCTTTTGTGACGGTCAATAAAAAAAAGTGAATGTTTTTTTTACATACTTTCTTTGATTTAATTTAATTTAACTTTAACATTTTTTTAACATTTTTAAGCGATCAAAATCAAAAAGGTTAGTGTTCGTTTTATTTTGATTTGAATTCAGTTTTTTAAAGGCCATTTAAAAAATTTTTTTTAAGAAAATACCAACGAACGAATAAAAAAAATGAACGAATCATATTTTTTAAAAGTTTATTTTTTTGTTGTTTGATTTTTTTTTTATTTTGATTTTGTGGTGTCCGTTGTTCTTTTCTTCGTTGGTGGTAGTTGGTGGCTTGCATTTGCATTTGCAGCTGCTTCCTTTTTTTGAACAATAAGAAGGAACAAAATAGCTTGAATCTTCTTCTTCTGAACAGCCGGAAAATAATGGAAGAAAGAAGAAAATTTGTTTAAACAATAGTTTCTTTTATTTTATTTTTTTGGATCAGGAAACTAAAAAATTCACTTAAAATTTTTAGGAATGCCTTCAACGATTTTGAATTTCAAAAACAAAAATGTTTTTTTTTGTTTTCATATTTGCATTTTTTTTGTTTTTCTTTTCAAAAAAATTTTATTACGATTTTTCAACTTTTTCTATTCTTGTTTTTGTTTTAAAAAAAGCGATAAAGCTTCGATAAAAAAATTTTTGCGAAGTTTTAGTTTTATAAGAAAAACTTTTTTCCCGATTTTTGCCGTTTTCGATGATTCACATTTTTCCTTTTTTTCTTCTTTCTTCTCCTTCGCATTTTATTCGTTGCCTTTTGTTTATTTTATGTTTAGCTTTTAAGAAAGGCATCATTGCTCATAATTTTTTTGCTGTTGCTGCTTGTAGAGATTGGAAAAGAAGATTCACAAAAAAAATTTATACAATTTTTATTACTTTTTTTATTTCTTTAAGGTTCTTTTTTTGATGGCGGGAGTTGTTAGTTAATAACAAAAGCATTTTTGTTGTTTAGTTATTTAAAAATTCCCGCCATCCATTTAATTGTTCTCTTCTTCTCGAATCATAAAAGGGAGCTATTAATTTTTTTCTTCCCGTTCGTGTCTAAATACTGTAAATTCCATCTAATAAAAAAATAAATTGGCTTCCATGTTCCATTATTTCATGTTTTATTTAATTTAAAAAAACAATTTTGTGGAAGCAGTTTTAGGGTTTTTACTTACTTTTTTATTGTTATAATTTTTTATTAATAAAAAAAACAATGTTTTTGGGAGAAAGAGAAAGTTTATCCGTTATTTTTTTGGTTTTATTTTTCTATCTATCTTTTCACCAACCACAATTTTTAAATCCCAAAAAAAGTTGTTGTTACTATTTTTATTTTATTTTTTGATCTGTGGCTTGCTTCATTGGTGGAGGTGGTGGAGGAGGGGAATAAAAAAATGGAGAGAAAGGATATCATTTTTTTCTTTTTATCTCCATCGCTCGCCTACGTTTAACCAAATAAACACAAAGTCAAAGAAGAGCAACCACCGATTATAAACTATTTTTTTATTTTTTTTTAAATTTTAAAATCATTTTTTTGTTGCTAATCATCAGATTATTATAAATATTATTTTTTTGTCATGCAAAAAAATAATTGTCAATGATTTTTATTTATCCAACAAAAAAAATTTTAGATTTTAATTTAAAAATGATAACAAAAAAATTAAATAATTTTTTCATTTTTTAAACCCAAAGTTTTTTGTTTTGTTTCCAATTGCTTGTAGTTAACTATTTTTTATTTCGCCGTGGTGGCGGCGCCCAATTTGATTAGCCCCAATGTTTTATTTTTTTAGTTGTTTTAGTTTATTTTTGTTCCTCTTCGCCCAAAATAAAAAAAAATGTTTCGCTTTTGTGTTCTCAAATTTAGGGACCGGCAAGCAGAAAATGAAGTATTTTTGTTTTGATATATGGTTTAGAGGGATAGGTACTTTCAAATACGGGGAATTTAATGATAGAAGAGAAAATAAAATTTAATAAACTCCCAATTAAGATATCAAGGTTTTAATATTTGTATCTGAAATAAAAAATGGCAACGATGAAGGTTTTCTTCCCCTTTCATTTTTTGCATGTTGCAAATGAAAAACAAGAAAAGGCAACATTTTTCACTTGCTGATGCCCATATTTTCTAATAGTTTTAATGTTTTTGCTTTGAAAAAGTGACTTTTCTCTTGAGTGGCCTCTGAGAGTTAATTTTGTTACATGTATTTTTGGGTGAGGAATCCGAATATCAAAAAATAAAAATTAGTCAAGCTGCGACATCTCGAGAAAACTAAAAAAAACTGTTTTTCTCCCCATTTTTAATCATTTTCAATCTATAAGAATTGGATATGTCAATAACAGAATTTTACGGGCTTTCAGATGAGTCAAAGATCAAAAAATAAAAGCGATAAAACATAAACGAATCAATGCATTTAAAAATTTTGAAAAAAAGTGTCATCGTTGCCATCTTTTTTCTTTGGCATTCGTTTGGCCAAATGTACATGCCGGTACCTACTCAAATTCCTTTCAATTTTTTTTTGGGAAATTTTTTTATAATTTCAATCAATTTTATTTTCTGAAACAAAACAAAAAAGAAACAAAAAAATATTATTTTGATGGAATAATAATTGTTTGTGGTTGAGAAGACTATAAAAAAACTTTTTTTCGTATATTGTTTGGTCAGATTAGATTATTTAAAATAATAATAAAAAATATATGTATAATCTTTGCCATAAATTTTAATATTATTATTCTTTTTTAATTATTATTTTTTTTGTTGCAATACCAAATCCTCTTTTTTGGGTCTTACTTCAATAAAAAAATTCGAAATTTTGTCTTTTTTTTTATGTTTGTTTAATTCCTTCAAAACGCGATATTCTCCATTTTTTTCCGTCACGGGTATGTATGTTTTTTTGTTTGTAGTTGTTGTTGCCTAATATGAAAAATTCCATGGATACTACCTACCTTATTTTTATTCATTCTCTCTGTCGAATTCCAGAGGCCAACTTCATATTAAAAAAAATTTTTTTTGAGCTTTTTCTTTTATTCTTTCCTTCTTTTTTTCCAATGAATTCCATCCATCCAGGCAGCTAAATAAATCTCTCTTTTTTTTGTTACTTTGTTTTTTTCTTCTTCTTCTTCGTCAAAACCTTTATCCTTTATGCATTTCTTTTGTTTACATTTGTTTTTTTTTTGGTGGTGGTTTTTCTATTTAAACATTCATAATTTTTTTTGTTTGAAAAACATATGTATGCAAAGATTAGACAGACGTATTTGAACTTGAACTTTGTGGAAAGAAATTGATACTCGAGTATTTTTTATAAGGGTTTAAACTTTTTTTTCTGGATTAATTATTAAAATAGTTTGCTAAAATTTTATCCCAAAAATATAATTATTTCTTTCTCCAATAATGAAAAAAAGACATTTTCGGGTTTTTTACAACAAAAAAAATTAAGCCATTTCGATTCTTCCATCTAAAATCTGAAACTTTTTTCTCTTGAATTTAAAGATTTTGTAGTTTATGAATTTCTCCTAAATAACTATTTTTGAAATCCTATTTTGGAAAAATAAAAATGACGTAATGTACACTTTACTTTTTTAAAACTAGCAACCAAAACTCAAAACTTTTATATTTTTTCCTTCAAACTTGAAACTACCATAAAAATTCTAACAAATAATGAGACAGCTTTACAACAATAATAACACATTTTTCCAACTTTGCTTCAAAAACTTTCTTTCTTTTTTTCTTCCTGGCATATTTATGTTATTATTGTTGTCTCAATTTCTTCTGTTCCGTTTTTTTTCTTTTCGTTCACATACGGAAACAATTTTCAAAATATAAAATCTTTTTTTCAGATCTTTCTTTTCCGCTTTGCTTTGAATTAAATCTTTCTTTCATTCTTTATTTTTTTTCTCCATCGAAATTTTTTTTCTTCGACGCTACAATCTGTGATAATTTACAAGCAGCGTTAACCATCGTCTGCTTCTAATTTAAAAAATATGCTTTAAAACACATTGGGTTTTTTTAAACCTAAAAACATATTAACTTTTTTATTTTGGCGGGTGAATGAATGATTCAATAGGGTTCTAAATTCAGCAGCGTTTGATGATGATGACTATTACTTGTCAAACAACATACATACATGAATAAATAACTTTCATAAACATCATTGACTTCTTCTTCCAAATAACTAAACCGCCTAGTAAAAAAACGAGTTTTTTTGATGATTGCGCAATTCCCCATCCTTGCTTCTGTGTTTTTTTATAGGAAATGAAACAACAATTTGAAGTTTATAATTGCCGCAATCATGTTTTCATTTTTTTATTTTTTTCTCTTTCCTTTCTTAGCCAAGGGTGATTAAATTGCAATTTGCAATTTCGAAGAAGACGATCATCTTGTAATAAAAAAAAATAAACTTCTTCAACTAACAACTTTTTTATTGCAACCGAACCCGATTCAATCGCGATCGGATTTTTTATTTTAAATCAAGGAAGCAAGCAGAATTTTTTTTGCTGTTGTTGCAAAAAAAGCTAGCGATCGAGAAAGCTAGATAACAGACATTTTTTCAAAATGCGTTGTTTGACAGGAAAAAAAAGGATTTTTTTTCTGTCGGTTAGTTGTTTTCACTTTTTTTTGAAGGTGACTATGAATTTTTTTTTGTTGAAAGTAAGACTTGTCTCTTTTAGAAAACTTGTTTTTTTTTTGTTGCAGGTACATATTTTCTGATTTTTAACTGAGAGAAGGGCCTTATCTCATCAATTTATCAGTAGGTTGGCTGGCAATAGTAGTTTTATAAAACGCTTTTTATAATATTTGAATGAATGTTTCTGTTTTTTCGTTTCTTCTTGATTTTCACTTTTTTTCCTTTACCTTTTTGTTGTTAGATGAGAGAGATGATTGCTATCATCAACGGCCATGATTGTGAATCGGAACGAACGGTTGCTAGAGTGCGATCATCAAAAATTATTTATTTTATCAATTTTCAAAATTTTAAAACTAATTATTATTTAAATACTGAAAAATACTAAAATAAAAAAATATTTTTTAAGTATTATTTTTCATTATTTTTTTGTAAAAAAAATACTACAACCCTACTGTAATTCTGCTAATTGCATTTGACTCAACTAAAATAACCATTTTTTTTTAATGCACAATGAATGTAAAAATAGGGGATTAATTCTTTCATGCTTGTTCATTAAAATTTAATCACTCTTCTTCCACTGATTTAATTCAACCAACAAAATCATTGGAAAAACGAAAAAAATGGAGAAAGATAAAAATTAAATCCTTTGATTTCTCCCAAAAAAAATTTTGTCAACATAAAACACCGGTGTCCAAGCCTCCCATTTTCTTTACATCATCGTCTACTATTTTTTTCTTTTTTGTTAGAAAGCTTATCATTTTTGTGTTCGACGACGTGTTTGATTTATTCTCCACCCAAATATTTTTATTTTATTTTCATTTTGTCCCAACAAAAAATTTTTGTTTCATTGATAAATATAATATTTTTTATTTTTATAGTTTCATTTTTCAACTTTTAACTTTCAAAAACAATTAATTTTTGCATAAATTTTCTTGTTTTCGAAGATCGTGAAAATTGCAATTTTTGTGTAGGTTTTTTAATTCACTTCATCGATGTTTGCGGGGGTTAAAAAAGCTATAGTTTCTCTGTTTTATTTACAAATAAATGTTTTATTTTTTTTTTACGCGAGTAATCAAATATTTGGTAAAGATATTTCCGTTACCAAACAATTTTTTTTTTTGGATTTTATTTTTTTGAGTTTTGAATGGCTAAAATTTTAGTTATTTTTCTGTTTTCGTGAATAAAATGAGAAAATTTTGATACACTCAAACTCGAAACAACGAAAAAAGAAGTCTTTTATTATAGAATCTTTCCACAAAATGTTTTAGTTAAGAAAGATTTATTTGAGAGTGCTTTTTAATTATTTTTTTTGCAACAAGTCAATTACCAAATTTATAAAGACTTGAATAGCCATGTTTATCCGGGTTCAATATTCTCGTGGTCACTTATGCTTCTCAAATTACCGAAATAAAATATATGTTTTTTTAACTATTTTTTTTTCATTCACTTTTTTAATTTACCTTCTTTTTTCCATGTGATTCCGGTTTCATTTCATTCTTTGTCCTTGCTTGCTTGCAGCTGCAAAATGAAAAACAAATTCATCTCTCTTTTTTTCTTCCACTTTTTTTTGAAAGTATTTTCACACTCATTTTATTTTTTTACTTTTCAAGTATTTCTTTTTTGGTACCTCTCTTTCTCTTTTTTTTCAAGCTCATAAAAAAGTTTCACTTTTTTTGATTGTCTCTGATCTTTTATTTTTATTTTTTTTCGTGTGCTTTTACGCGCGTGAATTCACTCATGTTCGTTTTTCGATCTTCTCTTTTCCTCCTCCCACATTTTTGTTTCCAAAAAACTTTTTTTTGTTTCGTCAAAAAATATTCAACTTTTTTTTCGATAAGGACCCTTCCCTATTTTTTCTCTTCCTTCTTCCTTCATCATGAGCATATTTATTATTGGGACACAAAAATAAAACTATTATAACAATAATAATAATAATCAATCTAAGAAAAAATGAAGTGAAAAATGAAAAAAAAGAACTCAATAAAACAACGCATACATACATTCATACGTAACAAAACTATGTAAAAGAAGAAAAGAAAAAACATAGGATAGGTGTTTCAAATTAAAAAAAAAGGAAATTCCTTTGAGTTTTTTTTTTCAATATTTTTTGCGTGAAAAATAAAAAAGTTTCGAAAATTAAAAAATGAAAAAATGGAAACACCGATTTTCTTGTATTTAATTTAAAAAAAATTATTTTATGATAATTGCCTCTCTATGTTTCTTGGCAACATAAATCCTAAACATTTTCCACAAAATTTTTGCTAAAAAAAATAACAAAAACTTTCATAGCTGTTTTTTTCTTTTTTGAATTTAAGTATGTAATTGTTTGTCGCTGATGTTTGTTATTTGTCCACTTCCATGAATTTTTTTTCTATTTATTACATTGGATTATTAAAATAAAAACTCATTGAAAAAGATAAGAGACAAACATCCATGGTTTTTTTTTTCTCACATTTATCTCTGATCTTTCGAATATTTATTTATTCTTTTAAGCTCATTGTCGTTGTTTTTTTATATGTGTTTGCATAGGTTTTTTCATTCAAAGTCTTCAGACACGGAAAAACACCACTCATATTTTTTGCAAATTTTTTTTTGAAGGGTTGTTGAAAACTGAAATCAAAGTTTATGTAAATAATAAAATTTGAAGAAAAAAAATTGTGGTAAGAAATTGGTCTTAATTTCCACCGGGGTTATTGTCGCATTATTGAATCATTATTGGGTTTTTCTGGTGAATCATTTTTTTTATTTAGTATTCGCTTTAATGATTTTTTCTAAAATATTGAAAAATTGTTTTTAGTTTTATTATTTCGAATATTTTTATTTAAATTTGGTTTCGGTTAAAAGCTTCTTTCTTTCGGTACGTAATTAAATTTTACGAACTTTGTGGCAAGACTCTCTGTAGCAATTTTTTAAAATTTTAATTCCAAAATTAACCTTTTTCTGTAAATTTCGTTCGCTAGAATTAATTCAAAAAAGTATTTGGTCGTTTTGATATTCCGTGAAACATTCTTTTTTACTCGCGTTATTAACATTTTGTATCAATTTTGCGAGTTTGCATTTCAAAATTTAAATATCTTTTTCATTCATTTTTAAAATGTCTTAAATTTCAGCTCCATATGCTCAAATTATTATCGTAAAATATTTCCAACAACAACAAAAACATTCAAAACTTATTTTATTTTTTTATTAATTAGCTGATTGTTGATGCCTATAAAAGCATCAGAAAAAATCATGTCCCCATCACCTCCAAATTATATAGATTCTCGAGATACTATACCAATATTAGTGGATGTTGAATCAGCGGATGAATTAAAAAAATATAATCATACAAATAAACTTAAAAAACATTTACGTAATTCTCCTAGTCCAGTTTTATTTACGGCTTCACCGGGATCTTTGAGTACCGTATCCAAGCGATTGCCATCCCTTTTAATTTCTTTAGCTTTAATTGCGCTAATATGGTGGACATATTCATGGGGAATTAATACATTAAGTGATCCAACAATAATTATTATAACTCCTACTCATAAAAGGCCTGAACGTTTAGCAGATATGACTCGAATGGCTCAAACTATTATGCACGTTAAAAATCTTCATTGGATTGTTATTGAAGATGCAAATAAAACGGTGGATTTAGTGGATAGATTGCTTCAAAGAACCGGAATACCATATGTTTATTTTTATACCACTACAAAACCCGGATTTCCTAGTAAGCTTTTTAAAAATCATTAAAAAATGAAAGTAACAAATTCGTGAAAATTATTGCAAGTTTTTGTTTACTATCCTTTAATAGTAGTAAATCCATGAAATAAAATTTATTATCAAAACCGAGTTACTATTATCCGAGATCATAGTTTATTTGTTTTTTGGAATTTCAAACCCAAGAAAAAAGTGATAATAACAAATTTTTGAAAAATATCTTCAAATTTATTTTTACTCTCCTTTGTGAAAGTAAATTTTTGAAGCTAAAAATTGTTAAAATTTAGTTACTCTCAGTGAAAATAATTTATCGTTTTTTGGACTTATTTGGTTTCTAACACCAATCATGAAAAAAATTATAATTTATTGGTATTATTTTCTAGAACGAGGTTGGACTCATAGAAATATGGGACTTGAATATATTCGAAAGCATTATAAAAATTATGGTAAAGAAGCCGTGGTATATTTTGCGGATGATGATAATTCATATGATGTTCGATTATTTGATAAATATATTCGAAAAGTTAAAACTATTGGTGTTTGGCCTGTTGGTAAGTAAGTGTCGTCAGAGAATTATTTTTTCTGTCTAAATAAAACATGCTTTAATTAAAAAATGAGAGTAATCAAAAAATGATAATATTTTCAACAAATTTCTTACTGTCATTATTTTTTTTAGGTTTGGTTGGTGGAGCAGTGGTTGAAGCCCCACATGTTGAAAATGGAACTATCACTAAATGGGATGTGATTTATGCGCCCAAGCGTAAATATGCTGTGGATATGGCTGGATTTGCAGTGAATTTAAAAAATGTTTTATCTTCGAATGCTAGCTTTAATGAAGGTTGTACCAAATCCGCTCCAGAATCATGCTTTTTAGCTCAATTTGGTATAGATAAAAAAGATGCTCAACCTTTTGGACATGATGATTATCCAAAAGATTTACTTGTTTGGCATACTAAAACAAGAAATATTCCTGGTAAAGGTGGAAAATATGGGTTTAATATTGAAACATAGAGTTTATTTACAAAAACATAAAAACAAAATAATTAGTATTATTTTATAAATTCATTTCTGTGTATATGCAAATTTTTTTAAATTAAAAAATCATTGTCGTCTTCGGTTACTTTTTTTGTAATTATTATTCTAGTCTCTTATTTTTCTTAATTCGTTTTTATTATGCCAAACTTTAGCCTTCGGAATGTTATCTTTCTTTTTTCTTTCTCTGTAGATATCTCTCCTCCATTCAGAAAGATTTTGGTCACTTTATGTAAAAAAAAACATGAGAGTAAACAAATTTGTCGATTTATTGTCAAAAAATAATTACTATCCTTCTTTGCTTAAAAAATAGCAAAATTGTGTTTTAAAAATTTTTTTAAACGAAAATTCTGCAAATTATTTCCAACTTTCAACCATTTTTAAAATTTAGAAAAAAATGGAGATAGTAATTATTTTTTTCGACAATATTTCACTATTTTTCATTACTCTCATTGTCAACATTTAATCTACCAACAAAAAAAAAGTTCTTTAGTTCACTTTTTTTTGCTTTACGTCGTTTTCCACCACTAAAAATTATTAATTTACTGTAAAACAAAAACATTCCTTTCTTCTTCTTTTTCACATTCAAAAAAAATATATTCTTTCCAATCATGTTTTAAATTTTAAATTTTTATTAAAAAAATAAATAAGTCAAATATGGGTCTTTAGCTGCTAGTATTAAATTTTATAAAGTAAAAAATATTATTATTATTCATCCGATCTTTTTGCTGGTCACTTTTTTTTGTATTCTTCCATCCACATTCTTTTGTCTCTCTCGCTTTTTTTTTGCTCTTCTTTACATTTCAATTTCTTTTATGTTACCCCGGTTATTGATTGATTGTATTATTATTGTTGTATACATATTTTTTTTATTCATCACACACAAAACAAAAAAATTTATTATGCTTGCGGGAATCGCAAAAAAACTAAAAAGCCAATAAAGAAAATTAATTAATTTCATAGTTATATAGTGTATCTTGCTTTGATAGCAACAAAATGAAACAAAATTATTTTTAGTTAAACAAAAAAAAATGCAAAACTCAATAAAAATCCATTTATCCATATTGTTTTTGAAAAAAATAATTGCCAAGAAAGTTTTTTTTGATATCAAAAGTGTCTGGGAAAATGCCTATAAAATAAATAATTGAACATACATTTTTTGGGCGTCGTCAGTCACCCATTTTTTAGATAATGAATTTTTTTATTATGGAAACTGTTGCTGCAAAAGTTTAATGATTTTTTCTTCTTTGCTAAAAAAATTTATGAGTCAGAGGAAAATTCTTGAAAACCAACCAAATTAAACCATAATAAAAGGCTATTTTAAAAAAAAAAAGATTGTTGCTGCTTTACTTCAAATCGAAAAATGAACAACAATGATTGTCGTCACTCAAACTACCAAAAATAATATTTTTCAAACAATCGTTTTTCTTTCTACCTTTGAATTTTGTATTAAAAATATTATTGTGTTTTGTCCCCTTTCAAATCATTCAAATCAATGGAAAATTCTTTTAATTCAATTTCTTCTTTTTTTGCAGCAAATTCAAAACACAGAGAAAAAATCAAAGAAGTTGTAAAAGCAGCAGTGGCGACGATTGAGGATGATAGCATTTTTACACAATTTTCACTCAACTAAATTTGAAGAATTTTATCACACAAATAAAAAAATTTCGACGACGACGTTGAAAGCTCAACGACTAAAAAAAAATGCGTCAATAAAATAAAATAAAAAATGTTTTTGAGGCATCCAATATAATTATGGACTCAATGATTTCTCAAATTGCATTTTTATTGTTTTGATAACAAAATTTTAAAAGCAAAGTTCGCAGAAGAAGAAAAAAAGAAGTTAAAGGGACAAGACTATTTGACGCCTTTTTTCAAATTTCATTTTGCCGCAATTACCCGCAAGTGGAAAGATATTTTAGTTAAAACTTTAAAGCTATAAATAATTTTTTATGAAACAATAACAAAAATATATGCATTTTTCTAATCACTAAAAAAATCATTCGATGATTCAAAGCAAAAGAAAAATGTTAATTTTCACATGCTTCAAACCCAAGCAATACTGTTGCATGGGAAAATTACAAAATTTGTATAAATTACCCAACAAAATTGATACTAGTCAAATAAAAATTCATTTCATCATCACAATTCATTTTTTTGGATTCTGCTGAGACGTCGTTCGTCATTCGCTCTCTTCTCATCATCTTCTTATTTACTGCTTCTGCTTGCTGCTGCAACTCAACTGAATTTAATCAACACCAACAACAAGAAAAGAAATGGAAGCTCAACAACAACAACCTCGTAAATTTGTTTTACGTACTACTTGCTTGAAAAATGGCGGATTCCGTAACGTATGTTTGCTTTTTACACTTTTTTGGATTCAATTATTATTTCACATTCTTGATTTTTTAGTATATGCCATTACCACCTCAAAGTGTCTTTCAACATGCTTATTGGGTACTTGGTTCAGAATTGGATGTTAAAGTCAAACGAAAACAAACGTTCTTCAATCGTGAAACCGAATGGATGCGCCTGCCAGTATATTTAACAACTAACAAGGGTTTACTCTTCATTTATACAACGGCTAGAACTGGATATATCCTTCGTGTACCATCTGCTCTTCGACTTCAATTTGAAGGAAATAAGAAACTTGTCAAGAATCGTGGTAATTCCGCTGGTGGTTATGTTGTTGCTGCAAATGGTGGAGAAACAAACGAAACAACCAACTTTGTTTATACTGCCTCTTTGACTCTTCATTTCATGTTTGGTGAACTTCATATTCGCTTTTCTAAAGATGATAATCTTCGTCCATGGCGTGCTATCCTTCTTGCTGCTCATCAATCTGAAACAGGTTTAGCTAAAATTGGTGAAACTGTTGCAAATGAAATCAATCCAGCTGTTTCTTTGGAATCTGTTGTTTCAACTAAATCTGTTGTTCCTAACAAAGATGGAAAGAGTGGGTTTTATTTTTTCTTGATCATTTTTGCTAAAACTTTTTTCATTTTTAGAGCAAGCTGATGAAATCATTGTCCATCGTCATCCTCGTGAAGCCACCGTTGAAACTGTCAATGATGAAACTGGTCGAAATGTCAATTCACCTCCTGAAAGTACTGAACAAACAACATCATCCGAATCATCTGTCAATTCAGCGGCTTCAAAGAATTCTCAACAACTTTCAAATGCTTCATCCTTGAATGATTCAACAACCATGCGTGCTCGAACTCCATCATCACTTTGGAATAATGAATATGAACCTCGTCATCGTCTTCAACATAAAGATCGCAAAATCCATTATGATGCTGAAGTTATTGATTTTAGCCGAGAAGTTATGACCAATCCTGATAAGCCATCAAGTAATCCACAAACAAGTGATCCTGGAACTTCTGAAGTTGATGTTAGCTGTAAGGATATCAATCAATTCAATGCTTCAACAACTTCAGTTCATACTGGTATTTTGAATCTTTGTAAGTTTCATTTTATGAATGTTTATAATAAACTAATTATCATCATGATTTTTTAGCTCCTATTCATTCAGATGTTAATCGAAGCTCTCGTTCATCTCTTGCATCATGTGGTGGTAATCCTTTCTTTGAAGATGATTATTCAAATCAATGCAAAGTTATGGATGGTCAAAATATGGGTGTTTCTGGTGGTCGACCAATGCAAAAGTATATTCATTGAATGCTTTTATAAAACTTTATAATCATATCCCCATTTTTTTAGGACTCGTGCTGATTCTCTCAAACTTCAAGCACCAACTCATCAAATTCAAAAAGTAACTTTTGCTGATGCTGCTTCAACGCTTGATGATCATCCAACACCTCGTCGTGCATCGTTCCCTCGTGCTGCTCATCCCAAACCAAGTCCAATTGCAATTGGCGGAAATGGTAAACGTTCACAAGTTATGGAATTTTGGCGCAAAAAGGTAAATTGTTTTTATTAAACTCATTTCAAGCTAATATTCATTTTGCTTTTTAGGAAACTGAAACAGGTGCTCCTCCAATTCAAATCAAGTCACCTCCACCATCAGCAATAAAAGCAGCAGTTCAACCAATCAAACCAGCTCCAGCTCAAGTCAAACGAGTTCATTTCAAGGAAGAAACTCTTCAAAAGCATTCATCTGGAAAAGTTCTCAATTCTCCAACAAAATTTTATGCTAATGTTGATGAAGAAGAAGCATCTCCTGTTGATCCATCCAAATCTGCTCAAATTCAAAGTGAATCTTATATTTAGATTGTTTCTGAAAATGAAATCGAAATTATAAGACGTATTAAAACTACTAATTTTTTTTGTATGTGCCTTTTGTATATGTCTTGATTTTAATGCTAATTGTCTTCGTATATAAAATTTTGATTGTATTAAATGTGTTCTTGAATGTGAATGAATAAAAAGAAAAATTGATAAATCGTTTTTTGGAAATTAGCTTGCTTATGAGGAAATTATTTTTGGAGAAGGATATTATTAACATATGTATTTCCAAAGGTTTAATTAAGCAATATGATTAAACTCCAAATAAAAAATTGTCAGAAGAAATAAAGGAATTAACAAACAAAACTTACAAACAACAAAAAAACTTGACCGCCAATGAAGGATGAAAGAAAACCAACCACTTTGACGACTAAAGTCGAAAATGCGTGCGAGTGAGCCAAGCCACCTTGAATGGTCAAGGTCAAAGTTTTCAATCGCTTTCTTTCATTTTTTTTTCTTCAAATTTCTAAAAACTAAAGGTTTAATCGATTTTTGTGTTGTAAGAAGAAATAATGGATGTGGAAGAACTCTCCTCAGAAGATATTAGGATTCGAAAATGGCTTGCACGAGCCTTCCGAGCTTGCCTCGCTGTATTTTTAAGTTTTCAACTTTTTGATTTTCTTTTTAGTCCCATTTGGATGCATGGATATCTTTGGTTTGTTTTTTCTCACATTTCTTTATCGCTGCTGCAATGCGGCGGCAGGCGACAAAGCAAAATATTGATTGAACAAAAACGATTATTGTTATATTTTAAGGACCTTGAATCAACCAGCCGATGTGGATTTAAGTTCACAAAGTTCAGGGATATTGGTTGAACGACAACTTCTTGCTTCATCAAATTTTGAACGATTATTAGTTGCAATTGCTTCTGTGTTTACAGTGGCATTAATTTTGAGGTTAGTTAGTTAATTAAAATATCATGTTGGATTTTGCTTCCAAAATATATTTTAGAGCCACGAGTTATTCAACCAAAAATCATTCAATATGGCATTTGCTTGCTTTATCTTTTGCATGTGGAGCTGCAGCTGGATTACTTCGATGTCAGCAATTACAACAACGTCTTTATTCCGTCTTGCATGAATGCTTTTATGCATATCTTAATTTCTTCGTTATTGGCCTTTGTTTAACTCTTCGATTTGATGAACGATTTCCAAAAATTGTCGAACAATTAAAACCAAAAACAGAATAAAAATACAAAAATCTAAGAAAAAGCTTTCAAATACATGCATAAAAACAATAAAAAGAATGTACTTTATATAACCTCAAAAATAAATATGTTACAATGAAAGTTTACAAATTATTATTATTATTATTGGAATTATCAGATGATTTTTCTTTTTCTTTGCTTGCTACTGCTGCAGATGGATTTGTTGTGGTTGTTGCTTTGATGCTGCCAATTTGTGATGGTGGTTCATTTCGTATTAAATCAAGATGCCTATTTTGAACCAATGAACTTCGACGATGATTTCTTCCATCTTCTCCAAGGCTAACATCAATTAAATCATCAACAGCTGCTTTTGATGGAGCAATTCTTTCTTTTTCTGATACACGTTTAACTTCCTTTTCTGTTTGTTCTTTAGATCGTCGAGTAGTAGATTGTCGAGTAACAGATTCTTCTTGAGTCTTTTTCTTTCTTTCGTCAAGTTCTTGTTGAGCACGTTTTCGTGAAGTTTCATCTTGAAGTTGCTTTTGATTTTTTCGTTCTTGATCCTTCATCACCTTGGGTTCTTTGGCAGCTTTCAAGTCTGTAGCATCATCTTTTTCACATCCAGTAAACATTGGTGGACCCTGAAATAAAAGAGCATTAGTATGATAAGCGAAACTAAAGCAGCGACGTAATGCCATAAAACTATGCAGCGTATTTGTATGTATGTGCATAGTAATAAGCTTTTGTCAATAAATATTATAAAATCAATGTTTGCTACTCCATAAAATTGTTATATGTAAACTCACTTTACGATGATCCAAATATTCTTGAAAGAGTTGAGGATTTGCACCAGTTATAAAGCAATCTTTGGTAATTTCGATACCTTGATCTTCAATTCGAGTGATTCCATCAATTTTTGACATAAAAGTCTTTGTTGTTGTTCGACCATCATTGTTTGGATTTCGAATAGATTGATTGAGTAGAAAAGGATAAGCATATGGAGGAGTTTGTGGATCTTCTGGTGGTGATGGCTTCAATTCTTTCTGTTGCTTTCTATTCTTCTTCTTTTTCTTTCCACTTTTATCCTTTTTGCTCTTCTTCTTTGTCTAAAAAAAACATGAATCATCCATTATAGTAAGTCCAGAAAAAACTAACTTTCTTCTTTTCCTTTCTTGATCTCTTCTTCTTTCGTTCTTTGGATGAATCGGATGATGATGAACTACTTGAACCATTGCGCTTCTTCTTCTTTTTCTTACTCTTTTTGCTTTCATCATCTTCTCGCAAACCAGCTGCTGCACCATTTATCATTTCGTCATCTTTCTTTTCCAAATCACTCATTCCAACATTCAATTCACTTCCATTTGGTGCAGGAGATAATGCAGGTTGAGGTTTTGGTGGATCATTTGATGAAGGTTCAGGCTAAAATAATAAATATATTTATTAGTATACTAATGTAACACAGAGAAATAACAAACTTTTAGCTTTTCATGAGTATCAGGTGCTTTTTCTTTAACTTGAGGAATATCACGATTTATAGGTTCAGCAACAGCAGCTTGTTTTACTTTTTTTTCCTTTAATTTTGATGAACGATTTGATTTTGAAACAGCAACAACATCTTTGGTTAATTTCTTCCGTCGACGACGTTTGGATGAAGATGAATCCATTTGAGATGAAGAGATTTGAGATGAATGATTACTTGACGAGCCATTTTCTTTTCTTGAAGATTCTTTATCTGAAGGAACTTCAGCAGCAACAGCACCACCAGCTAAGACATTAGGAGTAGGAGCTTTGGGTACTTTCGGTGGTTTTTCTTGTCGATGTTGATTCTTCTTATTTGCTGGTCGAATAACCCGTCGTTTTTCACATGCAAATAAAATAATTGCAGATAATATTGGCGTAATCATAAAATAGATAATAACATCTGTTGGTGAAATATTCACTGAAAAACGAAAGAATGGATTAAATAAATTTGTAAGAAATGGATGCTTTGATACTAAGCTAATAAAAGAAGAAGAAGCTCTGACAAAAAATAAAGTTGCTTCTTGCTGAAGCTGAGTGTTAAATGCTTTTTATTGCCAAGACATAGCATATTTTTCCCGCGTAAAAGTTATCAAAGTAAAAAAAGGTAACGATCATGCTAACAAAGCAAACCCCAATTTTTTCTCGATGAATGTTTATCAAAAGCGGATAAAGCATGGATAAATAATAATATTCCCAATTTCAATAATTTAAAATAAAAAAAAGACTTACTTTTTTCATGAACGATATGAACCAAAGCAGAGAAACAAAGTTGTCGTCAAAATCACTTTTCTGATATTTGAAACTAAATTTTTCAAAAATCATTTTTTGTTGTTGTTAACATTCATCATTTTAGGCTTGGGAAAACTTTTGTATATGCAAATTTTTTTACTAACTTTTTTTTCATTGTTTTCACAAAGTTAAAAACTCGGCTTTGCGGATTGGAAATTTTTTTAAGAAGACAAAACAGAATAACTAAGAAATTTTTTGGACCTTTATTTACACAAATAAATTTACTTTTTTGCTCTAAGAAGATTAATACTTGTAATAAATTAGTCATCGATCAGTGAATTCATTATTTATTTATGTACAAAAACGCATCTTTTTTACAATAAAAGATCATAAACAAAAACATATGTACATATTACTTTGTTAAAATAATACTTTGAGGAGTTGGTGGAGTTAAAGTACTGCTGCTCCTTGTTGTTGGTGTAATGCCGATGTTATCGTTGCTATTGCTGCTATTGCCTGTGGAAGGAGTAGGAAGTGTTGGATAATAAGTGAATGGTAATTGTGGAATTCCATTATTATTATTATTATTTCCATTGCCTCCAAAATTAGGATAATGTGGAAAACCAAACCCTCCTGAATTTGGTGGAGGTGGAATAAATCTAAAACCAAACCCATCACTTCCTCCACCGCCACCGAAACGATTATTATTTGGAAATGGTTGTGGTGGAAACATTGGACCTCCTCCTCCTCCTGTCATTGGTCCACCTGGAACTCCAAATCCATATGGGCTAAACCCAGATTGTGGAGGAGGTGGAAAGAATGGTGAATTAAAATTATTGTTTCGTGGAGGAGGACGACCAAAATTCATTATTGGACCATCCATAGGATTCATGCCACTTGGATTAATAAAATATGGATTCCATGAATTAGCTCCTGTTGCTCCAAATCCATTGTTATTGTATGATGATGGAAAATTATTAGGTCCATAATATTGTTGTTGCTGTTGACGAGGATATCGACGAAATGAATTTCCATTATTATTATTATAATTTTGTTGGAATGGTTCAATATAACTTTGGGTCAAATCCACCAAATTTAAAAATATTAAAACAGCAGGTGAAATCATTTTCAATTTCATAACTCAAAAATCGTGATGATATAACTTTGACCTATTTTCTGTGCACAAAATTCACTTTTATATCATTCAAAAGAACTCAGTTCTCTATTACCATAAGCTTCCAAATGCAAGCGTCTGCCAATAAAAAGCAGCAACAGCAATGTTTAAATAATTCAGGAACTCACCTTCACTTCTTTTTTTCTCTCGATAGTTCACTTTTTTTTACCAAAGCTTTAATTCCATTCGTCGTTGATTAACAGGTTTTTGAAATTTTTTGCAACTGACTATTTTTGACTGTTTTCACTTTTTATTTATTTTTATGTGTGTATGTTTTTGTTTCTAAAACTCGAGATTTGATCTGATTTGTTGTTAATAATAATGAATAATGCATGTTTTTTACATATGTTTTTTTTATTGTTTTTCGAGAACATTGTCGTTGAATGCTGAATTGCACCGTTAATCCACCGGGGTTGTTGTAAGTGAAAGTTTTTTTGATGTAATAATTTAAAAAAATACATAAAAAATCATAAATTACGAAAACTTGTTTTTATTAATGCAATAAAAATTTGGATTTTTTTTTCTGGTAAAATTATTTGAGTTATTTTAGTAAAAGTTTATTTTACTTTTAGATAATAAACACAAAAGTGAAAAAGCTATGGATATATTGAATTCATAAAAACTGCAGCAGTAAAGGAAAAGATTGCATTTTTATCAACAAAAAAAAATAAGAAATAATTTTAATCACGGCAATATTGAAATGGGTTTTTTTTTGCTATCGATTTCCCGATTTATGAAATTCTAATCAGAGTGAAAGAATGAATCCCTAATTTCAAGCATATTTGAATCGAATAAAATTAGTTTTTTCTCGATTAAAAAATGCTTTAAAATTTTTAAACTAACTTTTTTGAACAAAAAAGAAAGCAACAAAAATATATTATATTTTTTTGGTATTGTTCCTATGACAACGTTCTCGTTCGTTCGCAAACATACATTTTACTTTTCTTTTTTTTGTTGTTGTTGCATTTTTATTGTTTCAATAATTTTTCGTCAAAAACTGACGACGAACAGCAGCTAAAAATGGAAGAATGGCGGCGGTCATTTTTTTTTTTTGGTCGACCAACCAGCAACAACACCGACGTAAAACAAGCAAGCAAGCGTTGGTGGAAGCTGCTTACCTGCCTGCTGTTGTTCGATGATGCTGGTATAGTAGTGGTCACTTTCAGGTGAAGAAGTACTAACTAAGGCTTCCAAAAATATTATAAAAAGGCAAAAAAGGTATATTTCTTTTTTATTTGTGCGTGTGTGTCGTCGTCCACTCGCGCAAGAGAAAAAATTACAAGCAAGCAATTCTTTACATGCATGTTTGTTTCGGGGTGTTTGTATATTAGTGACACCCGCCGCCTGCTATCCTATCCTCCTCCCTCACTCGTTTTGTGAAGCAAGCAAGAAAGCTTTAAAAAAATGGTGAATGAGAATGAGTTGAAGAAGGTGAAAAAGGTAGGCGAGGTTGGTTGGTGGCTGACCGACGACGACAACAACGACAACGAAAACAAAAATATTGAATAGTAGGTAGAGCAAACAAAAAAAGTACAAAAAAAAAGACGAAGAATGAAAAAATACAGCACTTCTTTTTTTGTGAAAAGCAAAACTTTTTGTTGAACATTTATTTTTCTTTAAAATCCGTGCCGAGATTCCAAGTAATTTTTTTATTGTTTTTGACTTACTTTTTTATAATCAATTTTTATATTATATATTTTTTTTCCTTTGGAAAACCACTCCTTTTTCGTTAGCTTTTGCTTCTTCCTTCGTTTCTCGTGCTTGCTTTGCTTACTTTTTTTATTGATTGCATTTTTTCCTTTTTCTTCTCATTTCTTTCACCTGATTCATCGTTATTTTTAGACAAAAATTCCATTCTTTTTACAGGAAAAATCGTTTCAAAGTTTGAAATAATGATTTCGTAATATTTAAATATATTTATTCAAATCTATTTCTTTTTATTAATTCCACCCATTTTTTTTTTATAAAAATGGGTGATCCATATCAATGTTTACGATGTTCAGCCATTTGTGTTGGAGTTTATAATCTTGTAAGTTAATTCTTTATTTTTAAGTTTCCTGAAAGAATTATTTTTTAAACTTTTGTCATTTATTTTTGAAGGATGAAAATTTCTTTAAAGCTATTATATTTTTTATAACGATGAGCTTCACGTAGAAAAAAATATTTGCAAATTTTTTTATCGTAAGATAAATCTTAAATTTTTACTGGTAGCATTTTTTGATATTATCAAAACTTTTTTTCTTCAGATTTATTGCATAGTTCAATATGGAATCCTTGGTTGGCAAGTTAGCGTAGTTAAAGAAAGGCAATGGGAATATGAAAATCGTCAACTTCCTGCAACGGGATTGTTAGTTTTTCCATTTTCCAAAAAATTCTTTATTCAACAAAAAGTAAATATTTAATTTTAGTGTGGATGGATTTCAAGCTAGATTCCCTGGTTTATATGCAATTTATACTGAAACACCTGAAAGGCGGAGAGTTAACGGTGAGGTTCCTTCCCGACTTATGTCGTTTTCTTTTTTTGATCGATTTCGACGTCATGAAAGTTCAGCTATGTTTGCCATCGTTTTGATATGCTTATTTTTGGCCATTGTTCATTTTATGACTACCACGGTTATGTTATATGGAGTAATAAAAGTGAGTAATTTTTTTTCTCGATACCAAAAAAAATAAGTTAGGTATTGCAAGAAAAAATTTTAAAGGCTTCATTTCCCAAACAAAAACTAATTTATTTATTTTTGCAAAATTTTTAGTCAATTTTTTAATATAAATAAATTTTTTTGTTTGCAGCGCCGACCTGGAGCAATTTTACCATTCTTTTTTACGGGTATTCCCATAACGATTATGTGTACCGCATATGCTGTATTATGGTGGAGTGGGGATATTTTCAATGAACAACTTACAATGTCCGTGACCGAATTTGTACTTTCATTAGCAATAAATTCCATATGTATTGTGGTGGTAATGTTTTATTATTATCGTTTAACTGGACAGCTAACAAGTGATAAACCAAGGCAAAAACCTCCATTCCATACTAATTATTGGAATTATCCTAATGATGCTCATCGAGAAGCATATGAAAAAGGTAAAAAAATTGATTCACGGAGAAAAAAAGTAACTTTCATGGAGAGATATAAAATTATAAAAATATCATCGGAGTCTAATCTAAAAAAGCTTGCTTTTTTTATATTTTTAGGCGAAAAAAGCTAATTTAAAATTTTTTTATTTTTGCCCCATATTTTCTAGGCACGGTTCCTCCATGGAGAACTGAATGGAAGGATGAGCCACCATGGACGCTAGAAAGAAAATTACGTCGAAGAGAACGATATGGAACCCCAGTTCGTCCTATAACAGGTTTCAAACAAAAGCCACCACAACAACAACAACAACAACAACAACAGCAAGGAGGTATAAGACGACAAAGTTGGACGAGATCATTTGAAAATATTTCAAGAGAATATCCTTCATATCCCATACCACAGCCACGGATGACGTCTACCCCAGTGCAGCAGCAACAACAAATTCCAATCCAAATGCCTATGACAGTGTCCCAACAACCAATGCCTCAAGCTCGTCCACAATCGCGTCAAACTCGATCAAGTTCAAGTCCAGTGAATCTTCCACCTCAAACTTCAATTCGAAATTATGAAGAAGAATGTGAAATTCGTCGATCTCAAAGACGTACATCAAAGAGAAGAAAAAAAAGTCAAAATGCTCAACAGCGACAACAAAAGCATGAAAAGCATAAACAAGCTTTACGAGAAGAAGAAGCTTCTAAAGCTCAAGATGAAGATCAGCAAGAATTTTTGAGAAGAAAAAGTCCACAAAGAGTGAGCTTCACAAAAAGGGCTCCAAAGGTTTATGAACGAACACCGGAAAGTTCAATATCCAGTCGACCAATAAAATTTGGTTTTGAAAAGCATTCAATAGTTTAAAAAACTTTGATATCAAAAAATTAATTTCTATGATCTCATTTTAAAATTCTGGAAAAAAATGAAAAAAATAAACTTAATTTTATTTTATTAAATACTAAATTTTTTTTTGAAATACTTTTGTTGTGTGTCTTTTTTAAAGAAAAAAAATGTTTTTTGTTTGTTTGTACATAAATGTGAAAATAAAATTCTTTTATTCATTCATTCATCATTATCCGAATCAATTTTAATTATTACATCTGAAGCCGTAACATAAGAATCAAATGATTCATCAGCGGAAAGGGCTGGTGGATGCATGGATATTGGAGTACTCAATAGCGATTTGGTTTCCTAAAAATATGAATAAATATTAATTTATTTTAATCAAATTCAAAAAAAAGTTTTCAATTTTTATTATAAACTTTTAATTTCTCTGATTTAAATTTTAAAGTTTTGAATAAAGAAAAGTTAATATTTTTTCCATTTTCACTCTTTTTTTTTTGCGTCTTAGAAAGTCATCCTTTTGAATATTTTGATTTATTAGAATTTTTTGTTGTCGGCCACTTTGAAAAAGTAAAAAATGAAATGAAAATATATCCATGGAAATTATGTTGGTTGACTCTTCTTTTATTCATGGCAACCAAAAATTCGGCCTTCAAAGAAAAGCTTCAATGTTGAAAGAAAAAAAACAGAGTCATTCTTTCTTTATTTTATTTTTTTCCAAGAAAAGGCAGAGATTTCTTCAACCTTTTTTATTTGAATATTTTTACTTTCAATGAATTTTTTTTATTATTTCTTGTATATCTAAATTTTAAATATCCTTTAAATCAGAAGAAAAATTCTGATTAAAGTCGATAAATATTAAAACTTATTATTAAAAGCTTAATATACTTGAAGGTTTGGTTGAGCAAGTGAATGATAGGAGATAAAAACAAAGTTTCAGATTTAAATGAAAAAGCAACAATAATTTTTTTTGAATCAATGCCTTCATCGACATCTGCCGGAAAAGGCATAAAATTAATAATTCCTCCTCTTAAAGTTTTCAATAAAAAAAAGTATGGAAAAAGAAATTAGCAGATTCTCTCTGACATTGATTATTGAAAGAAAAAAAGGAAAATATTAGAAACTAAAGCTTTGATTCGTGAAAGAAATTTAACATTATTTTTTTAATTACATCCTTATTTTATCGGTTTTTATTTTTGTTGTTTTAAAAATTCCAAAAAAAAATAGAATTTTACATACCTGTTTTTGTTGTTTTCGAATTGAATGCTTCCAACAATTTTGATAATCATCAATTGCAATAATGGTGGGTGTGGCTTCTCTTTCTTCTTTTAATGCTTCCATTTGTTGGCATTTATTAATATTAATATTATTATTATTATTCTTTTTTCTTAAACTATTACGAAAGCTTGAAAAATATGGTAAAATTGTTTTTCTTCGAATATTATGATTATTTTTGCTTTTTATTGATGATTCATCTTTTTGTCTCTTTTTTTCTCCATCCGATGTCGTGGAAAATGTTGAACAACGTCGAATATCAATCGTAGCTTTACCAAGTAAAACTTCGCTAACTTTTCTCGTAATTAATAATGGCTCAGTTATTGTTGTTGCTGTTGTTGGTGTTGGTGTTTCATTGGTGGAAGAAGAATAAATTTGCATTTGTTGTCTTTCATCATTTGAATCAAATGAACAATTTTGAAGGGGTTGAAATATGGGTGCAGTTGATGAAGATCGAATGGATATGGAAGAAATTTCTTCTTCTCCCGCCACCGAATTAGCTAATGACATATTCGTTGGGCATGAATATAAACTTTGATCATCCATAATTGGTGGAAGCACTTGTTGATAAGCAGTTCCCGATGATGGCCTACGAGAATTTGGTTTAGAAGTGGTGGTGGTTAGAAATATTTGTGGTCCTCCACTAAATGATGATCGATTGGTTCCAGTTGTAGTAAATAATGATGTATTTGAAGTTGTTGTGCCGCCGCCGCCAGCTCGAAAAGTATTATTTGTATTTGTATTTGTTGTTGTATTTCCAGATAAATTAGAATAATATGAAATTTTTTCTGATGGATTTAAATATGGTAACATTGAATTATCTGATAATCTTCTCCTTCCATTTCCTCCATTTAATACTGTTTCAGAACGCCATGTACATACAGCGTTTTCAAGGATATTAAATTTAGTGACTCCACTTGATTTTGATATTAATGTATGTCGGGATGATGAACGACTACTAAATATGAAAATATTATTAAAAGAATTTGTTGGAAAGTGTCTTGCTTTTAAAAAATTTTTAAGGGCATTTGCAATTAAAGTAATTAAAATTCTAAATACATTACGAGTCTTAAATCGAAAATATGTTTAATTAATTAATTCTTAATAATTAATCTTATCTCCATTCAAGTTTTTTGTCTGTCTATCAAAGAAAAAAAAAGAGTTATTTTTGCTTTTTTTAACAAACAGGAGTCAAAAAAAGAAAAGAGCGGTGATCGAATAATTAATCAATAAAGCTGCTCTTAATGAAACTTTTTTGTTATTGTTGTGGTTGTGGATCCTTTTTTATGCGTCTAAATAAAATTTATTACTTTGATTTAACCCGATAAAAATCAAAATAGTTGGGGGTAAATAAATTAATTTGGTCAACATTTTCTTTAATGAAATTTTCGTTTCATTATAATTTTAAAAAATTAAATAAACGACAAAAAAATTTTAAAATATAAAACAAAATTCGGCGTTGATTTTTCGAAAGTCGAAAAGAATATTAATTATGTAAAATAAACCTACGTTGAAGTTGATCGATGATTATGATGAGGTAGACTATGCTTTCGAGTTAAATACCCGCCTAATGTTAATGGGCTTACAAAAGCTAAACGATTATATATAACAAAAAAATGTCGTAATATTATAACCCATATTAAAAATACAATAAGGCATAAAATTATTTCATGTGGCATTACATGTGTTAAAGCAGGATGTAAAACTAAAAACAAAAAATAAATAAGAAATAAAAATTTTTACTTTTTTTTGAATTTCGAGACGGCAAATAAAAATGGCTTACTTTTAGTTTTAGTTTCAAAAGTTAAATTTGTTGTAGGACTTTTGCCGCATTCATTATAAGAAAATATGGATGATGAATAATTTGTTGAAGATTTGAGATCTTTAAGCATAACAAGTTTTTGAGAATTAGGTAATATTCGTTTTTGTAAAATTATTTCATCATCAAATGAACTCGAAATTTGATAATCCAATTCAAAAGTATGCTTGGGTTTTGTAGAGGTTGTAAACCATTGTAAAATGGCATAATTATCTCCAACATCTGCCAAAATAAAAGATGAAATTGATGGAGGCCAACCATGCCCTAAAAATATTTGGGTAAAATGTTTTTAAGAAATTTTCAGAAATAAAAAATTTAGAAATTTATTAAAAAAATTTTTTGTTCAGAAAAATGAGATTTGATAAATAAATTTTATTTTATAAAATTAAAAAAATGTCTTTTTAAGAAACAACCCGTACCAGCTTCTTTTTAGTACTTTAGCCTCTGTTTTGAATCTATGGAATGAAATAAAATATAAGGAGGCTTCTTCTTTTTTGACCTTAAAACAATTTGTCGAAAAAGGGTAATTCGCTTAAATCTGTAATAAAGTTACTTACGACCAGTCACTACAAAAAGAAACTAAAAAGGTTTACGAATTTTTCTGAGACTTTAGCCAAAAAACTTTTTTTTACATTTTGTTTAAATTAAAACAATAATATTTTCGGGATTCTTATAGCAAATTTATTTTAATTTTAAAAAATGCAGAAAAAAAATTTTTGCTCTTTTCGAGACATTAATTAAAAAAATTTTTGCATCTTTGATTTGATTTAAAAGAAATAAAATTAAGAATAAAAAATTACTGTAGAAAATAAAATATTTAAGTCAAAAACTTACTGCATTTAAAATCTGCTGATGGCATTTTCCCGCTCTATTAATTTTTTATTTTTATAGGCTACGAAATTTAATCGCCTGAAAAACAAAAGAATAAAAGAAAAAAATCGCAACAATCATGGGATTAAAAAAATAAGAGAGGCAGCAAGTGAACAAAAAAATAACAAAAAACGTCAAAATAAAAAAATGAAGGTGAAACCATTTGGCAAATTTTTTCATTTCATTCAAAACTTGCTTTAAAAAATCTAAGACCGAAACAAATGGCAAAAAAAATAGAAGAAAAGATAGAGTTGAAGCACGGAAAAAGTGACAGCATGGTCGCTAAAAAAAAGAAAAAAAAGAGGAAGACGAAGATAAAGAGGATGAAGGACACAATCAATCGAGTTAAAACAAAAAAAAATGTTTTTCTTCTTCTTCTAAAAGACGAAGATAGATCGAAAAGCAAGCGACAACAAGGAGTTGAGACAAGAAAACAAAAAACAAAGAAGAAGAGTGTCGCCCCCATTTTTTTTCTTTATAAAATAAATAAATGCCTCAAGGGATTTATGTAAAGTTTTTTTTTGTTTTTGTAAGTCTAAGTTTCATGACATTTTCACGTTTAAGCAGACGATGAATGGAGAGTCAGAGATTCACCGGAAGAAACGAAAAACTGGAAAATGACTGAGGATGCGACACAAAAGTAAAAAACAAAAAAGATAAAAATCTTTGCCATTTGAAGAAAATGAAGAAAATAAATGACCGCCACTTTCTTTCTTTTTTTTAGTTTTCTATTTTTTTGACTAAAGAGTCTCCAAAAATGGAGGAGCAACCAATAATAGCTTCTTGAGAAACAAAAATAAAAAAAGAAGATGGTAAAGTGGTAAAATGAGACGACGGCAAGAAATTGTTATGTATTTTTACTTTATTTTTATTTTTTATCTCTTTGCTTTTGTTTTTTGTTTTTTTGGCTCTGAAGTAATTTTATTTTTGCTTCTATTTTTTTTCAAATTAAAAAAATAGGAAAATAAGATTTTTTCTTTAAAAGATTTAAGTAAAGTGCAAGCTTTTTTGGAGAGAAAAAAAACATGAGTTTATTGTTGCTTGTAAAAAAATTTGTTATTAGAACATACTCATCATTTTTAAGAGAAAAAAATGGTGGTATTATTGTTGACATTTTGGCTAATGAAAAAATTTAGAAATAAAAGATGTACTTACTTTTTCAAAATTTAAAAAAAAAGTCGGTAATAAAATTGGGCCACAAAGAATGCGAAAAATCAAGAGTTTCAAAAAAGGATTTGATTTTTGAAACAAATTTCCAAAAAAAAATCTACGATGAAGGAAGCAAGTTTTCCACCCATTTTTGTTTGGGTTTTTAATAAAAAATTTTTTTGATTTATAAAAACAAAAACCTTAAAAAGATTCTTACACAAGAAAACTAAACAACAAAGAAGCGATTCGCTTTACAATTTCCCTTTCATTTCCTTCAAGCAGCAGAGAAATAAGAAAAGAAAAATTTAAGTCAACAATAACAGAGTTCTCGTGGATGCCTTTCCCATCGTTTTCATTTAAAAAAAAGCAAAGCAAAAGAAAAAGAAAAAATAACTAACGAATGACGAAGTAAAAAAAATTATTCACGCTCAAGGCATTTTTTTTTTGAAGGATAATAATTTATTTCCCAGACTTTTTTTTAGAAGTTTTCACAAAAAAAAAAAGAAATACAAAAAAGAAAGACTTTGAAAAACATACGATGAAATTTAGTAGACTAATTTCTGCATTTTTTGGCTTTGTTTTAGCATCAACAAAATCTCAACAAAAAAGTGCAATTATCTAACAAAAAAATTATTAAAGCTTTAATAAAAATAAAAAATTGTCTTATTTTTTCTTTTGTTTTTGTTTGGATTATTTTTATTTTCAAACAAAAAAGAAAGGGAAAAGAAAGAAAAAATAATAGCGTGCGTATGTGCGTGATTAAATGAGTTTTTTGGAATATTTTTTTAAAGCATTTAATAACCTTTTTTTAAAGACAATTCTGGGCCATTAAAAAAAAGGGATAAAACAACAAAGTATTTATAAATTTTTAAATATTTTGCTTTATTATAAATAAATAAAAAGAAATATACGAAATAGAAAAATTCAACAAAACTTTATTTATTCTTTTTTTAAAAATCAAATGGGTTTATTTTGTAATGAAATCGATGGCTTTTCTCTTCGAGATTAAAAAGCACCACAATCAATTTATGTTATGTTTCAAATATCAAAGATAAAATATAAATTTTGAAGAAGAAAAAAAATTATTTGAAAATGCTTTGTTTTTGCAAAATATTAAAAAAAATCCTTTGTAAAAAATCTTTGAAAACTTCACAAAAAAATATTATGCTTTCTTTTCTTCCTTGAATCATTTCGAAGTGTGGTAAATTTATATAAATATAAACAAAAGTAAATTTAAACTTTTATTTTTTCTTTTTCTTTTTTTAATTGTGCTTAATTTTCCATTAGTTGAAAGATTTTCTTTTTTTATCTTGTACATATCATAAGTTTAATTTTTGGATGAAAATATTTTTTTAAATATCCTATTATTATAGCGATTTTATATTTTTATTTCATCATCCTGTATTTTAATTTTTTAATTTTGGACCTAATTAATCAGGGTATACACTAACTGTGATTTTTTTTAAATATTAATAATTAAGTTTTACAAAAAAATAAAGAAGATTGAATGAAAGTTAAAATATTCAAATAAAAAAGATCGAGAAAATCTTTGCGTTTTTCCTGGAAAAAAAATAAAATAAAGAAAGAATGACTCTGTTTTTTTTCTTTTCAACATTGAAGCTTTTTCTTTGAAGGTCGAATTTTTGGTTGCCATGAATTAAAGAAGAGCCAACCAAAAGATATTTCCATGGAAATTTTTATTTCATTTTTTATTTTTTCAAAGTGGCCAAGAGCAAAAAATAATTCATAAATCAAAAAAAGAAATGCTTATCAAAATTTTTTTAATAAAGAATGGAATTCGGAAGCATTTATTTATGGCAAAAAATAACTTTCAAACAAAAATTCTTTAATTATTTATTTCCTTTATTACTTATAACATCGCTAGCTTTAACAATAACAGGATCACCAAAAAATCCAAAGGCTCCCAATGTTGGCGCTCGAATTCTTTTTGGAATTGAAACTTTTCGGGAAATAATTTTTTCTGATGAAACCCTTTCAATTTTCTTTCCATTTTGCGAAAGTGTTTTTGGTTTTGGAGGCTCCAGCGATACTCCAACTTGAATTCCAATTGATCGACGACCTTTTGAATCATATTGAATGTCATGAGAATAAATGGGTTTTGGAATAGCTAGAGCCGCTATTTTAAAAAATTCTGAGAGATGCTAAAAAAACAATTGAACTTAGGTCAAAAAAAATTTGATAAATTATGGATGCCACATCAATCTTTTTTCGTAGAATGTCTTTAACACTTACCAAAAAGGTTCCATATCCATGAGTTTGATGTTCTCGATGAATTCGTTCTAAACCTTTTTCTATTTTATCAATAAACGAAAAAAATGATGTTTCCATTTTAGTATAAAATGTGCTATTTATCATTCCAACCATAGCCAAACCAATTAAAAACATGAAAGGTAAAAATGGAGAATACTGAAATAAGAAAATTTAATAAACGCAAAAAAGTGTCAAAAAAATTTAAGAAATTTTTATGCTTTTGTTATTATTTTTCCATTCGAAATACATTTATTATTATAATTTTTCATGGTGAAACGACAGCCGGGACGGGACTTACATGAATATTATTAGGCATGACATCACCCAAGCCAATAGTTAAAAATGAAATGGAAGAAAAATATATTGATTGCCACATAGGTAAGCCAGCATATACACCTTCCATGTAATCAAAATAATGAACAATCGATGCACAAATAAAAATATATATTAATATAACTAAAAGTGCAACTAAAATAGGTAATTCAAAAGTTTCATCATCTTCGGCGGCGTCAGAATTAATTTTTTCATTATTATTATTATTATTAAATTTTTTAATAAAACATTTTCGAATTTTTATGTAAATAAATGCGTATGTGATAGTTACAAAACGAACAATTAAATTTCCAACATCTCCCAAAACTACTAACATTAAAGGAATTCCAATGCATGAATAAATAATAGTTAAAAGTTGGCCTAAAAATGTTCCACACGCAATCGTTCCATAACCAATCGTAGTAAATAAAGTCATGGAATAAAATATTCCTGAACTAAATGACCAAGTTCGACGTAAATCCATATTTTCACTTTTATGCAACGCACTTCCAACAAATTTCGATTCCGAATCAAGCATCATTTTGTAATAATCTTCAATGAGAAGGGAAATTTCTTCGAATTTTAAAGCATCCGAAACGTTTGATTCCGCAAAAATTATTGATTCATTCGTTAAATTTGCTATCAATGAGCGGAGATTAGTTACAATGGAATTCAGAACCTAAAAAAATTCTTTCAATAATTTTGTGAAACATTGGATCACTTTTTTGTATTTTTGATTTGTCTTTTTTGTTTGTTTGTTAAATTACAGTTTGATCTTTTTTTGGTGTGGCAATAAAAAAATCATTGTAAATCAAACTTTAAAAAAATCAAAAGCATAATAAACTCTCTATTTTTAGCCAGCACCAAAAATGAAAGATAGATAATTGATAATAAAAAAAAATATTATTATTATAATAGCAGCGGGCGGTAAAGCTAAAAAGGCAGCGGCGGCGGCTTTGCTACAAAAAACAAAAAATACAAAAGCATTTTTTGGTTGGTTGGTTTTTTTTGGGTCTAATTGCGTCATACATACTACAAAACTGTTTCTCAATATGAATGAATGGAAAAAGACTGATTGATGATATACGGTATTTAGACCCAAATTGTGTAAACATAATTATCATAAAAAAAATCATGGCTGAAAAATGCACCTAACAAACTTATGTAAAAATTCGCTGCAAAGTTGCGTGGTTAAAGAAGCTTTAAAAAAACTTTCAACAAATTTTGACATTAGTAAGTAAAAGCCAAAAAGATTCATTAAAACTAACATGGAAAACAAATTTAAAAAATGGAGTAAAAAAATGGTAAATGCGACTGTTAAAGGAAGCTTTAAAGCAGCGACTACCTTCATGTGCTACAGTAACCTCCCAAAAAAATTTTGGCTGACTTTTTTGAACCCTTTTTTCCAAACACCTTCCTTCTTCATTCCATTTAATTAAATATTTATTACCTTATCTTCATTATCCTTTTCAATTTCATAAAACATTAAACCTCCACCAATCGTGTATAAAACGATTAAACCAACGAGTAATAAATGACGAATACCAAATTTATGATGATACAATGCAATCCAATGAAACCATCGAGTAAATTTCTTTCTGCGATTTTCTTTAATTATTTTAAAATATTTTTGTTTATCCAATTCAAAGTGAAATCCAAAAGGCGATAAATCATCTTCAATACCTGTATCAATTTTAAGTACGATACAATTGCTTCGATTTTTAAGATAATTTTCAACAATTCGATGATGTTTTTCAAATTCCGTTTCTAATCGTAATCCATCATCTTTCTTCGAAGCAGATTCCATTCAATCAAAAGTTATTATTAGCCTAAAATTAGCCTTCAACCAACGACTACAAAAAAGTTTAGTTTTTCCTTCTTCCAATTATTCAACGCTGATGACAAAGTTATGATTCAAAAGAAAAATACCGACAAAACAACAAAAAAATTCTTTCTTTTTAACACCGATAAAATACTTCAAAAGAAAGAAAAATTATTTTGAAGTTTTTATCATTTATATACCCTTCCTTCCTTCATCCATCCTCTTTCTCCCGCACCCATAAACACAAGAAAACAAAACATAGCACGAAATAAATACTTTATTATAACACATGAAATTGAAAAACACAGTTAAAATTTATACTTTACGAGTTGGTTGTTGTTGAGGTTGAGGTGGTTGTCCTTCACCAAGATGACGATGAACCATTTCTTCTTTGAGAATTAAATGTGAGACTTTGTTGAGAATATCAGTAAGCTTCTTGACATTATTACCCCATGAATCAAGCGTATCAATATCAGCACGACGAGCACGAAGTTTGATGATACGAGAAGGACGATGAATTTTAGCATCAGGAATAATACCAGTTACAATGAGATTACATAAGAATGCTTCCATTTCATCAACAGGATATTCAAGGATTTCAGCCATACGTTCAAATGTAATTTGAGTGTAATACTTTGAGACCATACGCATATTCTAAAAATGAAAAAAGTAATAAACCATAAAGCAAGTCCAAAGTACTTACATGTTCTCCAACACGTTCATGAAAGCTTTTCCATCGCTTATTTCCTTCATCAGAGTTTGAGAACACATGAGTAGGCGCATTACCAGTAACACCTTGTCGAAGTAAAGTTTCATATTTATCGATAACTTCTTTCCATGGAATAATTTCTTCATTGATGAAAAGTTCAAGCAAAACATTGTATTCAGGAATAAGTTCCATTTGACGAATAAGATGAATACGATGTACGAGATCCCATTGTTCATTACCATGAGGAGTCAAAATGATGAAAAGAACAACACATTTGAGAACTTCTTTCATTTTGTCTTTATCAGCTTGAATTTTTGCAGTTTCGAAGAGTGCACGATAATGACGACAAACATCAAGATAGTTGTTTTCTTGAAGACCAATTTCGACCATGTACTTGTAATATTCAATTTTCATGTTTTGAATCTGAAAAATGATTGAATAACGGCATAAGTAATAGTGTAAAACCAACCTCATCGGACTTGTTGTCAAAGAACTTGATGCTGATCTTCTTGGAAATGATAGAAGCTCGAACGAAATCTTTACGTTGAACAGATAATTTCATTTGATAGAGCAAGAACTGGACCTTTTCTAACATTTCCATTGAACCATAAGTTTCAACTTGAAGATCCATCAAGAGAGTCCATGCATCATCAACCTTGTTTTCTTTTTCAGATTGTTCAACAAGACGTTTGGTCAATCGAGCACGTTCAACTTCAACATAAATCTTTCCAGCGGTGACAGTTCTAAGAGTTTCAATTAGACGATTCTTTTCTTTATCATCGGATATCTTGTCAACCATCTCACAGCAATCACGAATCTGAAAGAGAAGAAATGTATTAATATTTAATGATAGCACGAGAAACTAACCATGTTACGAATAGCAAACTTGATGATTGCACGCTTCTTTGATAAGACATTGATAGTTTCATTGAGAAGATCCCATTTCTGTCCATCGAATGCAAGTTTGACCATATGACGAATGAGACGACTATTGGATTTCATATCACAACCAAGACGAGATTGCTTTTCAAGTGAAGCGAGACTTTCGACAGCTCCATTGATGTCACCAGTCTGAAAAAAAGAAAGATGTTAAAATCGGAAGATACAAATTAAAGACTTACTTTAGCAAGATTAGATGCTTTAGGAAGAGCTTCATCAACTTGTTTGCAATAATCCACTTCCATTTTAACAATTCGTCCATCATCAACTTGAGCCGAAAGATGTGCAAGTTCATCAGCATCTGTTGGTTTATCAACTTGCATAGGTTCAACAGGAATTGGATCACGACTTTCAACAGGAATTGCTTTACGATTATCGTCCATGATTAATTAATGAATGATGATTGATTTGAAGCACTAAAAAACAGTTGAATTGAAAATGTTCGAAGTAAAGTTTGAAAGAAGAAAGCAACGACAAAATGAACGAAGGAATGTCTTCAAAAAAATATGAAACACGGATGAAAGAAAAATGAAGGACCATTCAAATTTTTTTTGTCATCAAACTTACAAATAAAATTCTTGAAACGAAAGAAAGAGGAGCCCAATGAAAAAAAAGAGGGAATTTGAAATTTTTCATTCCCCAAAAAAAACTTCTAACTTCTTTGAATCTTTCAAAACTCTAAATCTTTCTTTCTGATTCTGAAACCTTTTTTTTATTATTGCTCATGGATCCAATATATTATGAAACAGCTAACATTATTTCTAATGTATTAGCTAAAAAGATTACAATTAGAAAGGGTGTTTATGATAGTCATGTTCTTGTAGGTTTTGTTGTTTTATAAACTTTGAGAGATTTACTTTTTTGTGGTGTTAACAGATCAGGTCAAAGTCAAAATGTATGAGTTAGAAATAGTTTTAGTAAAGCTTTCGAGTTGTTGTCCTTTTCCTTATTAGTTTAACATTGTTTAATCGAGTTATTCCAATTTTTACTCAAAATAAATATTTATAAAAAGTTTCTGAGCTTCGTCAAATTTTGTTATCTGCTTTTTATAGCTTTCATCAAAATGTCTGAAGAAAAGGAAGAAGAATCGACAGTGAGAACTCGACCATTAACTGGTAAAGATTTTGGTGAACGTTATCTTGAAGATGAAGGAGCTGTATTTAATCATAATGCATGGGATAATGTTGAATTCCCACCTGAACATGAAGAAATAGTTCGAACAACAATTGAAAAGCAAAAAGAATCAGCTGTGGATGAAGAAAAGGCAAGCAAACTTGTTGAAAATCCTTCAAATCAATGGAATTCGTTTTATTCAACGCATTCAAACAAATTTTTTATGGATCGCAAATGGCTTACTCGAGAAGCACCGGAACTTTTTTATGGTGGAACACCGGTGAGTTAGTTTTACTCTGTTGAATCAACTGTTTGGAGATTATTTTTGTTTTTTTATTTAACATTTTTCCTTTCATCCTGTTCGTTTTTAGGATGAAATGTTACGAGTATATGAAGTTGGATGTGGAGTTGGCAATACGACGTTTCCTCTTCTTGAAGCAAATCCCAATCTTTACATGTGTTTATCAGATTATTCTTCCACTGCCATCGATATCGTCAAACAAAATCCTCAATACTTGAAAGAACGACATCGCTGTGAAGCTTCTGTATGGGATATTACTCAACCAAATGTTGCTTTTCCTGAAGGATCAATTGACTTTATTCTCTGTATTTATGTTCTTTCTGCAATACCTCCAACTCATCACAAAATTGCCATTCAAAATCTCGTCAAACTTCTAAAACCTGGTGGAAAGCTGATGTTAAAAGATTATGGCAGACATGATTTAACTCAACTTCGATTCAAAGGTGGACGATTCATAGCTGATAACTTTTATTGTCGTGGTGACAACACTCTGGTATACTTCTTCACATCCGATGAACTTCATGATCTCTTTACTGATGCTGGTTTGAAAAAGCTCGAAAATATTGTTGATAAAAGACTAATTGTTAATAGAGCAAAACAAGTTAAAATGTATAGGCGCTGGATGCAGTGCAAATATGTTAAAGAATAAACCTTTTTTTTACTAAATGACTTTGACTTGATCTGTTAGCATATAAATGAAGGATTTACAACCATAAATAATCATACATATTTTTAGCAAAAGGGAAAACTCATGAAACTATGTTGTGAAACGCTAAAATACCGTAATTATTTGGATAAATTTCTTGAAGAACAACGAGTATCAACTATTTTGAAAACTAATGGAATCAAAGGAAATAAAGATTTAGCTTTGGTTGTGCTTTACGAAATGCTATTTGGTAAAGGTGTCAAATCTTTGAATGGAAAGATTAAAGCTGCTGCAAAGTTGGTTGAAAATGCTGTGGAACTTCAGGTATGTTTTTGTTTTTCGGAAGAAATGGAGAGGCTTTGGATGCATGGAAAGCATAAGTATGATTCGGCCTTATTGTTGCTTCTTATTATCATATTTTGTTAACTTCTTTTAAATGCTTCTTGTTTTCAGAAAGGAAATCTTGCTAAAATTGGTGTTACACCTGAATCATGTGCAGAAGTTTCAGTTTCAGCTCAAATTCCTCGATATGTTCGAGTCAACACTCTTGTAACAACATTTGATGATGTAATAAAGCATTTGCAAAAAGAAGGATGGACTATTGAACCTGCTCTTTCACCATTGATTACACCAGAAGAATTTCAAGAAAGATTTAAATCACTTGGTACGAAATCAATCCTCATCGATCCACATGTTGATAATCTTCTTATCTTTCCAACGAGCACCGATTTTCATAAACATATTCTCGTTTCAAAAGGTGCTCTGTTACTTCAAGATAAAGCAAGCTGTTTTACTGCTTTCGTACTCAATCCTAAACCTGGTTCTCATGCTTTTGATGCTTGTGCTGCACCTGGTAATAAAACATCTCATCTTGCTGCAATCATGAATAATAAAGGGTTGGCTTTGTTCTTACTTTCATTCTCTTTCATCTAATTGTTCATTTTTTAGGAAAATTTTTGCCTGTGATTTATCCAGTCAAAGAATTGAAACGTTACGAGAAATGATCAAGAAATGTGGGGTCACTATTGCATCCGTTACACAAGCTGATTTTTTAAGTATTGATAAAGATGATCCTGCTTTTGCTAAAGTAAATTTATGATGCTACAAATGTTAACTAATTTCCTCTTTTTAGGTTAAATATATTATCGTCGATCCACCATGTAGTGGTAGTGGAATTGCCAAACGTGCTGATTTTATGTCGGATGAAAGAAAGAATATTAATAAAGATCGTCTGGATAAACTTCATAATTTACAAGTATGTCTCTTTTTTTACCATACAATAATCTTACTTCATTGTTTCTTTAGGTGATGCTTCTTCGACATGCTTTATCATTTCCTGCTGTCCATCGAGTGGTATATTCAACATGTTCAATTCATATTGAAGAAAATGAAGATGTTATTGCTGAAATGGTTGGTACATCTGAAATTGATGAAAATTTTCGACTTATTGATCCGTTGTCATGTTGGAGCCATCGAGGAATGGGAAATTATGATTTTTCATCAAAAGTTATTCGAGCTGAACCTGAAAAAGATTTAACTAATGGATTCTTTGTGGCATTATTTCAACGAAAGAAGAAAGAAAAACTATGATGATTTTAAATGGCATGAATTCAAGCTATGGAAGAAGGAACTTTCAATGTCGCATGTTCCATTGGTTTTTGAGATCCTTTTACTTTATGTTGAAGTTTTTTTGTAATTTTGTTGTTGATTTTTAAATTTTTATTGTTGTCGTTTGACGAATGTAATAAAATTGATTAGAAAAAAAGATGGTAGCATCAGTAAGGAATGCAAGCAAAAGGAAGAGAGTTTTAGGAACAATGATAAGAAAACAGAAGCTCTCTTCATATTTCTTTTTTCTTTTTTATTTGACGCAAAGCAATGCTCCCCAATAAAAGATAAGATGAAGTATGTGGCACACACAGGAGCTGTTACTACTGCTACCACACCCATTACTGATGCGGTGTTTTTTTCTGCTTGATTGAAAGAAAAGTTATTGCTTTAACTTTTTCTTCTTATTTTATCGGAAAATAGGATTTTAAATTTTGAAAAAGAAAAAAATGAAATATTTTAAAGTTTTGTTTATGGTTTTACTTATTAGTGTTGGAGTAGGAGCTCCATCTCCCGAAACTACCGAAGCCACAGATTCAACATCAACAACTTCATTGCCAGGTGGAGATGTTTCTTCAACTTCCATAGGTGGTAGTGATGCAACTCAAACTGGTTCAACGTCTCCATCGGGCGGCGTTTCTGATGCAAGCGGTTCAACTACTTCTCCAGTTTCTCAAGGTTCAACTGGAGCTCCTGGATCAACAACTACAGGTCCATCAACTACATCAGGACCATCAACACCTAGTGAAGCTCCATTTACTGGTTCCACACAAACTTCTGGCCCAGTAGCATCAACTCCAAGTAATGCACCAGGTTCAGATACAACTCTTCCACCTACAGCAGCTCCAACTACCACTCAACCTCTCAATCGAAATGTTAACTTTAAAATTGATTGTTCTCAACAAAGTCAATGTTCATTTACTTTCCAAATTGCTGAAGTAAATTTTTCAAAATTCATAAACCTAAAAAAGATTTTATATTATTGTTTTTTTAGGTTTTGATGAGATATGTAAATACCACAACTTTAGAAAGTGTTTTATCAAGCTTAGCTGCAAAAATTACTGATATTAACGCAGCGTCCACAGCAGTTAGCACTGAAGAAACAAGTTATATTAATGTAAGTAAATTCTAAAAGCCATTTTGATTTTTCGCTGCAATTTTTATTAATGAATTTTTTTATAGAAACTTAACAGCGATGTTAATGCTTTGAATGGACTCGTAACAACTCTTAATGGAAATTTAAATGAAACAATGAGTAATGCTGAAGATCTTCAAGGTCGAGCAGCTAATGCATCAAGTATAGCTCAAAGTTATTTGGATGCAGCAAATTGCTTTAGATATGATGTTAATCCCAGCGTTCAATGTGGTGCCATGATGCTTGAAAGTTACTAAAAATAAAATTTAAAAATAAAACATTGGTTTATTTTTTTGATTTTTTATGCAACTATCAATAAATAAAATTTTTTTCGTTATCATTATTTTTGTTTTGGCTGTTTATAAACCTTTTTCATAACATTTTTAAAATTAAAAAATCAAGGGAATCTAGTTAGTCGAAGTTTGGTAATTTTTATTGAAAAAAAAAAGAAACAAATTTCTTGCTTTCTTCACTTGCATCATTATCGAATGCTTTCAAAAAAAGGAATATCGATCTTGAAAAGTTTTTGCCCGCTTTACAAAAATCTTTGCTAAAAATTTATTCCAGTTTTTTTTAAATTCTTGAAGACTTTGACTTTATTTTTTTCGTTTTTCGATCCAATTTCAAACTTTTCATGTTTTATTTTTGCTCCCATTCCCTCTTTTTATGCTTCCACAAAATCATAACACAAAAAGTCGTTTTTTTACTAAACTATTTTATTTATTTCTTTAAAAAAAAGGTTGGCAATGCAAAGGTAAAAATAATAATACATACAAAGAAAAAATATTATTATAATTTTTTAGAGGACTTTACAATAAAAAAAAAGATTTACAAATTTTTTGGTTGATTATTATGAGGTTGGAAGAAGGGGATGATAAATGCATATTTTTTTGACGCCAACAGTTTTTGAGACGAGAATGGAAAGAAGATGGAGAGATGAACATCGGATCAATCATACACGAACGAGATCAACGATGATTTGAAGCGCCCCAGAGCTTATTTTTGACCACCTTTGGTTGCGTCGTTATTGGGGTTCATTTGGTTTGCGTGGTTGTCATTGCCAGCTTTGTTAGCATCATTGTTTGGGTTGCCTTGGTTGGCGTGGTGATCTTTATCTCCTTTTCCTGACATGGTTGATGATTGAGGATTGACGAGGAAGTGAAGTGAAGATGAAACTTGTCTGAAAGATGAAAGCATTTTTATTTTTTGTTACTTTTTGAGTGAAAAAAAATATTCAACGCAAAATCAAAAAAGAAAGTAGCTTCAAAAACCCTTAGATTTTCGAAAAGCAAAAAAGGCTTATTATTTTTTTTCTCTTTTTTTTTTGGAAGGATGATTGTAAGAGATTGATTGGAAGAAGCCAAGAAACCAAATTGAATAAAACTAAGAAAATGTTAGCGAGTTTTATAGATTTTTTTTCTCGAAAAAGAAGGAGGAGTATAAATTTCTTTTTTGCCAAACCCGACATACAAAAATCAAAAAATGGCAAAAAAAATAAAATTTGGCAGTGTTTGTAAAGAAAAAAAACAACGAGAATAGTAACAAACAAACATCAATGCTAAAAGTGATTTACATACAAAAATGGTGGCAAAACAAAAAAAAGAATGAAATCGTTCGAAGAAGAAGAAAAAAAGGAGGAGTTTGAAGTGGAAAAAAACTTTCCATTTTTTAAAGCTAACGATCGGTATTATTTGCAAAAAAAAACTAAAGTGTTTCGAAAAAAACTAAAGGCAAGATTTTTGTGAAGAAGAAAAAACCGAAGCATTTTATTGACCGAAGAAAATAATTATGAAAGCCAGAAAAAGTTCTTTGATGAGGAAAAAGAAGCGATAAAATGTTTTTTTCTTTTCCTAATCTATTGAAAAAAATACTTTCCATTTAATTTTTTAAGGGAATTTGAAAGTTTCAAATATAAATATCACTTTCTTTTTTATTCTGATCAAGTTTTAAGCTCAAAAATATTACTTTTTTTGTTTCTTCCATTTCATGGCTGAAAAAGTTTTTTGAATCATTGAATTTTTTGTTTTGCTTTCATAATCCTCATAGGCGGTATTACTTTGGATGCCGCAAATTTATGAAATTCGAATAAATAAAAATTATAAACCTTTTGGATATCAAATTTTGTAGTTTTACTAATCTTTCAAATAAATACGGTCTTTCTTTTCTTTTTCATTTTCTCAAAAAACCTTTGCTGATATTTTACTTGTTTCCCAATGAAATTAATTCTCAAAAAATATGTATGTTTTTCTCTAAAAAAAATTTTCTTAAGGTCCTTTGTTTCAAATCCGAAACAACAAAAAAAAGAAAGATCGAAAACAGAATGTTTTTTTGCCGAAAGACCGAAGAAAAAAATAAAGGACCATATTTTTTTTGCTTTAACCTTTTTTTGTTCCTTTTTGGAAATAAGAAAAACCAAAAATCAAAAATTCCAAAAAAACTTTTGATTCAAAAACAAATGCCAAAATCGACGATAATATTTTCTTATTTTTTTGGAAAGCACAAAGCCCGCAAATAAACAAGTATGATTGTTTTTTTTTCTTTGAACAACAAAAAAAACTGTATTCCATGGACAAAAAAATGTAATAATTTTTTAAAGATTTTATTCCTTATAAAACATTATAATTTTATGAGTTTACTGAATATCCTTTCTCTACAAAAAATCGACAATGAAAATGAAAAACTAAAAAAATTAACAAAATTCAATTATTTTTGCGTTTAAACTTTAGTTTGGTACGAAAAAAATAGTGGGTATTTATTTGTGAAACTTTTAAAATTCACACAAATTAATTTTTAAAAATTCTTAAAAAAGATTTATGATTTTTTGCTTCTATTTCCTCTTCGCACTGAAAACTTTTGCGAGAGCGTAAATTTTTTTTCTTTATAATTTTATTCAAAAATTATTTCAAATGTTTCTTCACAACCTTATTATCCTTCCTGTTTCCAAATCCTTTAGTTTTTCATAAAAAAAAAATACAGATGATTTACTTCAAAAAAGGAAAATATCTTTTTGTAAACTCCTCCTTCTTTTTCGTAAAAAAATAATATAAAAAGATCCTTGATTCTTAATTTTATACAATTTGGTTTCTTGGCTTTTTTCCATTTCCAATCTTTTCAAATTTTGGCTTAAAAAAGCCTTTTTTTTGCCGCGAAAAAATCATAAAACTTTGATAATACTTTTTGTTTTTTGCGTTGAATATTTTTTTCGATCAAAAAAAGTAACAAATAAATAAAAATGCTTTCATTTTTCAGACAAGTTTCATCTTCCCTTCACTTCCTCGTCCATCCTCAATCAACCATGTCAGGAAAAGGAGATCAAGATAAAGCTAATCGAGATCATCATGCCAAACAAATGAACCCCAACAATGATGCCCACAAAGCTAATCAAGACAACCACGCAAAACAATTGAACCCAAATAATGATTTATTTAAGGGTGATAAAAAATAAGCTCAATGGAAGCTTCGAACATTGTTGATCTCATTTAATTTGATTGATCCGATGTTCATCTCTCCATCTTTCCTCATTCTCGTCTCATTCATCATTATCGTTGGCGTCAAAAAAATATGCAATTATTCATCCCCTTCCAACCTCATTCATGTTAATCAACCAAAAAATTTGTAAATCTTTTTTTTTATTGTAAAGTCCTCTAAAATATTATAATAATAATTTTTTCTTTGTATGTATTATTATTTTTACCTTTGCATTGCCAACCTTTTTTTTTAAAAGAAATAAATAAAATAGTTTAGTAAAAAACAAAAAAACTTTTTGCGTCAAAAGTGGTATTCTTTTCACTCATTTAAAATGTCGATTTGTGGATGAAACATTTTGGAAGAATAAAAAAATAGTTAATTTTCTAACAAACAAATTTCCTTTTTCTGTATCAGTAAAAATATAATTATACAGAACTCATATGCATATGGGAAATCGCTTTCAAAGAACGATGCATTTTGCGAGCAAAAAGCAAAGAAAAAAATTGTGAAAAAGCAAAGCAAAAAACTCTTTCTTCCTTCGATCATCAACTTTTGGACGTCCATCCACGAGTTTTTATATAAACAAAAATCCATTTTTCATTGTTACTCCAATTTTAATATTAAAAAAATATAATTAAATAATGTCAGCAGCGATTCTTCGTAAACATTTTGCTGATCCAATATTTGAACATTCTAAAGTAAATTACGTGTAAGATTTTTTTTCCTCAAGCTTTTTTAAAAGTTTTTATGATTAATAAAAATTTAGTAATAAAAGTTCGATAGTAACTTTAAAAGTTCAAAATGAATCAATGTTTATTGGATTAAATAATGAAAAAGCTAAACAATGGACCATTCAACATGTTCGAATTCAAACTGGGAAAAAGACAGGTTAGTAAATTTGGAAGTTCGTGGTTTTGTTGATTTCTAAGCTTTTTATGTTTTTCAGATATTCCATTATCATTGGCTCAAAATGATTATATATCTAAAATATTTCTTGATGGAACTGGATCTCATTGCATTGTAACAACAAATAATGGAGAAAATTTTTATATTCATTCAAAAATTCTTAAACCTGTGAATATAAGAAAAGCAAAGGCAAGCAAAAGAATTTTCTCTTCTTTTTTTGGAAAGCTAAAAGTTTGATAATAGTCTAACTTTTCTTTGTTGATTTTTTTAGAGCCATGTAATTACCGCAATTGGATGGAATATTGAATATGGAACAAATACAGATACAAGTTTCATCCTTATTGGAACAGTCACTGGCTCCATTTTTGAAACCAGTATTGCTAGTAATGGAACGGTAGCATATTTTAAACTTTTAACTGAATCAATTAGCACAAATAAATTATTTCCTGTAAGTGAAATAGTTCTTTCCATGGTTTCACCAACACAAACAACAACAGCGGCAGCGAAAAATGACAAGTTTGTTGTTTCCATAAAGATTTTTTTTGTGATGCAATTCCAACTTTATTTTTTTAGATGGGTAGCATTTATATGCCATCCAGGCCAATTACATATCCTCACAACTTCCATGAATACTTCGGAAGCCATTCAACAACAAACCGGTGCATTTGTAGGAACATTTATGGAACCACAAAATGCAATATTATCTTCAATGTTTTCAAATACAACCAATAGCAACAACAGCAAAGAACTTCCTCCTGTTCGTCATCGATATGTAAATCAAGGACCTAAATCATGTAGTGGATTTAGTTTAAATTCATTTGAACCTGGAGTTTCACCCACTCGATATTGTTGGATTAATGAAGAAGGCATAAGTGTGGGTTCAGTGGATTTAAATAAAGCAGCAGCTGACGACGGAGTTGAAAGTTATGATTTGATTGAAGAAAAAGGGTTTATTAAGTATGCTTTTATTTTAACTTTTTTTTTCATCCTCAAAAACTCATTACTAATAAAAAAAATTTAGACATGAGCGAAGTAATGGTTTAATGAATTTTCCATTAATGGTTGAAATCTCGGAATTTCATGTTATTGCACTTTATCGAAATCAAATCATTGCATATTCACTTTATAATTATCGTAAATATTTTGATGAACCCATTGAAATGGATAATATTAAAGCGATTGGATTATCTCGAGATTCGTCATCTCAAATGATTTGGGTTTATACTGATTCAATCATGTGGAAATATAAACCAAATAATGAAAAAAGGTAACGATGGCCGAGTTTCAAGTTTTAATCCCAGAAAAAAAATTACTTTAGCAAATCTTAAAAATAAACAGTTTTGGTTTTTTCGATTATCAAAAAATCTTTTTCTTCCTAAAAATTTTTTAAACAATTTTTTCATTCCCCCAAAATTTTTTGCAGATATGTTTGGAAAGTATTTATGGATTCCAATGATTTTGATAAAGCTCGACTTTTAACCCAATCCATGGAAGATCCCCAACCTTTTCGAATGGTAGTGAAACGACAAGCCGAATATTATTTTACACAAGAAAATTACATAGAAGCAGCAAAAAATTATTTTGAATCTGAAGAAGCCTTCGATGCTGTAGTTTTAAAATTTATGACTAACGAAAATGGTGAAAAGAAAAAAGGTTTAAAAAAATATTTAATGCTTCGACTTGAAAATGATAGCGATCCCGTGAAAATTACACTTTTGGTTTGGTGGATTTTAGAAATTTCTTTGAGTGAATTATCTGAAAATCGACGACAAAGAATTGAAGAAGAAAAAGAAAAAAATGATGGAAATGGAAATTTAAAAAAACAATTGGAATTATTTTTACAAAAACCCATAGTTTTAAATTGTTTAAAAGAAAATAAAGAAGCCGCATATAAATTAATTATATCTCATTTGGATTTTGATACTCATATAATTTTATCTAAACTTTTGAAAGGTAAGTAAATATCGGACTTTTCTAAAGTAGCTTTTCTTTTAAAAAATCTTATTAATCGCCTGCTTTTTCTTGGCTCCCAAAAAGTTGTTAGCCTTTTTTAACGACGACTAACTTCTTTTTTTCTTCAGATTATGAAACCCTCATTCGAATTCTCCTCCTTCAAAATAAATTTTCGGATGCATTGGAAATAATTAAAGAACGTTCACGAGCTTCATTATTTTATAAATTTGCACCCGAAATTTTACCAGCAATTCCAATAAAATTTTTACAAGTTGTTTTACAAAATGAAAATATCCTTGATCCTTCACAATTATTACCAGCATTTTATAAATCCATTGGAAACCCCGAACTTGTGGCGGCTGCATTTCAATATTTTTCACACATCGTTGCAAATGGAAAAGGCACCCGAGCCATTCATGCATTTTTAATTTTACTTTATGCTGAATATAAATCTAATATGTTATTGGATTATTTAAAAAAATATTCTAATTCTGAAAATGAAAATGTTGATGGAGGAGGTTTTGGTGGAGGAGATGATGAACCTGCATATGATGCTGGAAATGCTTTGAGATTATGCATTCGAAAAAGTTAGTTTATTCATCGATGTTTTGTTAATGATTAGCGTAACCGAGAGTCTAACACTTGAAAAGCCTACGTTGTTTTACACTTTTTGCTTCTGATAGCCTTACTAATGAAGGAGTATATCTCCCTATATGGTTTTCCTGTAACTTTGTTTTCGATAGATCTTTTTTTTTACATTCCAAACCAAAGTTTTTTGAAATTTAAATAAATCAAAAAAGCACCAAAATCGCATTTTGAGGTAATTTACAATAATCAATCATTGACTCAGATTTTTTTGACAAAAAAAGCAACAACTAATTCAAAAGTTTGAAATTATATTCAAAAAAATTTCGACCATCAAAAAAAAGAGCTTTTTTAACCCCTAAATAATGCCTGTTTTTCTTATTTAAAAAAAATTTTCAGACCTCAAAGAATGTTGCGTATATTTATATCAACTTGAAGGAATGTATGAAAGTGCAGTAAAATATGCATTGGAAATAAATTTAGATTTAGCAAAAGATTGTGCAAAAAAAGTTGGAAATAATGCTCGAAACGATTTCGATGAATTACAACAACAACAACAAAAATTTCTTTCATCTTTTGGCATCGATGCTGAAGATCCAATAACAAACACAATTATTTCAAATAATTATTATAATAATTCATCATCGTCGTCGAATGAAGAAATTCAAAAACATGTTTGGCTTACAATTGCTCGATATATGATTAAAAATAATTATTCCACGAGTGATGTAATGAAATTAATTAAAGAATCTGAAAATGTTATAAATGTGGATGATTTACTTCCACTTTTTCCTGAATTCACTTCCATTGAAGCCCTTCAAGGTCCTCTTTGTGATTGTTTAAAAGAAAAATCAGAAAAAATTCAAAATTTACAAAAAAGTATTAAAGAAGCTTCCGAACTTGCTGAATCAATTAAAAATGATATTGAAACTCGAAAAAAGACTTATCGATTAATTAAAATGAGTGATAAATGTTTTAGATGTAATGGAAATTTATTTTCATCTAAACCTTTTTATGCTTTTAATTGTTGGCATTATTTACATTCAGAATGTTGTGAAGAAATATTATTTGGACTTTTTTCGCAGGTTTGCAAATTTTTTTGGCAGCAAATTTAAAAAATTTTTGTGAGAAGAAACATTCTTCTGCTTCAAAGAAAGAGAAAAAATTGTTTAGTTTTAGTCATTAAAAATATCCAACAAAAAATTTTGAACTTTGGTAAAAAACTATTAAAACCATTCAGTATTAATTTTTTTTATCACAAAAAAATCTTTCTTCTATAAAGTTTTAAGAAAATTTGGGTTTAACGAATGTTCATTAATTCCTAAAAGGCGACGACTGACTTTTCTGACTATTTTTTTGCCTAAAATTAAAGAAAGCGTTCTTTGAGCTTTTTTAAATCAATCAATTTTTTTTATTTAAAAAAAAAGAAGAGAAAATTTTTTTTTGTTAGGCTTTTTCTTCTTCCCATTGTTGTTCCAGTATTATTAGCTACTAACTAACAAACAAAAAAACAAAAAAATGACTAAAAATGGTCGCAGCTCTCTTTCCGACAACAAAAAACAAAAAAAAAGAGACATAGACAAAGCATAAAGCGAAAGCAACAGCATCACGTGCACGTGTCTTTGAAAACGCCAACCTCAAAAGCTTGTTTTGCTTTTTAGTTTGAAAATTATAGCTGTCTTCGCAACTTTTTTTCTTCCTCCACCTTTTTTTTAAACCAACCAACCTCCATTTTTTTTTAAATTTCTTTTTTTTAGGATGAAATAAAAAAGTATAACTTTTTTAAAAGCGAATATGAAAAGCTTTCAAAACAATATGCTCGAGATGAAGATAATATAGTTAAAGCAAAATTGGATATAATTAAACGAAAAATAGGTGAAATGTTAAGTGATGATTGTCCACTTTGTGGTAAACGAGTTATAAATCTCATTGATCAACCATTTTATACTGAAAATGAATATGAAATTGAAATGGATCAATGGAAAATTTAATTATTTTATTTATTTGTGTTGTTTTATATTTTTGGTTTATTTGTGCCTTAAAAAAATATTATTGTTACTTTGTGGATTGAATAAAAAATTTTTTTTGTTGCTTGAAAGTTTTTAAATAAAGTTTTTTTATATAACGTTTTATCGTTGTTTTTCTTTACTTTTTGGTTTGAATCGATTATTTGTTTTTAAACTTTAAACATTGAATGAAAAACAGAAGAATTTTTAGGGTAAAAACAATTTTTTTCATGGAAGATGTATGGAAAGAAATTTGGCCATCCAGCAAAGTTTTAGGTAAGGATATTTTTTTATTTTATTATTTGTTTCTTGGAGCAAACATAAGTTTGGATTTTCTTCGTCAAAATTGTAATTTTTGAGGATAAAGAATGAGAAAAATAAGTTAGTTCTGTGGTCAAGTGGGTAATGATCATAATTGTTTGTTGATTTTCTGCATCCATAAAAGCACACGATTATGGTTTTTAAAAAATGTTATTTGATTAGTATGTAGCAAGATCGTTAGCTTTTTTTGGGGTTAAAGTATTTAAATTTCGTTTTGCAACTACTTGTCTCAAACAGAAAAAATTCTAACACTCATTCTTTTTGTCTTCAGCTTTGATTCAGCGGCGAAAAAAATATTTGATGCAGCTATTCTTCATTCGATCCTAATTGGCCTAAACTCTTTTTTATCAAAGCTATTATCAAACCATTAATCCTTCTTCTCATTTTTTCAGGTGATTACATTTTAACGCATTCAAATCAATTCAAAAATAAAATCATATTGGAACTTGGTGCTGGATTTAGTTCAATTCCGTCTATGGTTGCAATCAAATGTGGCGCATCCAAAGTTTATGTCACAGATAAAATCTCTTCTGATACGCCAGAAATTCAAAGACTTCAACGAAAGAATTTATCAAAGAATTTGTCAAAAATTGAATTAAAAAAAGCTCAAATTTCGGTTAGTTTTTGTTTTGTTTTTGTTTAATTTTCTTTGAGTCATCACTTTTCTAACCTCGACGATAGTCAGAGAGAAAGCAGCGGCTCAAAGTTTTGATTGCTTTATTTATTTATTTGTTTATTTATTCATTTTTCAGGCGTTAGATTGGAATGAAACTCAATTAACAGAAAATTTAATTTCATCGATTGACTCACTTGATTTTATTATTGGTTCTGATATCTTTTATGATCCAAGTGTTTTTAAATCCATCCTTCAAACAATTAGAATAATATTGATCAAATTTCCTAAAGCTCTATTCCTTTTTGCATATCAAAATCGTGAGTAAGTTTTTATGCTTTATGTGCTCTTTTTTGTGGGTTAATAGTTGCTTTGATTAACGAGGCTAAAATCGTGGAAGTTGTCGTTTGTAAATCTCGACTATTTGATCGTAGCTCTTAAAACTTTGAAGAATTTTTTGTATTTGCTGCTGCACCTATTTTATCATTCTCTTCTTTTCCCATTATTTTTTGTTTGTCGCTGCAATACATTATTAGAGTGGTCAATCTTATCAATCAAAACATAACTATCACAACCACCACTACAAAAAATGAACAACAACCTACGTTTGGTGTTTCTTTCGTTAATGAGAGCTTTCCATTTTTTCTTTTTTCTCGCAGCATTGATCACCACTCGCCCGCTGCTACTGCCCCATTTCCTTTATTTTTCGCACTCGTTTTTCACTGTTAAAAAATTCAAAGAAAAAATCCAAAATAAATGCTTGCTAACAGGCGTATATTGATTTCTTCCATTTTTTGATTGAAAAGGATCAATAATTTGTTGCTACCAATTATAGCTTTATTTGTATTTCCTCTCTTGTATGATAATTGTTTCAAACATAATAATTTCCATTGTTTTTCAGTTCTCGATGGTCATTTGCTGCTGAATTAAAGATACTTGGATTAAACTGTAAACGATTGGAAATTGCAATAGAAGAAGATCACGAAATTTCAATTGGTTTAATTACTACTACTGCTGCTTCTTCACCAACAAAAACTATGGCATCAGGAGATCGAAGAAAAATTTATGCGGGTGTTGAAGGGTATGTTTCTTTCATTTTATGATGGATTTTGTTTGTTTTTATAGCTGAAAATTGAACTGGATTTGATCGACTCACTCACATGCGCTTATTTGTTTTGGGCTTTTTATGAAATTTTGAGAGCTTTGTTAATAATCTAGCATGATTAGTTTCTTGTTTAATTTTTCTTATTTTGAGGAAACCCATACTTCCTTCTCGCATTTTTACAAATAAAATATGCTTTTATTCCCTCTCAAAAAAAACTTTAGCACAACGATATTGCGCCAAATCTTTGCTGCCATTGAAAGAAGAAAAAGATTCACAAGCAATTAATTGTTGTTCAACCAAGGTCATTGTCTTTGCTGAAGCTGCCGCAACTCTCACACAAATTCACTGCGGCTTTATTAAAACAAAAGATTGCGTCTCATATTTTCTTTCGTGAATAATTATTGCCAATTATTTAATAAACTAAACCAGCTGCTTGTAATAATAATGCTTTGATTTTTGTGCCAAGGACAAGTTCATGAAAATGGAGAAGCGCATCTTCTTCCGTTACGATATCGCCCATAAATGATTACAAGTTTTTCCTTCCTAGTAATTTTGATTGGCTGTGGAAGCCTGGAAATCTATCATGGGAAAATTCAATAAAAATGAAAAAATTAGCATAAAAAAATGAATGAATGTTCAAAGTAAAAAGCTTTTCATTGTATGAAAATGTAGCGTTGATGAGCGGTTGTTTTTTTTGAGTTACCCAATGATGCAAAAGGATCGAAATAAATTCAAATATGCCTTAGGATCTAAATATCTAAAAGATCCAAATACCCAAAGGATCCAAAAATGGTAAAGGATCCAAGATCTGAAGAGAGTTGCATAAAACAACATGGACAATGACTTTTTTATTGAAAAGAAATAATTAGCTATTATTATTGAGGTGCTATAAAGCATTTGGGGTTCTTTAGAAGGAAGTGGATAATTGGATAAGGAAATTAGTTGCGCGGTGGAAAAACCTTAGGTATATTAAATGAAGATCTTATATACGTACTATGAGAATGATGAAAATCCATGCAATAGCATTTTAAAAAGCCATAAGAATTTAGCAAAGTTGCAAAATTTTATCTATTACAGCGTCTTATATGCTCAACGTATCTAATATGGTAAAGAATCCAAATCCATAAATTTTAAAGGTTGCAACTTGCAAGGATAGATTTTAATATATACAATATGCCGGGCCGAAGGCCCGCATTTCCCTATCTGTTGGATAATGTTGGTGACTTTTATTTCGCTGGGTAAAAATGAAAAGAGATCTAATTTATTTAGATTTGGTATAAAGTTTAAATTTTGAGTATTTTTGAAAACGGATAAGATGATATAAAATTAATAAATGCAAAATGAAGTAGTTATATCGCGGGCCGGAGGCCCGCGTGTTGCGAGGATCTTTTTAACCACCTTTATGGTGGCCCCCGCTGCAGGGTATGCAGCATTATATGTTGAGGGAGAGCAAGAGGAGGTAAGTCGTTTATTTTCATGTTATGTATTTTCTATTTTTATTTTATGATTGAACAGATATCGCCACTTCACGGAATATGCTTTTATTGTACATTCTTTTACGCAGCTATTATGATAGTAAAAAAAGTAAATAATCATAAATATTATGCAAATTTATCCTTGAAATTTTAGATGAAACTTCAAAATCCTATATAAAGAAAAGCGCAAAGCAAAAACTGTTCATTTCAATTCAAAATTTGGTTGCATTCTGGTCGCTTGAATTCTTTGTTTAAAAAATCTAAGAAATGTCTCAATCTGATGTTCCATTTTCTGGTGATGATGCTCAATCTGCTGGCGTTCCTCAATCTGGTGGTGGTCCAAAATCTGCTGGTGTTCCTCATTCTGGTGCTTTTCCTCAATCTGGTGGTGGTCCTAAATCTGCTGGCGGTCCTCATTCTGGTGCTTTTCCTCAATCTGCTGGTGTTCTTCTTTCGCAAGATCATATCCAATTATCTAAGGTATCAGATGTTATGAAGATCAAGAAAAACATGCGCCATCAGTAATTTTTTTCTTTATTAATTTACTCTTATTATTATTTTTTTAGTGCTTTTGATATAATATGTCGCATTGCTTCCGTATCAAAAGATGATCCACGTTATAAGTACTTCAACTGCGTTATTTCTGATGATGAGTATGCTGATATCCAAAAGAAATTTTCGTTTAAAGTTAATGGTGAAAATCTTGCTGGATATGTTGATATTGGTGTTGGTGACATCATATGCCTTAAACAAGCTATCAAAGCCGAAAATCGTCGCTCATCAAGTGCTTATGTTTTCAAATCTGATGATCTCAATATCCAACTTATTGCTGGTAGAGAAACAACAGCAGAAATCCTGTTTTCAACTGTTCGTGGAGAAGTTAAGAATTTCAACCTTCTTGCAAATGAAAAGAAAAATGTTATCCTCCGCGGTATTGTTGATTGCTTGCCTAAGAAACATGGTGATAAATGGATTGTAATGCTGGCTGATTCTTTTGATAACATTATTGAACTTGAACTTAAATCATTTGTTGAAATCAAAGCTGGTGATGAATGTACCGCTTATGGTGATATATTTAAAGCTGGTAAGTTATATTTTCAAAACAATGAGTATATTTGATGTTTTAGATGGGATCATTTTTATGGTTTGCAATAATATTATTAAAATTAATCATTCTCAACTTGGTGCTCAAGGAATAGCTGGAAGTGGTAAAGAACAACCTGCTGCAATTGGTGGAAAAGAAAGCGTTCAACATGGTGAAAAAGATGCTGTTGGTCAAGGTGGAAAAAACAAAACTTATGGTGCTGGAGAAAAACAAGGAGGAGTTGATGGAAAAGAAAATCCTGCTCAAGCTAAACATAAGAATACCGGTCGTAATGGATAGAAGTAATCTGCTGGTGGTGGACGTTAAGAAACTGGTGGTCAAATTCGCTCTCGCAAGTTTGCAAATCAAGATAAAAAAACTATTAAATAAATAATTGGTGTTTTAATTTTTTTGTAATTTATAATATAATTAGTTCAATGAAATAAATTTTCCTTATTAATACAATTTGTAAAATTATGGGGATCGCGGCGCGGAGCGCCGCTTCTTGCCTAGTAACCATAAAAATATGTGAAAACCTTTAAAATCCAGTTCATTATTAATTGCTGCTTTACCTTTATTAAATTGTCTAATTATTAATATTTTTTAGAGGCGCCACAAACTTTACTTTCATCTTTATTGATTCTGATGGTGAACAGCTTGGTGAAGGAAATGGTCTTGGCTTGAATATCCTTCTGGAAGGAATTGAAACAGCATCAGATAAAATTGCTGAAGCTCTTCGACAATGTGCAAAAGAATCCAATATTCCACTTCCCATTGATGCTCTGGGGTTAGGATTATCTGGTGCAGAAGATGATGAAGTCAACGATTCCATGGTCGAATATTTTAAATTCAAGCATTCTGATATCTGTGAAACCATTCATTTAACCACTGATGCTGTTATTTCGATCGCTGCAACATTCAAAAATGGTGGAATTGTTATTATAGCGGGTAAGCAAGCAGCATCATTGAAAGTTAGAGAATATGGAAACAAATATGTCATAAATATTCTAACAACAAAATTCTCTTTTAGGTACGGGTTCATCATGTCGACTACTCAAAAAGGATGGAACTGTTTATGGTTGTGGCGGACATGGACATTTAATCAATGATTATGGTTCTGGATATTGGATCTCTCAACATGCTATCAAATTACTCTTTGATGTTGAAGATGGTTTTGTAAAAGTGGAACATTCCATCGATCATTTAAAACATGTAATTCTCAATCATTTCAAACTCGACAATAAGCTGTCATTATTGAATATTTTTTATGGTTCAAAATTTAACAAAGCTAAAATCGCATCTCTTTGTGAAGCATTAGCTCAAGAAGCTTCAAATGATCCTCTAATATCTGGAATATTTCATGATGCTGGTTCGATTATTGCTAAAATGTTAAATGCTGTTTCAAGAAATTTTGATAAGGTTTGTGTTTTTACTTTTGTCACAAACAAGGATTCGTAAATTCAAGCTCTAATTACACTTTCATTCCATCCTTTTGTTACTTTATTTTTTTGTCCTTAAACAATAACTAATCGCTTCCTTTCTTTTTAGAGCATGTTCGACAATGTTCCTTTACTTGCAATTGGATCAGTATGGAAGAGTTGGAAGCTGTTACATCCAGGATTTATGGAAGCATTGAAAGATGAACCTTCAATTCAACGTGTATCTATTTATCAACTTGAAGAAAGTCCAAGAATTGGTGCAGCTCTTTTAGCAGCTAAAATAAAACTTGGTGAAACTTTTGCTTCCAATGATTCATATCCAAAAACTCGATTAATTGCTGAAGTTCGCAATATGGTGATTGAATGAGATAATGTGCCGCTGCTACTGTTTTGACATTCCATGTTTATAGTATTATTTTGTTTGTTTGTTTCGTGTGTTTTATATTTTGTTTAACTTTTTTATCATTGTTTTGTTGTTAGGTTAGAAGATGGTGAGAGTATCGTTTGTCTGTAACATTACGTACTTTCTCCTTTTTTATGTATGCTCATTCACCATCTTCTTCCATCCTATTATTTTCTTCTTGTTCTCCATATTTCATGTTCAAATAAAACCTACTATTTTGTTTATGACTTATTTTACAAAGACTCTTTTTTTAGTCTGTTTCAATTCAATTGTCTTCGTTACAACGAACGACAAACAAAAAAAGATCATGCGTTTTTTTTCCTTTTTGCTTGCCATTGAAAACATAAAACAAGAGAAGACCGTTGATTTTTTTTCTTCTTCTTTTTAGTCTTCTTTCAACAGCAAAAGCAAAAAAGAGAAAAGAAAGATACGATCATGGCCTTTAACGCAGTCTTAAACATAACAACTACAGTTTCGCAATAAACATCCATCCTATTTTAATGCAGTCATCAATTTTTTTCCTTTTTGCTGCTTTCTTCTCCCATTTTTTGTTTTATTATAAACGCACCCGCCAAATAAATGTGTATGTGATCCAGAAAATCGCGAACAATAAAGAGTCATAAACACTTTTGCAAAAAAAAAAAAAAAAAATGAATGTCCTTCAACAAGGAACGAAAAAGGACATTGAAAAGACAATCGACCAATCCTCCTCCAAGCCTTCCTTCCTCTGATCATTGCTTATACGACTGCCAAAAATATGCCGCTCAACTGCCAATCTTCTGTCTTCTCAATATCCTCGCACATCATCTCAATGTTCCAACAACCTCGCAAAGCTATGAAGTCTAATCGCTGCTCTTCCAAAAAATCATGATTCTCGCAAAGCTAAAGAAGCTTTTTCTTCCCCTTCTTATCCTACTATCAAATTATATGTACACAGAATATGAATATTTATAAAAAACAACGGTAAGTAATAAACAGAAGTTTATAGTAAAACAAAAAAACAATAACCAATAGTGAGCATCTTCAGAGCGTTAAAGATAACTTCATCTTCCCAAAAACAGCAACACCACGCCATCGGAGAACACCGGAGTTAAGCATTTTGAGTGCATTCTCTTGAGTAATGGCCGAAGCCTTGACAATTGTAGCACTTGACGTTTTGCATGTTACGAGGTTCACTGCAGTCACGAGAGATATGATCACCAGAGCCACAATTGAAGCAGTTACGACCGCCGCCACCGCCGCCGCCGCCGCCACCACCACCACTAGAACGTTGGAAGCCACCAGAGCTATTGCCTTCTTCAGTACATTCACGAGCGAAATGACCTGAAAAATATGAAGATATATAAAAGATATTAAGCTTTAAAAGAATGCAACTAACCAGGCTTGTTGCATTTGTAGCAGACGTTGCCACCATCACCACCACGGCTGCTTCCACCTCCGAATCCACCACCACGATTACCACCATAGCTGCCACCACCAGTGGAATTAGGGCATTCACGAGCGAAGTGTCCTTCTTGGTTACATTTGAAACATCCTCGTCCACCAGACATGATTGTAGAGATACACGACGATACGCTCGAAGAACTAAAAAGAATGAAAAAATTTAGTAAGGAAAATATTAGAAAAGCATAAACAATTTCAAAATCTTTCACGCAGTTTGATGAAAAAATAAACGCAAGTTAGAAAAAATGGGAAGGAAAAAGGATAGAGAAGAAAGTGAAAGTGAAGGAAAACAGCTGAAAACTAAAAAAAATTATGCTGGCAGCAAAAAATAAAGGCGAAAGAGAGTGAGAGCTAGCCACACAGTATCAAAACGTTGCAAGTTATTTGCCGCGAATTCAAATTAGGTGCAAAACGCGCGTTGTTTGAAGTTCAAATTTCTTTGATGCGTTTCTTGTTGGAAAAAAAACAGCTGAATGCTTCTTCTTTTTATTTCGATGTTGTTTTTTGGATGTTCTGAAGATATTATTTATTTTTTACATAAACCTTTACCCTTATTAGTTGAATGCTGTCCATACCCATATTGCTTTATAAACATGGGATTATTATATTCACCTTCTAAAAAGCCGTTGCTTTGTTTGGTAAAAGAAAATTCTAACATTTAGCGTGTGTCTTTTTTGTTCCTTGTTTTACTTATTCTCTCTTTTTCAGGCCTCTTCGATCAAGCTTCAAAATAACCACAAATGAAGGATAATTATGAAGAAAATGGTAATTTGTTATTTTCTTTCATTCATTTTAATGCTTTAATATTCTAATTTTATAGATGCGAATTCCTCACAAGAAGATGAAACGCTTTCACTGTTCAACAAGATTAAAGAATCATCATCATCAATGAAAGAAGCTCCTCCTCCTTCCACTAAACATATTCAACAAAGTACATTTCCTACAACTCCTGGTGTTAATCAAACAATTTCATTGTTTAACAAGATATCCACAACGAAAGAATGTCAAACTAGAAGTGTAAGATTCTCAATGGAAACAAGAACAAGGTATATCAGTGAAACTTCATCTCTCGTGTCTTCAAATCTCGTCAATTCTACCATTCACGATTCAACTAAATCTGTTCAACAAGATGAATTTCCCGCTGTTAATCAAACTCCAAAATGGACAAAAGTGAATCAACAAGATGAAATTCCCGCTGTTAATCAAACTCCAAAATGGACAAAATTGAATGAAGCTTTAGAATTAATGAAAAACATCAAGGATGGAGGACCTATTCCCATGGAACCATTCGAAGATGAACCTATTCCAATTTATGGTGACTCACCTATTCGTGATCCTGTTACACCGAGGAGAAATATGACAAGTACTCCTGCTCGTCGTGATTTTCCAATGTTGAACCTTGAAGAACCATCTTATCCCGAATCATTCTTTGGTGATGTAAAAGAAAATCAATCTGGTCTAAATGATAGCAGTGTCTTGAAAACTCCCAGCAATATGCCTCGCAAAGTTTATCAAATGAGTCGACTTGTATGTCCTTTTTCATATCCTCGTTATCTTCAAATGCCATTTTTAGGGTTGTATTGAACGTCGATTTGCTCCTGACAAAGCATTTTATATTGAAGAACTTGGTAAGCACGTTGATGAATTGCGTAATATGGTCAACGACTTGGATGATTGTCTACCTCATATTGATGATGTTGTGGCTGAATATGTAAGGCTTTCTCGTGATTTATATCCAATAATAATTTATGATTGCTTTTAGTTGATTTATGATGAAGTCTTGATTATTCCACGTTACATATTGCTCAACAAAATTTTAACTTTGGATAATGATTTTGATCAATTGAATGGTAAAGAAGGTGCATTAACTAAACGTGAAGCTTATCAAACAATTGGTCAAAAACTTGGTGAAGTTTCACAAGGTTAGTTTGTTGTTGATTTCGTTTTTTGCTTAAAGGTTTTAATGGCATTTCATTTTTTAGCAATTCGTCAAGTCAAAGATAAACTCAAATTGACCTCATTTACATTCTCGAAGTTCATTGATAAGAAAACTGATTACCTTGTTCATCTCTACAATACCAATCCAAAAGAGTTTGAAACTTATCAAAAAGGAGTACTCGATTTCAAAGCTAACTACGAAGATCTCAAAGCAACATACCATCATAGAATTATTGAAATGACTCAAGAATGGGAAACTTGCCTTCAAGATGAAAATAGAAGAACAGAAAAATTTGATAAAAAATTTGGTGAAATTATGCAAGAACTTGAAATGAAGATTACAAATGTTTTATCATTTTCAAATACCTAGGTCATTTTTTGTTTTCATTGTTTTATTATTGTTTTGTCATATAAATTTCTATCTATTACTGTCATATTATTTTTTGTTTGTGATGATTGAAAAGGTTTTTACCTTTTAACTATTTCTTTGAATCTTTATCATTGCTTGTGTATGGTTTTAATGCAACAAGAGCTTTCATACTTTAGCAGCGATGCGGGAATCGCATTTTAAGTTTTTGCAATCCCGTAAAGCCGATCTCCTTCAACTAGTCAAATGTCCTGATACGGTTATAAGTATTTTATTTAATTGCAATATTATTAGTCAGGTTAGTTGCTCATTTGTTATTTCACATTTTTTCTCGCCTATCACCATGCACATCTTGCTGCTGTAAATATGTTATCAGCACTCATGAAGCATAATCATTTTTTCGAACAAAATTGGATGAGTGTTTTTAAAACTAAACTTTTCGAAATTTAATGCGGCGGCTATTATTGATGGTGATTGGATTTCCAAAGGCAATACATAGCTGTAATTATTCCATCAATGTGTGTTATTTGTTTACGTTGCTATGATTATTCCAACTTTGTGGTTTTATGGTGTCTTTTTTTGAACAACTCACTTCTGCATTATTTTGCACATATTTTTTCATTTTGGCTTGATTCTAACTAATATCTCTAATATTCCAGGATATTTCATTAAATTCTTTTACATTTGAATCTGTGATAGATGAAATAATTCAAAGCTGCAATTCGGAAATTTTAGTTCAATTTTGTTTAATCCTTTTATTAACAGGAAATTTTAATGCTTATTCAATTTTTGCAACTACAACAATCATTGATAAATCTGCATTAAAAAATGTTACAACATTTTGTGATGGAATTAAATTTATTTTCAATCCCATTCATTTAGCAACCATAACTTCAACGCCTTCATTACCAGCAAAGTTATGTTTGAGAAAATTTTCGAATAATAACGAAAAAATGAATGAAAAAAGAAAGCAATTTTTGATGAATCTCATGGAATTGATGGAACTTAAATTAAATTTACAACCAATTTTATGTTATTTAAATTTTTATGAAATTTTTACGGATGAACATATTTCTTCCATCAAGGTATGAGACTTCAGCTTCTTTTTTGTGGAGCGATTGAAAACGATTGAGAATTTTATGTTTGTTTGTGTTTGCAGGGTTCATTGCCGAAGGATGTAATCAAAAGTTTTGTTCATTATTTAATTGAATCTCATGAAATAGCATTTGAACGATTTGGACATGCTTTAGTTTTATCTGAACAATGGATATTATTTGGAATTTTACATGGTAGTGGATTACTGAATTTGAACTTGTAAGTTTTAACATTCAATAGTTTCAAGAAAGAAGAAAATAGCTTTCGTCGACCAAAATGCCATAATTGCAACTAACAAGGGACCTTGATGCCTAACTAAATCTGCCAAATCTGAATAAAAGACTGTCATTAAATTTTAGAATGGAAGAACTATCTAAAATCCATTTGGAATTTTTATTTGATCATGAAAACAATAATAATAAAGAAAATACCTCTTCATCATCCTGCTTTTCACCATCATTTAACGTTGATGATGATAATATTCCTCCACCCGATGGTTTATTGGATATTCATGTGGATGAAACAGATTCAAAAACCTTAACTGAAATATTTAATAAAGATGAAGTAAGAAATCTCCTGTTTCTGAAATAATTTTAAACCACAAAAGTCCATTTTTTTGTTTTTTTAGGTATATCACAACTTTTCAAAACCCAAAGGATTAGCATTAATAATAAATAACAAGAATTTTCCAGGTCAACCTGAAAGGCAAGGAACAGATGTGGATGATCGAAATATTCGAGATTTACTTGATAAACTTGGTTATGTGGTGGAAAAAACTCGTCATAACATTGCTGCTGGGGTTAGTCATTGACATGTTTCTTGCCCAAAGCTAATTTTTGGGTTTATAACTTTTTATCGTTTGCTTTTTTCGATCCCTAGAAACAAACTTTGATACTTTTTTTTTGGCTTATTTGGATTTACAATTTTTAGAGGATGCTCGACATAGCTAAAACCTTTGCCACATCTCCAGATCATAAATTTTATGATAGTTGCGTGGTGGTTGTTTTAAGTCATGGAAGATATGATCTCTTAATAGGTTCAGATGGAGAAGAATTAGATTTACATCAATTTTTAAAATGTTTTAATTCTCGAAATGCTCCATATTTAAAAGGCAAACCTAAATTATTTTTGTTACAAGCATGTCGAGGAGGTAAGATTAAAGTGAAAGCATTTGTTTAAAATGGAAGCAAAGAAAACTTTATTTTAGATGCTCACGATTATGGAACTCCACAAAACAGGAATATTGATTGCCCAGATATTTTTAAGCTTTCTGAACTTCTTTCTTGTGTTCGTACTTCTCCACCCAGGCAGCGATCATATAACAATCGAAACAATAATAACAATAATGGCGCAAATTATATTAACGAATATTTAACCACAACATTTCCATCGCCACCTCCACCGCTTCCACCATCATCAGAAATGCAACAACAACAAAAATCAACAACAACTATGTTTCCAACAGCTCGATCATCGAGAATTCAACTTTCATATCCTTATGGCAATAATAATAATAATGCTAGAAAAAATGATATAATTAAAAAAGTTCCAACTGAAGCTGATATCTTGATTGCATTTTCCACTATACCCGGATATGTTGCATGGAGAAATCAACAAACTGGTAGTTGGTTTATTCAATCAGTATGTGAAATATTTAGTAAATATGCTTCCATGGAAGATATTTGTTCACTTTTAACTAGAGTAAGTTAAATAAATTTTGGTTTTATCGAAGCATTGTTAGATTGTTGAAAGCTCAATTGTCAGAGGCAAATGTTACACAAAAAGAATTTCCACCAAAAACATTTTTTATTTAGTAAAAAAAGGCTCAAAATATTTTTTTCAGGTTAATAAAAGAGTTGCTGAAGTTTACCAATCTAGCAGCAATGGACAAAAACAAATTCCCGAATTTACTAATCGCTTACAAAAACGTTTTTACTTTTTCCCTGGTATTCATTCACCTCCACAATCATCACCGCCATAATTTTAATCATAATCTCATCACAATAATAATAATTTGATATTAACTGTCAACCTCTTCCTAATGTTCTTTCACTTTTTTTTTTTCAATTTTGCCATCTTTTTTTCCTAATCTAATCAATCAATCATTAATAAATGTACAAATTTTGCAAAATCACAATCTTCGTTTCAACAACAAAGCTTCGATATAAAATTAACTCAAACATGGCTGTCAAAGAAGAAATCAATTTTAACTTTGTGAATGTTATTAGTTTTTTTTATTATCTGTCAGCATAGTTTATTTACAACATTAAAGAACAAGCTTTTATCTCATTTAACTCTAAAGGTGAATCCATATTAAAGCTAAAAGTTATTAAAAGCTGACACGACTCTCTTTTAAAAAAGGCAATTTCGTTAAAACTTATTTTGTTTCAATGAAAAGCTTTCATTTTTTTTTTCAACACTTTTGGGTGGATAAGTTTTATCTTGCTCAACAAAAAACTTAAAAATCGATTAATAATAATATGGGCAAATATTTTTTAATCCAACCCTTTATTGCACCCAACACAACATCCGTAAAAATACGAGCATATGAATATTTCTGAGTCATCATTTTCATTTTTACCCTACCTATTATTACTCCTTCAATAACAGTTTTTTTTCTTTCGTTATCGCTTTTTTCCACCCTTAAAAAGAGGGAGCTTAAAATAGAAAAATGACAACTATTTTGTATGTTCTGTTTTTTTCTCACAAAAAACCTTAACTTTAGGTAGGTAGTTTCATAAAAAATAAAATAATAATAATTATGAAAAATTTATATTTTCTTATAATATTTTTATTACTTTTGATTTGTATAAAATTTTCTAATCAAAAATTAATGATTGGACATCGAAAAATTATTCCACCATATTATAATTCTGAATTAGATGATGGATTATCTTCTGAAAAATCAATTGAATCTAAACCTTCACCCATTGATAAATTTGAAAAAGCTAACGACGACGGTGATTCAGCAGCAGCAGCGGCGGCGGTTGCATCGGAAAACGTTAAACCTAAAAATGGTTGGGAATGGATTCGACAAGATAATGATGGTCCAACGGTAATGAATAACCATGAAAATGGTCGATATTATCCCGGAGAAAAAAAATATAACAACCGAAATCACCAGCAGCAAACCAACAATAATAATCGACGATCCTTTAATCAACCAATAAATTCAGCATCCGCGGCTTTCATTAATTCGTTATTAATTTTTAATTATTTAATTTTTGCTTCCTTCGATTTACTTTTATCTTAATTATTTTTTTGTTGATTTAAAAATATTATATTTAATAAATTAAGCTTTAAAAAGAAAGATTAAAGCAAAATTTTTTATCGAAATGGAAAAATTCTTTAAGCATCAAAGGTTTTTTGAACAACTAAAATTTCTAACTTTTCTTGATTCTTGGTTCACTTTTTTCTTTCTAAAATCAAGAAAACCTTTAAACCGAAAATAAAACAAATTTACTCATGTCATTCATACCCGAAAAACGAACAACACAAACTAACTACAATTTTTGTTCTTTCAAGTATCATAAAAATAAATGAAGAAGAAAAAAAGGCAAACAAACAAAATAAAAGGTGATCAATCCTTCAAACAACATCCATCGCCACCTTCTTGTGTACCAATAAATAATTATTTTCTTTATTTGCAAGTTATTATTATTGTTTTAGTTTTTGTTATTATTGAAAATGTCATCCAAAATTGTTGTAATTACAGGAGCTAATAAAGGAATTGGTAAAGCGATTGTGGAATCATTGCTTGAAAAATTACAAAAATCTGTCATTTATCTTACAGGTAAAATTTTCTGAGGACTTTACATTCAAAGTTTTTTTTGAATTCCCAAAATCAAACCAATAAATAATGTTTTAAGCTCGAGATGAAAATCGTGGACAAAAAGCTACAACCGAAATCAATTCCTCTTCATCTTCTTCATCATCGTCGAATGAATTACGCTTCCATCAATTAGATATCACAGATAAAAATTCATGCAAAAACTTTGTTGATTATTTACAAGACACCCATCAAGGATTTGATATTCTCATCAATAATGCTGGGATCATGTTTTCCAATGATGCTACCGAATCACCCGAGGTTCAAGCTGAAGTGACCATAGGAATAAATTATTATGGAACTAAATTAATTTCATCCTATTTATTACCATTGATTAAAAAAGATGGAAGAGTTGTGAATGTTTGCAGCAGTCTTGGAATCATGAAAGGTCGATATTCGGATGAAAGAATCAAGCAACTAACAAATGCAAAAACTTTGGAAGAAATTGATGCATTTGTTGAAGAATATAAAAAGTAAGCATATTTGCATTAAAGGCAAACAGAATTTCCAATCTTTCAAACAATAGCTTTGAAAGAAAATTACATACATGCTAAAAAGCTTCTTCATGAGTTTTACAACCTTCTGAAATCAAAAATAATAAAGATATGCAATAAAAGCATCCACAAATGATGCTTTGGAAACTACAAAAACTCATTTTAGACATGCAAAAGATGGAACACGTAAAGCTGCAGGATTTCCAGAAAGTGCATATCAAGTTTCAAAAGCAGCTGAAATTGCATTAACTTTACTTCAAGCTAAAGAACTTGAAGCTAAAGGTGTAATTGTAAATGCTGTAAGTTTAACAAACATTTCCAAGCTTTAGAAAGTTTCAAAAAATGAAAGTTTCAGTGCTGCCCTGGTTATGTTGCCACTGATATGACTCATCACAAAGGTCCTTTAACCACAGCTGAAGGTGCTGACACGCCTGTTTACCTCGCGGTTGATCCTAATTCACCTAATGCATGCTTTGTTTATCGCCGAAATGTTACGCCATGGTACTAAAAATCAGTTGCAATCCTTTTTTTCTCTTGCATTTCTAAACACTGCTGCTATCAAACTGAGTTAACTTGCTAATAAAAAAAGAGAGACAAAAACACAAATTGTGAGATCAAAATTTATTCAAACAGTACAATGAAACAAGAGAAAAATATGTCAAAAACAATGGTAATAATAAAGAAAACATAATACATGAACAAAACATAGTGAAAACTTTATTTAATCCATATCAGCATCTTCATCGATCTTTGGAGCGAGATAATATCGAAGAAATCCATTTTCTCCAATTACGAATTCAACCATAACTGGAACACCTTCAGAGAGAGAAAGACGAACACGATCAGAGATGCCAGCAGCTTTTGCGAAGTGAAGCATATACTTGATGGAGAACGTTGAGGTGACAGCTTCATTGACTTCAAAGGTTAACTTGGATTCATCATTATCAGCAGCCGTTTCACCATTGAAAGTAACAACATTTGAACCAGTGTCGCCTTTGCCAGAGAACGTAACACCACCTTTGACAGCAGCAATGGTAACAGAATCACCGAATTGAGAGATGTCGCGACAAGTTTTGGCGAATTCAGGTGAAGCCATTTCGATCGTTGCAGCATACTTCTGATCAGGAATCCCAAGATGTTCGTTGTCGATGTCCATTAGCTTGATATTGATTTCCTGAAACAAAGAGAAAATGAATAAAAGGATAAAGATAAAGAAAAAACCAACCTGAGTTTTAGTTTTGTTCGCATCATGGAAAGCAAATGTGACGTTATCTTGATCATGATCAGTGAAGCGAAGAATACAGACATCATCATTGTTAGCACATTTGAGAGCTTTAGCAACATTAGCTAAGCTAAGACCAAGAGAGACAGTGCGATCACATCGATAAGCATCAAACAGATCAATTGCAAGCTTCAAGGAGACGAGAGCGACATGAGAAGAGTCCATGGCTTGTAAGCAAATAGCATTTTCACTGCAATCAAATGGAGCATCTTGAATGAGTTCTTTAACAGCATCAATGATCTTCTTGAGCGTTGAGCTTCGAACATGGTTTAGATTGTACTTGGAATCTGAAAAATAAGGAATGTAAAATCATGGATCAAACAAAGTAAAAAAAGGTTGAAGAAAAAATCACGGCCACGACCATCCACGGATGTTCAATCAAAAAATAAAAATATCAGCATTAAAAAATGCAGCGGCAGCAGCAATTTCGCGCCAAAAAAAGAGAGGAATTTTCCCGCTCGACGAAGATGAAAAAGAAGGAAAAACATTTTTTGCAAAACTGATTGAAAATGGATGAAAGATGAAGAAGAAAAAATGGAGGAGGAGACAAAAAGGAGAGAGAGAAAAGTTGTGCGAGAGAGCAGCCAACAAACATCGTTTCGCGGGTACATGAGAAAGAAGCTAAATGCGCGGGTTTTTTGTATTTTTGTGATGGAATAAAAATGGCTCTGACAAATGAAGAAATTAACGAGACTAATAATTAATTAATTGTATGTTGATAAATATGAAGAAAAAAATCAGGCATTATTGGTTATGGCTAATGCTTTCAATGTTTTTTACTCACACAAAAAAGAAGATTATTTCAACGTGATTTTTTGCTTTAAAATTATTATAGCTATTAGCTTCTAAAAAAATCCAAGAAATATGTTTGAGAATTGGTTAAAGGAATAAGAAAAAAGAAAAGCAAGCAAGTAACAAAAAGCTTTTTCCATGAAAGTTTCAAAAAATAAATCATGTCATCATTCGAAGTTTACAGATTGTGAATTTTTTCCAAAATTTTATGATTCATTTGAAAAAAAACCCTTTTTTGGCAGACTTGAAGCAATTTAGAGAATTTGATTATTAGAAAGTTTGCCCTAAATCGTTGAATTCCATACATACATACATATAAAGGGATCATCCTCCAAGCACCAATTACAAAATTATTTTTTTAAAAAGTTTCTATTTGGTGGCGTTTTGTTTTGCTCCGCCAAATATTCCAACCAAATATAATAACTTTAGTCCTTGAAAAAGTTGTTTTTCAAATAAAAAATATTTCATTTATTTGCTTGCTTTTGGTTGTATTATCTCAATTTTTTGTGGCTGCTTACTTTCTTTTATTATTTCAATCAAAAAAAGTTTATATTTGATTTTTGCTAAAAATGGGTATCGTTGAAAAGATTGCTGAAATCGAGCGTGAAATTGCTCGAACTCAAAAGAATAAAGCAACGGAATATCATTTGGGGTTATTAAAAGCTAAATTAGCAAAATATCGTCAAACGTTATTAGAACCCCCAAAAACCGCAGGTAAGGGTGAGGGGTTTGATGTACAAAAAACTGGTGATGCAAGGGTTGCACTTGTAAGTAGCTTATTTCCTTCCTTTCATATATCATCGTATTCTAAACTCTCTTTTTTAGATTGGCTTCCCATCAGTTGGTAAATCAACATTTCTTTCAAATGTCACTAAAACTGAAAGCGTTGTGGCATCTTACGAATTTACAACCTTAACTTGCATTCCCGGAGTTATTTATTATGAAGGCGCTCGAATTCAATTACTTGATTTACCTGGAATTATTGAAGGTGCTTCATCCGGTAAAGGTCGAGGTAGACAAGTTATAGCTGTAGCTAAAACCGCTGATCTTGTTTTAATGATGTTGGATGCAAAAAAAGGCGAACAACAAGTTAGTTATTTTATTTTTAGTTCCTTTATCTTTGGTAGTTAATCCTTCCACAAATTTTTAGAAAATTTTATTAGAACGCGAATTAGAAGCCGTTGGAATTCGTTTAAATAGAGAACGACCAAGAATTTATCTTAAACGAAAAGCAGGTGGTGGAGTTAAAGTCAATCACACAGTACCTTTAACTAAATGCGATGAGAAATTGATTATGACTGTATTGCATGAATATAAAATTTTTAATGCCGATGTTATTTTCCATGATGATTATTCGTAAGATTTTTCTTTTAACCAAAAACAAACAAAAACTTTGATATATATTTGTTTTTTAGAATTGATGAATTCATTGATATTATTCAAGGCAGTCGAGTTTACATTCGATGCTTGTATTGTTACAACAAAATCGATCATCTAACCATCACACAAATGGATAAACTCGCTCGTCAACCCCATTCAGTTGCAATAAGCTGTGAACTTAATTTAAATATTGATTATTTGATTGAAACTATTTGGGATTATCTTGCTTTAATTCGAGTTTTTTTGAAGAGACCTGGAAATGCACCCGATTTAGGTTTGTTTGTCTGCTTTTTAGTAGTCCCACAACTTTATTTACATATTTCTTATCTTTTTTTAGGAAACGAAGATGGTCTCATTTTGCATGGTAATTCCACCATCGAACAAGCTTGCCATGCCATTCATAGAACTTTAGCTGCCCAATTTCGTTATGCAATAGTTTGGGGATCAAGCACAAAATTTTCACCTCAACGAGTTGGAATTCATCATGTTCTTCAACATGAAGATGTTGTGCAAATTGTTAAGAAATAAATATTGTCTTATTGGTTAACTTTTTGTTTTACAAGTTTATGTTTGTTTTGAAAGTGTTTTGTTGGAAATTATAAATTTATTTTTTTAACATACACAAGATAAAATCAACATGAAATATTTTTATTTTTTGGAATCCTTTGAACCCGAACAAACATCTAAAATTTCACAAAGTTTCTTCGTTGCTTTTTCACATCGTTCTTTTTGAACTGCATCAACATGAGATAAAGATGGAGGAGAATATTTTGACGATGAAGACGATGGTCGAGCATCTCTTTGATGAGTTGATGATGGTCGAGTTTCTCTTAGATGATTAGACGAATGACGGCCATCCCTTTGATGATTGTTTTGAATCCAGCTATCTTCACGGTAATTCCGAGTCATTGAATGGTTGTGACTTTTCCCATTGTCATTGCTGCTACTAGGACGCCAACTTGAACTTTGATTTGAATTACGCCAAGATGAATCATTCTTTCGCCATGTAGTAGTATCCTTGGAATAACGACGAGATCCTATAAAATTTTGGTCAGCTTCTGTACATGAAAAAAGTTCAGCATCAACCTCGACTTCGCTTGAACTTTCACCGCTTTCATCTGCAAAAGATGGTGACTATGATAAACCTGTTAACACAACCGTGTGGAGTCGAGGAATGTTTATATCTATAGCAAGATTAGTTCCAAAAAGTGAAAAATGATAAGGGTGCATAATTACAACCAAAACATGTGCCTCGACTCTGGTAGTGAACAATAGCTTTCAAACATTCTTTTACAAGATTCATAGCGAAATAACTCCCGAAGTCGAGGTTGATATCAAACACACTATAAAGCAACAGCACAACTTACCATGTTTTTTGTAATCATGAAGAGCAGTTATGTATTCATGACGTTCAATCTTTATTCCACGACTTGTTTCAAAATCTAAAAAACGAACTTTTACTTTCATACAAAGATTAACAAAAGAAAGATAACATACAAGCAATTGCTTTACCAGGTGACCATCCTTTTTCAATCAAATAGCGACATATCAGGTAACCAGTTCGATTTATTCCATGAGTACAATGAACACCAATGACGAAATTATCATCTTTATGCTTCCTGAAGAATTTGTCCACGATATCATTGAATTTTCGAACAATTTGAGGTTGATTATGGATGGTATGTCCAGGACAAAATAACTTTTCATATTGAACTCCTTGTTTTCCCCATTCAGCTGATTCATAATACCTTGTTGTAGCAGTCAGATCTATAACTATTCCAAGCTTTTTACCATACTTTTCAACCTTCAATAATGAAACATTAATAAATTATAGAGAACAATAGGTGAGAAACATACTCCTTGAATTATGTCAGGTATCATAAATGGAACATCAGATTTGTTATCAAAGAAATTACTTGATAATGGAGTTTTGAATGCAATGAATCTTGTTTCAGGCATTATTTGACCCAGAGGAAGATACTTTGACCATCTGAAAATGAAGAAAAATATAAGTAAGAAAGATAACAAAAGTTTTTATAAGATCGTTAATATGTTTTGGTTCTCAAGCAACGAATACTCGGTAGCAATAAAAAGCGAACTAACAAAGCTTTATCATCCAAATTCCAAAAATAAAATACTTACCGATCAGGATACTTCAAATTTGGTTTATGTCCTTTTGGCAGGCGATTCTTTTTCACTCGACTTCTGTCACTTCTTTCTTCATCTTTGGGCATTCTTTCATCGTTTTTTCTCGACATTTTTATAACATTAACTAACAACAATAATAAAATCAATTGATGATTTTTTGAAAACTAAAAAAATTGTAACAACAAAAAATTTGTTTGATGAATAAAAAAAATTTCGATCAACGAAGTAAAAAAAACATTGGGAAAATTCATATAATATTTTCCATTCGAGAAAATATTTTGATTGAAAAAATTACGAAGGTACCGTTTTTTTGTTGAGATGATCTTTGAAGTTTCTGAAACATTAATGACTGATGATTTTTAGAAATCATTTGGAAGGCTAATGAATGGTTTTATTTTTTGTGTGTGGAAAGAAAGGTAATTAATATTAATCATAGTTGATGAGAGATTTTAAATTATTTTGAGCAGAAAGAATTATAGCAGATTTTTTTGTGAAATATTTTTACTGTAAAAAATGTCGCACAAAGGTTTACTTCTTTTTTGTTGTTGTTGTTTCTGATTTACTCAATCCATTATTAGCCCTGCTTCCCAAAACGTATCTTTTTGTGAATCGAGCGAGCCTCTTTTCTTTCTTTTTTATCAATCCCTTGATTTTTTGTAGCTTTATACCTTCCAAAAAATTTCCTCTTTATTTTTTCTTTCTCGACTCTGCTTTATGTTTGTTTGTTTCCAAAACAATTTTCTTTTAAATTAAAATTATTTTAAATACATAATACATATGTATTTTTTTTTTGTTGCTCCAAACATAACAAATTTCTTTTATTTTTTTCCATTTAGGATTGAAAATGTTTCATTTTTGTGTCTCACAAAATAAACTATTTTTTAAGGCTTTGTTTTCATTCAACAACAAAAAAAATGAAGGACGAAAAACGTCGTCGTTGGTCTTCTTCTTCATTGCCGCCGTCGTTGTCCGTTTGAAAAATGAAAAATGAAAAAAATGGAGGAAGCATTTTGAACAACAAAAACGAAAAACATTGCAAAATAAAATAAAATAAAAAAAGCGCAAAAGCGAAAGTAAAAAAAGCTGTTTTGGCTGTCGCTGGCTCGCTGCTGCTGCTTGCTTGGTTTTGTTGCTGCTGCTGCTTTGTTGCTGCTTTTTTTGGTGGTAAAAACTCTTGCATTGAAATAAAAAAAAGAAGGAGAAAAAATTTTTGGAAAGAATATATACTAACTAACCTTATATATATATATTTTTTTTGTTTGGAAGCGAAGAAGAAAAAAAAAGAGTTGAATTTTTGGAAGAATAAAAAAAGAAATAAGTGCTATTATTATTATTATTTTTTTGGGGTATTTATTATTAATATTTTTATTATTATTTTCTTTTCTTTATTGTTGTTGCTGGATTTTATTTATTTAAATAGATGTCGAAAAGCTTACCCGAAAAGTAAGTACATATTTCTTTATTTGGATGATTATTGGTTTCTTAATTACATATTTATTATTTTTTTATTGTGCGTTTTTTTGAGGAAATTTTTTGAGGATAAAAAATTGATTGAATTTTTGATAGAATTAAATGAAATAATATTTTCTTTAAAGTCAATTTGATATTAATAAAAAGTTTTCTTTGCAATTCCCTAACTATTTTGTTTTTGAAATTTTTTTTATCCTCTTTAAATTTAAATTTCTTATTTTTATTATTCAGATGGAGCAGATACAAAAATCTTGGCGATCAAATTCCCGGTACTCGATTTATTCCATTTAAAACTCCATTAGATGAATCATGGTTTCATGGAAAGCATTTGCCTATAACAGAAAAATTAACTATGAATAGGCTTATGGAAGAAGTGAGTGTGTTTCTATGTATTTGCGTGTGAAAAAGAAAAAAGATTGATTTTCACGTGTGCAAAATAAAATCATTTCCTTTTGGCTAACGATATTTCCGATTTTTTTTTTTGCCGCCGCCGTTGCCGTTAATTTTTGACGTATAAACTTTAAACTAAAAAAAGGAAATATTGCTTTTGCATTCTTTCTTCATTTTCTTTTTCGCGTTTTATAAATATCATGATTACCGTAAAATTTTCTTATATGATTCATATATATTTTTTGTTATTTTTAGATCAAAGCAAAACATGTTGATCTTGGAATGGGTAAATTTTTAATTCAAAATTTTTTTTAAAAAGTTATAATGTTTTGTGTTTTTTAGTTGTCGATTTAACAACATCCTTTAAATATTATAATCCATCTGAATGGAATGCCCATAAAATAGAATATAAAAAATTAAAATGTGATGGAAAACATTTAATGGAAATAAGGCTACAATTTTATGATATAATTGAAGAATATTTTTCAAGAGAAAAAAGTTAGTTATCTTTCTCCTTCCTTTGCCTTTGGAATTTTTTGATTACATTTTTAAGCAAACTATTATTTTCTTTCAGATAAATTAATAGGAGTTCATTGTGCTCATGGTTTAAATCGAACTGGGTTTCTTATTTGTGCATATATGGTTGAAAGGATGGGTTTTGCATTGGATGAAGCGGTGACAAGTATGTTAATTATTTCTTTTTTTCACTCCTCCCATGTTTCCAATTTACAGAATTATTATTGGCTTGATTTTTCTCAAAATTATTAAACTTTCATAAAAAGAGCGAAATTGATTTTTAATGATTTTTTTAACATAGTTTTTGAACAAAAAAAAGACTAAAAAATAAATAAATAAAATCTAAAATTTCCATTTTTTGTTCACCGAAAATCAAAATCAGTCAACTCTGCCCATTCTTTCCTTTAAAAAACTTTCTTATATTCCAAATTCTCTTTTTTTTTAGTGTTTGAACATTCTCGTGGACATCAAATTGAAACAAGTTTGGGAAAACTAGAAGAATTAAAAAATTTTCTTGCTCAAAATTCTTTACAAAATTCTTCCCAACAACAAATTCCTACCACAAATAATTTTCCTTCTTCTTCTTCTTCCCATTCTAAACCTCCTCCATCACAACAGCAGCCACATCCGACGACGACGATGACGACAATAAATAATAATGGAAATCAAATTTCTCAAGAATGAATGGATCTTGTAAAAAAAACAAAAACACACACACGCATTTACCAAAAACAAAAAAACAAACTTCCATTTTTTATAAATTTAAAATTTTAATTAACAAAAAAAAAACACAAGCATTTTTTTTATAAAACATTTTCGTGCAAAAAAAGGGTAACTAACTAATTTTTTACTTTTGTTTGTTTTTTTATTAATTTTACTCCTCTGCTAATTTTTTTTCGCTTTATTTTCTATTTTTTTTACTGTTATTTTCTTCACTTTTTTGATTTTGCTTTTTTGATTGATTTGAGTTTGAATATTTTTTCTGTACAGTATTATTATTAGTTTGCAAAAAAAGAAAAGAAAAGAAAGAAAATTAGGTAAAACTAAAAAACATTATTATTTATAAAAACTTTTTTGATCTCAAAAAATGCATTTTTTTATTATTATTAAACAATTGAATTTATTTCTTAGTTTTTTCTTTTATTAATATTGTGGAGCAGTTTTTTCATCCATTTGCCCAGGATAATTTACTTGAAGATTTAATGTTCCAATATCATATGCTCGACGAGGTACTTTTCCTCCATGGGTGACATAACTTCGAGGGAATCGAAGATTGAAAGTGGCATAGGATTTCTGAAAACCATTGAGTTTCATGGAAAATAAAAAAGCGCCTTCCAAACAATAAATTTTTTTCATTTGATTTATTTTTAATTTTAACGTTCCCCATTTAACGATTCATATAAAATTTAAACAAAAACAAACAAAGTTTTTAGCTTCAAAAAATTTGTTATTTATTTTCACAAAAAAAAAGAAAAGAAGAGAGAGGCAAACATAAACTTTTTATTATGTTTATATAGTTGATTGAAGTTTGGCCTTTTTGTGATATTAGCCTTATCAATTTTCATCTAATTTCTTGGTCGGTCATTTAATTTTAATTTTCATAGCAAACAAAAAGAAATAGTACTTTTGAGGATAAAAAAGCAAAAAAGCAATGATAAAATAAGCTCGAAATTTTTTGCCTTTGTTGTTAATCCGTTGATTTGGGTTTAATTAAACATTTTTGTTTTTCAAATGAAACCTCCATGAATTAGATGGATATTAGCAAGAACAACAAAACAAAAAACAGGGATATCAAATAAATTTTGCTAATTAAAAAAAATAATTCTGTTCAGTAAAGTTAAGTTTCAAAAATAGAAAGTTTTTATTTTTCCTTCAAAAGTTTTTCAAAAATATTTTCCAATGTTCTGAAATAAATCTTGCTCGCCCCAAACTCAATCGGTGGATTCCTTTTTTTGACTGAATTTTTTTTTAACTTCGACAAATTTGTTTTGGGTCTATCAAACCTTTATTAATGTAAATTCGAACTTACCGAAATATCTCTTTCACATTTATGATAAATGAGTAACACAGGATCGATGGTAGATTTAGCTCCACCAAATCTTTCAGTATTTCCACTAACACTAAATTTTCCTTCATCTCCTGTGGTTGCATGACCAATGATATCTTCAATTCCTATAATTACCAACAAACAAAAAATTATTATTTTGAAACCACAAAAATCAAAAAAAAAATTAACCTTCGCTTAATTCACGCTTCAAATAAACTTTAACATCCACAGCTGGTTGATGGCCACACATGAAACGGCCTTTAGCTTCAACCGATCGAGTTGAAATTCCCGTATCAACTGTGCCATCAACAACAACGACAGCAACAGCGATGATGAAAGCTAAGGAAATTAAAAAGGTGAGTTTTAACATGGTGGTTGAAAAACTGTAATAAAAAAAATTCATTATTAAAAAGAAAAACACATTTTTGAAATCGAAAAGAAAAAAAATCATAGGTTATGGATTCAGATAATAAAGCAAGGGTCAAATGTGGGAATGTTGTTGTTATTGATTCACTAATATTTTTGAATCGAAGGATCAAAGAAAAAAAACTACGGTAAAAACTTATGTCGAAAAAATTTAGAGGAAGTGAATTCTTTTGAAAGAGCAAAAATTCAAAGAAAAGTTTTTATGATTCAAACGCATTTTTCATTTGTTTATCAAACAAAAAAGTATGAAAAAATATCTAAATTTGCACTTTTGTTTAGAAGAAAAAAAAGGAGGTGAAAGATATTTATTTTTCCAAACTTTTTGCATCCATCGTTGAACGCCTCCGTGCCACCTTCTTTTTTTTCGCATTGTTTAATCGAAAAACAAAACAAAAAATAACAAAAAACATAGCAACAAGCGATTCATCGAAGAAGAAAAAGAAATGAAAAAAGATAGGTGGAATAATTTTTAGTTTCAATCAAAAAACCAAAAGTTTTAAATGAGTTTTTTTTTTATTTTTATTTTTGCCATTAAAAACAACCAACAAAAACAAAATTATTCATCGAAAAAAAAGGATGGATAATTTTTTTTAATTTCGAGCAAAAAGCCGCCTTTGATTTTCAAAGTTAAACCATTTTTTTGTTTTCCTCCCTATTTTTTTTTTGTTTCATCCTTCGAAAAACAAATAAATTTTTATGATAACCGACGCCATTTTACTCCACTGCTGCATTAAATCGAATCTAAAGTATGTATGTGTATTTTTATCAGTCAAAAAAGACCAATAAAGAAGAACAACAAGATTGTTGTTTACAAGTTTTTTAGTTTATTTTAAAATGTCTATCAACTTCTCTCTTTTTTATTTGACAGTTTTTATTTTGTTGATAAACGGCTTTTCCTTCCCCAATTCTATGTATTTCCTTTATTTTTTTCCTTAATTTTTAACAATGTTCGCTGTTGTTGTCAGTCACTCAAAAACATTGGAAAAGAAGAAGGGTGGAGTCTCTTTTTTGGTTGGTGATAACCCGAAAAACGCTTAACTAACTAATTAACTAACGATTGCCGCCTTTGCTTTTGATCGCTTTGCTTGCTTTTTGGACCGTGAAAGAAAAAAAACAATAAACACTTCTTTTTTTTGATTAAAATTAAAACCAAATTTTTTTTAGTTTAGTTTTGTGCTGTTTTTCAAAAGCTCAAGACAAGACAACGTCCTCCAAACATGCATCCTTCCACTTTGGGATGTGTAGTTTTTGTAATAATTGTTTCAATGGCTTTTATGCCATCTGCAATGGCTATGAGAAAACAAGGCGTAGCTGTTAAAGGTAAACTTATGTGTGGACTTCAACCAGCTGCATCAAATTCAACCAAAGTTCGAATTGTTGATATTGATACTGGTAAGTAAATTAACCGAAAAAAATTTGTGAAAAATATCTTCGCTATCAGCCTTGCTGTAAGAAAGAAAAAAAATATTACTTTGGCTTCCTTCTTTTTTTAACAAATTTTTGCTATTCCTTTAACCTTTTCTTAGGCCCTGATCCAGATGATACCCTTGATGAAAAATTTGTTGATTCATCTGGTGGCTTCACCCTCACTGGTTTTACTCGAGAATTAACCAACATTGATCCAGGTAAACTTTTTCTTAAATCTAAAAATCCCACAATTACTTTTTAGTTCTTTACATTTGGCATGATTGTCAAGATGCTGAAACACCATGTCAAAGAAAAATTAAATTGGTTATTCCACAAAAATTCATTATTACTGATGCACCTAAAGATGAACAATGGGTTGATTTTGGTACAATTAATCTTGAAAGCACTTTTGCTGAAGAAAAACGTGAATGCGTTCATTAAATAAAAATTAAATAATAATAATAATTTTGTTTTTCGTAGCTTTGTAAAATTTTGTAAATTTGTAAAACAAAAATAAAGCTTTTTTCTTTCTTCAAATTAAATGTTACTCCAAGCAAAATCAAAGGTTTATTTCGGCTTCGAATAAATCATTTTTATTAGTTAAATTTTTCAGTGTGTTCAATGTGTTTAAAAAATCTGATTTTAAAAAAGCAACGAATTTGTCAAACAACAGCACAAGCAGAGACTATTAGCAATTAAACCAGACTCAAATCATATTTGCTTCATTCCTTCCTTCACTGATTGATAGCTTTTAAAAAAATAACTTCACCGTAAGTAATACTATAAAAAATGGTATAACAAAATTAGTATTGGGAGGCTACAATTAGTAAAAGTTTTATGGAGATAAAGAAACGCATCAATCAAAACTAAAATGCCGATGGCAAAGTAAAAAATAAAAAACTTTGTAAAAATATGGCTATGTTCTTTTCGCGCCAAAACTTTTTTTATTGTGTTTTTGTTTACTTCTTCAAGTTTTTTGTTTCAATAAACGAATGCAGCTGCAGCTGATCGACGAATTCTTATTTATTACATTCAAGTTTTCCTTATTTTAGTCATAATTTGATACCATATTAAGCTACTGGTAAACGCTAAAAACGTCTTCTCTTTGAACGTTGTAAATAAAAAAATTTCATTTCTGATCCATGCTTTCTTTATATCGATGCTATCTATGTTTTACGTGTTTCGCTATTACCATTTTTTTCTCACCATTTTTATGTAACATTTTTCTTTTTTTAGATTTATCTCTTCAAATGACTGAACCCGAAAATTTACCAAATGTAAGTCACACTTTTTCCATATCGATGAATAATTTCATATTTTAGTATGATCGAGATCTTCCTGGAGCCCATTTGTATTTGGGTCTTACAAATGAACATGAATTAGATGCAACATCATCATCAACATTCCAATTATTTCCATCTGATTCAATTCTCAAGTATCCATTAATAGCTTCTAACTTTTGTTTATTTCCTGGCGAAACTCTTCCATTGATTACTGATGAAACAAATATTATGGAAATTCTAGAAGAAGTTCGAAGTACACCTGATCGGTTAATCTTTCATCTCCCAAGACAATCCGATGATGATCCAAATCGTTATGGAGTTTTAATGCAACTAACGCATTACAAGGTCGAAGATGGAAACCTATTTGCAAAAATCAAAGCAGTTCAAATGGTGCATTTCTTTCAAAAACTAAGGCTACATACTTACAATATTTTTGAAAAGTTCATTGTGTTAAAGAAAGCAGTTGCAAAAGCAATCGTTGAAGAAATCCATAATTTTACTTACCTTGCATCTGATCCTGATTGGGTTCATCGACAGCAACTAACGATGCAAGTTTCAAAGAATACATTGAGACATTATTCTCAGTGGTCTTGGGTAAGAATTTCTTGTTTCTGTTTCCATGCTTTTGTTAAAAAGATTGCTTTTTAGGATAACATTAAATCAAGGATCTTCGAATTTTACAAAAAGCTACAAATGGATGAAGATTATGCGAAGATGAGACTGAACGATGTATTGAACTCTTATCTTCAATGCTTATTATCACTACAAACACCATTTTTAGGATCCAGCTAGCGTCAGCTACTTCCTGCTCAACAATATTCCTATGACTTTGGCTGAAAAGATTTCACTTTTGAACGACAATATTGAACATCGAATTTATGCTTGCTTGGATATGCTCAAACGCTTCAAACATATTACGTGTACTCGATGTAATGGAATTGTAGCATCTCCAGATGATTTTGTGTTTATTTCAAATAATGGTGTTTGTCAATTGTTTGTTAATCCAAGTGGATATTTCTTCAATGCTATTACAGTACGATCTAATAAAGCTTATTTTGGTACACCTGATGCAACTTGGTATCCTACGTAAGTTTTAATTTATTATTTCGCATAAAAGCTTAATGAATGATTTTTAGGTACAATTGGTCGTATATAATATGTCGATGTATGAATCATCATGGATGGGGCTTTGCATCAACAACATGTAAACCTGAAGGTTTTGCTGCAATCATTTTAAGTAGTGCTGAAATTCATCGATTTCCTGTTGTTACCGACTCTTCCAATCATTCAATAAGTGCCGAAAGTGATGATGAAGAAGAAGTTGAAAGACGTCGATGTTGGAGGCTTACATTGAATGGTGAAACTTTGGAATAAATACTTATGTTGATCTCGTCACTTTGGATGGAAATGTGATACTAATAATGGGTAAATTATGAAATGTGTAATTATGTATCTGTTTTTTTGTTGTTGTATCTTTTATTTGTTTTGATATGTATGTACATACTTTTAAATGCCTTATTAATAAATGAATTTGTGAGAGTAAACTAATAAATATTTTTGCTTGCTTGGTTTATCTTGTAATTTTTGGCAATATTGAAATGCAGTTTAATCGATTTGATAGGTCACATACAACAAAAAAAGGATTGAAGTGAAAAAGAAAAACAGTCTAAAATTTTGTTTATGTGATTTAGCTCTCTCTCTTTTGTTTTTGCCATTTTTCAATGAAATATGGACTCTGTAAACCTCGAAAATTTTATTAGAATTGGAATAACTTCGTCATTGTTTGGTTCCAGCAGAGACAAATTATTTCCGAAGCCTAAAATTTACTTTGATCCATCGAATGCTGTATCTCAAAGCTTCGCATTACCTAAACCTTTAATATATTATGTTTGCAAAAACCCTGTAATACTAGGCACTGGCACAAATTATGATTCATTTTGTGCTTTTACAAAACTCAATCACACATGCAAATATTTTTTTATTAAAGAAAAAATTATTAAAACCGATGAATATTTTGTTTACGAAAATAATAAGTTGGAAATTACTCATATTCGAATGTTAAAAAATAAAGAAAATATTGTTCCACATCCAAAAATTTGTAGGTTATGAATTTTTTTTAAAAATGTTTTTGTTAAAGGACCATGTTCATTTGCTTCCTTTTTTCAAACACGCGTTTGATTATTCGCCGCTTCAGGATCACAAAATTCTTGTGAAGGCGGGAAAATTCTCCTTCTTCAAATTTTTATAAATTTTTGGATTTTCTGGAGATAAACATATGTAGCTACTATTCGAAGCAGCTTACGACCGCTCAACATATTGATAGTTATGAACAGCGCTGGCGGTTTACCGATATCCCTCGGTTTTCGGTTTCGGTTAACCGAACCGAAACCGAAGCTTATCGGTTTTCGGTTTTTCGGTTTAAATCGAAAACCGAAATCCTCGATTTTTGGTTTTTCGGTTTATAAAATTTTTCGGTTTTCGGTTCGGTTTGAAATTCAAAATCGTTATTTTTGGGATAAAATATTAGGTATTGCTTTAATAATGCCTTTTTATGCATTATTAGCATGTTTGCTAACACTTTGGATAACAACTAGATACATTTTTCTATGAAAAACGAATTCGGTTTTTTCGGTTCGAATCGGTGCACCGAACCGAAACCGAAGATTCTCGGTTTTCGGTTTATCGGTTTGAACCGAAAACCGGGATACTTCGGTTTTCGGTTTTCGGTTCGGTTCGGTTCACCGAAAACCGAACCGAAAATGCACCGAAAACCGAACCGAAAAACCGAAAACCGCCAGCGCTGGTTATGAATATGGGTATTATTAATGCTATTAACCTTCTTCATGTAGGCGAAATCTTCAAAAAATCCAAAAAATTCTAAAAAATTTGAAGAAGGAAAATTTTCCCGCCTTCACACGAATTTTGTTATCCTGAAGCGGCGAATAATCAAACGCGTGTTTGAAAAAAGGAAGCAAATGAACATGGTCCTTTAATAAATAATATATAGCAGGAGTATGGTGGAAGGATAACATCAAATGTTCAACGGATATTATATATAAAATGGATATAAAATTTTGTGTAATCGAACAATTTGAATTTAGCGAAAATCGAAATCCTAATTATTTATCAAAAGAATTAATTCCAAAATTATTTTATTTTGATGTTCAAATACTTCGTATTGAATATCAAACAATTGCCTATAATGAATATACCTTTTTACTTGGAAATCGAATATTTCAATTAAATTTTTATGACTTTTTTGTTATTCGTGATGATGGCACACTTTTATCTTATAAAGGATTTTTTGATATTCTTCCCTCTCTTGTTTACACATTTACGTAGTAAGTTAAATAATATTTATTTTTACAATTTTTACCATCCATCAAAATCTTATTTTTTTATTTTTTTCAGCTGCCTTTCATTCTCAAATAATGAAATCGTGTTTAATACAGCAGCAATGCAAAAGTTAATTGATTTAAATCGAGAAGCAAAACTTTATTTTTTTTATGCTTCCGAAGTTTCAGAAGATGCTGATCCAGAAATTTTTGTAAAATTTATAAAAGTAAATCAAAATAAAAACATAAGAAGATTTTTAAATATTTCATTAAGAGCGTTTTTTTTAGAAATATGCTAAATCTGAAGGAAATTCTGATAGAAAATCTGTATTTGAAATAAATTTTAAAGAAGGCGTTAATCCCATGATTCCATTGGCATTTGAAGCAGTCGTAAAAGAAGCCATTGATAAATGGGAAATTAAAAGTATCGATAAACCCAAATTCACAATTTATTATTTTATTGAAAACGAATAAACCAACAACAGAAACAGACAAATATATTTATTTGTTTAATTTTATCTTTTTAAACTTTTGAACAAAAATATTTTTTTTGCCATTGAACTGTATGCTTTTATTTTTTTAGTTGTTTTGAACGCATAAAATTTAAAATCATATTTCTTTTTATCATACTTTTTTGTTGCTTGAATGTTCGTAAAATTTTGAAAAAAAAAAGAAAAGAAAAAACGCTGGTAATAATAATCATAAACCAAAAAAGGAGGCATAAAAAATAATTATTCTTTATTAACCAACTTACTTTTCGACTTATAATAAAACTAATAAAACCAGAAATTTTTGTAAACAAACAAGAAAGCTTCCCACATTATCCATTTATAAATAATAATAATTGTATGGGTGTTTGCGAGACAAGTTTGGAAAAACCTTTATTTTTTTGGCACAAATGAAAGAGAAACAAATATTAATTAACCTGAAGCACAGCTGTGCTGCTATACTTACTAGTTTTGCAATAAAATACAAAGAAGGAGTGGATCTAATTGTTAAAGAAGCATTTAAAGCTGTAATGACTAAAGCTCTTTCAGAATGGGATGTTATTAAAGATGGTAAAAAACCAAAAACCAAACAACAAAATGTACTAGAATCTCTGCTTGCTAACAAATGCGGCGATATTAACTCTTCCTTCATATTTTAAGCCTTGCTTCCTCTTATTCAATTCTTGCAAAACCCCCTAACTTGGCTTGTTTCCGAAACATCCACATTAAAACATCTTTATTTTTACGAAAAAACACACAAATAAAAGATATTACAGACATACAATAAAATCAAATTCATTCATTCATCATCAGTTGGACCAAAAGCTTTACCATTGATATAAACACGAGATGGTTGACCTTCAAGACATTTTGCGACGATACGAAGAGGATGAAGTTTGCCACTTTTAGGATCTTTGATATTTGCAGTAAAATCAATTGAAATTCCACTTGATGATGGTTGAGTTTTGAAGTAATCTGGTGAAGCAGTAGTACGAGCAGAAGTTGAAGGTGGAATAATTGATGATGGAGTACATTGACGACGAATCTAAAAAACCACAACGAAGGTTAATTCAATACCATAACATTGTAATAACAACAAAACTTCCAAACATACAAACAAAAAACATCGAAAATTTTTACCTTTTTATGAGTAAGCAAAGGTGTTGGCTGTTGACGAGATAAACATGATGAAGATTTCAAAAATGATGAACCAATTGTTGCATCTTCTTCTTCTGTGATAACTGAGCTAGTCATTCTTGAAGTTGTAAATGAGTCATCAGCAGCATCGGGATCAAGTCGAAGAATTGATGGTTGTTGTTGCATTGTTGGAGAACTTTTTGCTGCGTCTTCTGGTGATGAAATTGATAATGGACTCTTTCCAGCGGCTTTTGCTACCATACTTGAAGAAGATGTAATTGCAGATGTATCAAAACTATTCTTTCGATGATGATTCAAATAAATTAATTCATTTTTCTTCTTTCGATTTGCAACAAATTTCCCAGTTCGTTGAACATTTGAACGATTGACATCAAGTTTGAGTAAAGTTGCTTCAGCTTGTTCCAATGCTGCATCAATAATTGCTATAACATTTGATACTGCTGCTTCTTCTTCCATCATCGTCGGTGGTTGATCCAATGTTTGACAAAAATTTCAAAATGAAATGATGAGATCGAAGAAATTCAAAAGAATGATTGAGAAAGCAAAACATATGCAAATTTATAACATTTTTGAATCATCTTTTTTTCGAACCTAAAAAATGCTGTTTCAAAAAAAATTTACATACAAAACAAAAATAAGTGAACACGCGTTACGGTAAATAGCTTCCATTTTTTGGATGCAGAAAAAACTGAAACAAAAAGAAGAACCAAAATGGTGCAATTTTTGTATGGATAAAATTGCCTTTCAAAGCCTACTAAATTCATGCTTATTTATTAACCAAAGGTTTAAAGAAAACCAAGCTAAATAATAATAAGAAGGCTATTTCTCAAAGTCCCAATTGACAACAAGCAAAGTCCAAAAAAAATGAAAAAGAGAGACATTCATTGCAGCAAAAAACAAAAAAAGAAGATTGAGTGAAAGCTTTAATGACAAAAAACATAGCAGTTTCAATGAGATAGAAAAAAAAATGAACGCCTATTGATTAGTAGTTACATCATTATCAGTACTTGCTTTTTATTATTGAGTAAAATTCTATTGATTGATTTATGCCATAACTTGTTTATTTTTTATGGACAAACTTGGATCCATAGGGAATTGAAGAAGCTAGCTTTTTATAATTCTTTTTGGTTGAAGCCTCTCATATAAAAAATTCTTAACGCGAACATTTTTTACCGCTCAACTTCATTCCTTCGTTGCTTGCTTGCCGAACATCAGCCATTTTTTTTTGAAGACTGAAAAAAAAAATCCATCCAAGTTTATCATTCTTCTTCGTCCATCGTGTTGATAAATTTTTTAATCACAAACCATTATGTTAAACGTGTACATCCACTTATTCGTTGGATTAACTTTGAGACCATTAGTTTTAACGTTTCTTTAATTATTTTTATGCTTACCAAGTATCACTCTCCTTATGTATCTCTTTGTTTTTAGGTTCTTCAAACAAAAACATGGATGCTTGGGATTTCGCTGATCCAGTGGATATTCTTTCAAATCTTCCGAAGAATTTCAACGAACTTATTGGAAGCAAGAAATGGCAAGAAAGAAAAGAAGCGTTGGATGCTTTACAAACGCTAGCCACAGATAACATACGTCTTGATCCACAATCAAATTATCAAGAAATCGTCAAAACTCTTTCAAAGGTGAAAACTTGTTTACTTGTTATTGCTGCTAACTTTCATTATGTTTTAGATTCTTGCTAAAGATGCCAATATAAATGTCGCAGCTGCAGCAGCAAAATGTATTACTCAGTTGGCGAAAGGATTAAGAACGAAATTTGGTCCATTTGCTGTATCTCTTGCTCCTGTCATCTGCGAAAAATTCAAGGAAAAGAAAGCAACTTTACGTGATCCATTGATTGAAGCTATTGATGCTGTTTACGCAACAACAAATTTGGATGCTCTTTGTGATGATATTGCTGCAGCTCTTGGAAAACCAAATCCTAATGTCAAAATTCAAACCAACTTATTCTTGTATCGAGTATTCAAATCCTTTAATGTTCAAACAGCTCCTAAAAAGGCCATCAAAACTCTTACACCTGTGATTGTAAAATGTACTGGAGAATCTGACGCTGAAGTTCGTGAAGCTGCTTTTGCGGCTCTTGGTGCTATTATGAAAGCCATAGGAAAGACAAGTGTAATGCCAATGCTCGGAGATGTCGCAAGTGATAAAACGAAGATGACTCAAATAGATAAATTCTATGATCAAGCTATTGAAGAATCTCAAAAAGAAGCTGCTGTATGTTTTTTTTGACTTCTTTACCATTCTTACATTCAATATTTTAGGCACAAGTAGAAAATGCATCGAATCATGCAAATGGTACTGGTGAAGATGTATCTATGTTACAAAGCCTGAATGCAAAGCTTATTGCTGAGAATACCGAATTGAAAACAAAGCTTCAAAAATCATCAGTGGAGAGCAATGAAATGAAATCTAAACTTCAAAAATCTTCAACAGAAAGCAATGAATTGAAAACAAAATTGGATAAATCTTTAGCTGATAACAAGGTAAACACTTTTTTTTAACTTTAACTTTTGAAACTATGATCAAAACAAGCTTATAACTTAAATAATGATTATTTTTTAGAATACTTCGCAACAATTAACAAAAGCTCTTCAAAGAATAACCGAACTTGAAAATGATAATAAGAAGAAGAATCAACGAATAATGGAACTTGAAAAAGATAATAAGAATAAGAACACATCCTTTCAAAATGAAAATGATCCAAAGAAGAGGGCTTCCATGTTACCTGCTCCAAAAATTGATCCTGGTTTTGTTGTTCAAAAAGCTATTGCTTCTGGATCTCGCCTACCTGTATTTCCCCGTTGATTGTTATTAATTGATTTACTTTGTTTATTTTAATATATTTTTTTTGTATGCCTTATCTATCGTTTATGCATTGTTGTATAGTTATAAAAATAAATTATTTTTGCTTTGATTTTCTTCTTGGTTTTCTTCGTTGTTATTTTTTCTTCGTTTTCTAAGGATCGTCGATGTGTTGTCATTTGTTGATGAACAGAAAAGCGATGGATGTTAATTACTGAATTTGTTGAATCAGTTTGAAGGTTGAAATAATTTATGTAAATAAGCAAATAGGTAATGCAACAATATGCCTGTAGTTTTATGAGTTCAAGTAAAATAAAAGAGTTTTGATTCTCGAGGGGATTGAACGATCATCTGTTTTTGTTCAAGTTTTTTAGGGAAAAAGTTCCTTGATTTTGCAAAGTTAGATTTTTCTTTTTTCTTCAGTTTTGCCATGAGAAACTTATGCAAAATTAGCTTGTTTTCATTCATCATCATTTTTTGATATAAAAGAAATGCCTTCAAATGATTTGTCTTCATTATTGCTCGACTGATTTCGTTGAGATTGGTGATGTCTTCTCCAACTCTGAATATTCCTGGTCTAAAATCAATGCCGACGCTTTCAACAACGACTCATGGTGGTGACAACTCAACAGAATTCCCAAGTACTTCTTCTATGGTTTCAACTTCTAGTGATGATTTCAAAGTTCCTGATTTGAATTTTGCTAATGCTGATTTTCCAAGCATGGTTGATATGATCACAACAACAATTGAACCTGGATGGCTTGGTGTTAGTGGTACAGCATGGTTAACAATGTTGGCTGTTTTAGGTGTTGTCATCTTTGCTGTTCTTATATGTGTTTTGATTTGTTGCTGTTGCTGTAAGATTGCTGAAGTTGATGAAGAAAATAAGAAAGCTGTAAAGAAATATGAACAAAAGAAACAAAATGATGCAATTCAACAAGCTACAGCTGCAGCAGTTGCTGCTCAAGTTGCTAAGAATCGAGCTCCTCCACTTCAACAACCTGCTCCTGTACCAGCTAAACCTGCAGAACGTGCTCCAAATGTTGTAAAAATTGAAACGGTTATTGAACGTGATACAAAGATCTTACCCGATGGACGTCAAATTCAATCTGTTAAAATTACCAAGACATCAAGTGAGAAATCAAAGAAAAAACATCGTCATCATAAACATCATGAAACTCAATTACCTCCTCCACTTATATCTCGTCGTCAAGAAAGCATCTTTCAAGTTAATCCTTCATCACGTCGTCAAGTAGCTCAATTGCCTCCTCCATCTCGTCGCGAGGAAATCAGCGTGCGAGTTGAACCTTCATCTCGTCGCCAACAAAGTATCGTTCAAATTGATCCTCTTCCTGTTGCCACTCCTGTATATACTCCAGTTTATACGCCTGTCTATCAACCAACACCTTATCCATCTCAACAATCTCAACTTCAACCTGAATGTAAGTTTACTATTTTTGTGATTTGGAATTTTTAACTAATATGCCTTTTCCATTTTCAGCATACTCTCAACAATCATCATCTCAACAATGATATCTCAAAAAGCTGATGCCTTGTCTCTATTGCTCGCTTTACTCAACTAATAATAACTTTGATATTGTAAATGTGATATTTTGTAATTTGAAATAAATACTAATCTTTCTTACTTTTTTCTTTTGTTTTCTTTGCTTTAGTGAAAAGAAATTTACTGTTTTACTTGTTTCAATCAAACTTTATTTTGTCAAGAATTGTAAGTTAAACTTATGAAGATTAGAATGTTGTTTTGGTAAATGGAGCAAATTGCTTGTTGTTTAATCTTTTTATCATCAAAATTTTGTCATCATTAAAAGTGTACAGAATACAAACAATTATTAAAGCATTAAATGAGTGTTTAGGAGGATTATTATTGATTGTTGGAATTTCAGTGGATGGCGAAGAAGAAGCGTAAGTTAATGGAGAGAAAATTATAAAAATAGGATATTTTGCAGAAGGAGGTTTCATATTTCTTACCGAAATGGATGGAGCTTGATTTCTTCCTCCAATTAATGAAACTGGAGATGGCTGTTGTTATCGTCCACCAAAACCACCATTAGGATTGTCAAATCCACCTTTTTGTCCACCTATGCCTCCTCCATTTTTACGTTTTTGAATCCATCGAAAACACCTTGGGTTTGTCCAAAGCGATGTCTGTTACTTACTAAATTTTTGTTGATTCATTTTGAAGTTTGAAAGTTTGATTTATCGCTTGTTTTATTTGTAACAATAAACAGCAAAAGAAAAATACATTGTTTTATTATTTAATCATAATGGTTTTTGCACAAAAATAAAAGTAATAATAATCAAAACTAAACACACAAACAAATTTAGTCAAAACGATATGCATTCGAGTCACTCGACTAAAAGATATGTACAGCATCTAAAAATACACATATTGAGAAAAAAAAATTTATGGAGATACATGTAAAATAAAAAAAAATATTTTTTGGTTCTTTTATTATAAATTATTGAGATTCTTCAGCTTCAATGGGAATTAATTCTTCTTGTTTTTGGGGTTGTTGTTGTTCTTCAACTTTTGGATCTTGTTGTTCTTGAGATTGTTGTGGGTCTTGGGATTGTTCAGGTTGCTCTTCAATTTTAGGAATGGGTTCCATTCCTTGTGGCAAAGGACGAGGTCCAGCCATAGGGAAAAATTCTGGTGACATTGGAAGTTCATCCGAAGCACATAATTGTTTAGCTCGACACATTTTAGTTGGAGCTTGAGGATCAAGAAGTTGTTCAATTTTTTGTCGATTTGTAAATGCAGCTCGACATTTTACTTGATCTTCAAGATCTGGGTAGTTGTCGCACGATTTAAGCATGTTCTAAAAATAAGAAAAACTTTTAGTAAAGTAAAGAATTTAGAAATTTAGCGGTTAATTCTTCGAATCTCGAATTAAACTTACCATTTGGAAATTCACTGGAGATTCATGAAGATCATGTTGAAGCTTTTCAACAACTCGATGACATAAAGTACATAAAAGTTCTTTAGGAATAAATTTAAGTTTATCTAAATTTATTTTTATTCCATCATCATCTTCGCCAGTTTTAGCATCGATTTTCATCATTGGAGCAGCAAAAGCTATTGATGAAAATAAAGCAGCAAAAGCAAGTGCGAGAATAACTCTGGGTATCATATTTTAAATAATATTTGGATGGATTTTAGAATTTAAATTAAAGGTTGGGAGACCAAAGTCGTCGTCGTTGAAGAATTAGTTAATAAAGATTTTTAAATTTGATGTAAAAAAACAGTAATTTTTTACACACGTTGATTCCACCTGTTGTAATATTTTAAATGCCATTTTCTCGGGTAAATAAATAGTATTTTTTTGGGCAAAGAAAAAAGTAGGCGGGAACTAACTTTAAATATATTTTTTTGTTGGGTGTTAAAGGAAGATGTGATTATAATGTTCCAAAGAAGAAGAAAGGGGTTGTTCACGACAATCACAACCATCACCAACATTATTAAGATGGGAGTGTGAGAGAGGTTAAAACTCCTTTTTTTTCCGAATCGTTTTTTTAAGAAATTATCTTCATCGTCGGAAGGAATGAAGAAAATGGGAAAATCACGCGCTCCGTCATATAATCCATGAAAGTGGTGGTGCGTCTTCGTCTTTCATTATGAGAATGAGAAATAAAAAAATAAAAAGGTTCAAGTGTTTTTCCATCGGAAATTACCTTCCTTCGTCTTCGTGGTTAGTTAAAGAAGAATGGTGAACATAAAGATTGTTCAATCGAAAGAAAGAAGAAAAGGCACATTTTAAGAACATGTGAAAAGAAAAAAAGAAATTTAAAAAAATCAAGAAAAACGTGGCCACGTTAATTTTATTATGAAAAATTCCCAATGTCAGCAAAAAAGAAAATGCTTTAGTAGCAAAACCAAAATCCTAAAAGCTTTGTAAAGTTTTTACAGCTACAGTTTCTTGGCAGCAAAATAAAGAAATAAAACCAAACAGTCCAACTTCCATTTTTTTTTCAAGTTCAATGTTCGCTCAAAAAATATCACAACAATAATACATACACATGCAAAAGACAAACAACAAAAACGATTATTTTCTTCTCCAATCATTTATTAATAATTATCACGCATTGTTGTTTTTATTTTTACTGCGGCTGCCAAATTATTAATTTGTTAAATATCTTTGCAACCTATTTTTAGTAATAAGTTTTAAAAAAAAATTCGTAAGCAAAAAACATTCACCCTTTTTTTAAACTTCGGGATCAACGGTATCAGCAATTATTGTTAGTGCAGCAGCTATCAGAAAAAATTAATAAACCCTGTGTTAGTGAGGAGGAATGATGCTTTAGATTAAATTTAGTGGAAAGGATTTATGTTTTTTTTATTGTTGTGCTCATGGCTCTTATTTTTTGTTGATATTTTATGAAACCATAATTAGAGAGAATTTGAGTGATTCTCGACTAAATCGGCCATTTCATATTACATCCAAAAGAAAAAGAATAAACAATATTAGAAAATATGGTAAAATTGGTGGATATACTTGAAGTTAGTAAGTATGCCAAACGAAGAAAAAAAGTATGAATGAATTGACCAAAAAAATAATGTTATTTGTTTTTTTGATGAAGAAAAATAAAACAAAAAAAGTTATTTTTATAGGGTTTTCATGATTACCAGCAGACGCTTTTTATTTTATCACGTTTCCTAGAACTTTGAATGTTTATTAAAATTTTGCATGTTTGTTAGTAGGCGTTTCCACTAAAACCTTGAGCATAAGCTCCTTTAATTTTTATGATGAAAGACAGATACCTTTTTGGTGGCATTAATTAAACCTACAAATTTCTCATTTTTTTCTGTTTCACAAAAAAAGAAGCATCATGACCTACAGTAATTGATGAATTTGCATCGAATGGCCATATTTCATTTCTTTATTATTTGATTTTTTACCCATCAACTTTCTTTATAAATAAATCTATTAATCCAAAAACAAAAAAATAAAACAAGCATTTAATAAATTTTCCAATCAACCAACCATTGTTGTTGTTGCTACAGTATTATGCACCCGCTAAGAATCAATGAAACCACAAAACCTACGTGGTTTGAAGACATTTTTTGTTTTGTTGGAAAAAAAAATTAATCTCGTTGATTTCTTTCTTTCTTCTTCGTCTTTCATAATAATGATCGAACGAACCTTTGAATATAAATGTAATTTGGTGGTTGTTAATGAGAGAGAGCACAAAGTTTATAATTAATTAATTAACAACACTACACATCAGGAGCCGTGATGGTTGGGTGATGAAAACGAGACTTCTTTAATTATTTTTTGAAAAAGATCGTACATTTCCATATTGCAAGTTTTTTTTGTTGATCGCTGTGAAATTAGTTATTTATTTATGCTTTTTTTCCACGTAGTTTTCCATTTTCACACATAATCAAAAAGAAGGAAGGAAGGAAACCCATAAAATTAAGAAAATATGAAAAATGGGAGAAAACTCAATCAAAATATGCGACACCCGCCTTTGATGATTAATTAGTACTTACAATTACAAAGTTAAGTTTTTAATGGTTTTTTGTTTTCCATCGTTTGATACGGATTCAAATTACTTTCATGTTTCATCAATCTGCTTTTCCTTTAGCTTTTTATTGATCAAAGCTTTCTTTCTTTGTTTTTGGAGGAACGTTAAAAATTCTAAACCAAACAACAAGGAAGTAAATTTCTAGAAATCTTATGAACCCATACACACCTTCCTTTATGTTCTTCGTCTTCTTCCCTGCCATAAACTCTTTTTTTATTATCATTGATTGCACTGGGTTTTATGAATCATAAAAATTTGTTTGTTATTCCAAAAAAATTTTGTAGCTTTTTTACTGCCTTTTTTGTTACATTGCCATCTTTCAATCTTTCTTCCAGTTATTTTGATGCATTTTTAACATTCGTTGATCCATTCAAACAATGAAACAACCTTAAAGAAACTAACTACCTAACAAATTGTTTGATTCTTTTAATGCTACGAAATTTAGTTTTATTCCTTCGAAAAAAACTTCGAAATTGAAGGTCATTTCTTAAACAAAGATCACAAAAAAGGCTCTTAAATTTTCTGACAAAAACTTGAGGGAACAAAAATCACTTTTCTTTACCTCCAAATTCGATAAAAGTCACTCCTTTGACGTCAAAAACAAAAATTCAGACGATATAAAACATTTATTTCAATGTCACAAAGCAATACATATAAATAATAAAAAGCAATTCACAGAGTAATACAAAAAAATATATTAGTTAACACGATGGCATTATTTATTGTTTTTCAAAGTAGCTTTTGCTGTTCTTTGGATCAGGCTTGATAGTATCTTTTCCAGGTGTCCAATTGGCAGGGCATACTTCACCATGTTTTTCGACAAATCTAAAAATTGAAAGACATTAGTGAAGGTTGAATACAAAACTTGTTTCTCTAAGAACATCATATTTAATGCGACTTAAGAAGAAAAACTTCAAAAAGGTTAAAGTAACTTACTGAAAGGCTTGAACAAGACGAAGAGTTTCATCGACGCTGCGACCAACAGGTAAATCATTGATGGTAATTTGGCGCAAAATTCCTTTTGGATCAATGATGAAAAGACCACTGAAAAAGAAGGAAGTAATTAGTATGAAAGAAGTGAAAAAAGTGAAAGAATTCTAATATGAGGGACATTTCTTTCTAACAAATCGAATAAGGATGCTAAACCCAATACAAGTCATTATAAAAGGTCAAATATGGAAAAGAGCTGAATCAATCCATGGATATAAAAGAAGCAATTTGAAATGGCATAGGTCAGGAAGGTAATCAATCAGTAAAGCAGGCATTCTTTCATACATCCGTATCGAAGTTCAAAGAAGTAAATCATACACCCATAAGACCCTATTTATTTCCATTAAACTTAAAAATCACTCACCGATAAGCAATTCCTTCATCTTCTTTGAGAACACCATAATCTCGAGCAAGTTTATGATTTGTATCTGCAATAACAGGAATTTTCATTTCTCCAAGACCTCCGTGTTTACGAGGCGTGTTGATCCATGCAAGATGAGAGAATTGTGAATCAGTTGATGCAGCAAGAAGTTGAGCTCCAATATCCTTGAATTCCTTTGCGCGATCGGAGAATGCAATAATTTCAGTAGGACAAACAAAAGTGCTAAAAAACGAACAAAGATTAAAGATAAAAAAGGAAGAAGATAAAAGACTTACAAATCAAGAGGATAGAAGAAGAGAACAACGTATTTACCCTTGTAATCACTCAAGGAGACCGTCTTGAAATCACCATCGACGACAGCAGGATTGCTGAATTCAGGAGCAGGCTTTCCAATAAAAGCTTTAGACATTGCTGTAGTCTGAAATAAAGAAACATTAAGCATGGATAAACGCAAAAAAGAGAACAACAATGAAATCAAAGACAAAAGTGCGGAAACACAATAACGAAGGATATTAATTGGAGTGCATGTTTACCATTTTTAGCAAAAGAATGAATGCAATAAGTGGTTTACGCATGTTTAAAATGAAAAACTAATCACAAATTAACCAAAGACAAAGCAAAGAATCAATCAAGTAAAGGTCAAATATTGAGGAGAAAGGATTGCTTATTATAACGATGAAAAATGGAAAGGAAAAAGGAAAGGAAAAAATTGCAGGGCCATGTCAGCGACTTTTTTGCTTCTTTTCAAGTTGCATTTGATGAAGGAAAAAAAATTGACAAAACTGCAACAGAGAAAAAAGAAAAAACGTGAAAGAAAAGAGAGAGAAAAGGAGCGAGTGAACAAGAAAATGAGAGAGAGAAGAAAGACCACACGAGCAACGACGTCGAATGAACACAAAAAAAAGCACGCCACCAATAGTAAAAAAATTTTTTCAACGTTTATATAAAAATCGAAGTAAAGGTCTCTCAAATATGATGATAATTTGAGAAATAAAGGTACAGAAGAAAAGAAAATACTGCTGCAAAGCTCAAACTTTGTACACAAAAAAGAAAGTAAAGTAAAAAGAGATGCGATATCAAAGCAACATACTAACTCCAAGTTTGGAGTACGTTTTTTATCGGGGAAAAGGTGATGGAAGTGCTTAAAGGTGAAAAGAAAAGTAATGAGAAATATTGTTGAAGCATTAATTCCTTTACCATTATTCTGTACATAAAATATAAAACACGACCTTTTTTATAAACTACAACCTTTGATTGCGACGTCGTCTTATTTTAAAACTTGGAGAAAAAATAAATTTTATAGCCATTGAAAAGAAATGTGTAACCTAATTGAAGGTTGTGTAAAAGGAGTCAAAAATAGCACTTTTAACATGCCATTTTATTCTAAAGCCACCATGGGAACGCGAAATAGCTAGTAGAGGATGAAGGAGGTCTTTAGATAAAAAATGTAGGAAAACATTAAAAGGTATTCGGATGGGAAAAGGATAAACAAAAGTAACAAAAGGCGAAAAAAAGTAAGAACCAACCGTTTCAATGGGAGTTTGATTGAAGAAAACAACATCCATTTTCTTTGTAAGTATTTCAATCATATCACTATAAAATATCTTGTTTACTTCGTGCCAAGGTTTTAATGAAAGTTTCATAGCAGTTCGGAAATCCTAAAAGAAGTTTATTTTAAGAAGTATACAAAAAATAAAACAAACTAACCTTCAAAGCAGAACAGTAGCTACCAATCTTGCAAAAGGAAATTGCTCGGTTTTCATAGTAGATAGGGTTTTTTGAGTAAATAGCAATAGCTTCAGTATACTTTTCAATTGATTCCTTGTAATTTAACGCTTGTGCCAATTCAATTCCTTCAGAACATAAATTCCCACCAGTAACACTATCAGAGAATGCAACAGAAGCTGTGGCCATGTCATTGAGTTGTTCTTCTGTATCTTCTGGAAACTTTTCGCGAAGATTGTCTATAGTTTTAGCAAAATTTGCCATGGTTGTTTTAAGTTAGTTATGAAAATGATAACAGCGCAGCAAGAAAAAGTGAGGTAAAAATTCAAAAATCAATGGAATGAAAAATAGGCTATGAAGCGAAGCTTCCAGATGCACAAACTATCGTTTCAAGAGACAAACTGAAGAAATGATGTTTCAAAATCGATAAATTTTCCTTTTTTAGATCCAGATCGATTGATTGTCCTTTGCTTCTCGTTATCAAACCTTTTAGAAAAATGAAGAAAAAGGTAATTATTCCTTTGTTTTACAATTTGAAACAAACTCAAAGAAGCAAATCCATCACGGATTAAAATTTTACTTGGATTTTATTTCATGCTTGTAAAGCCTTAATGCTGAAGAATATACTGGTTTTAATTGGCATTTCCTGATCCGCTGACATATTGCTTTTTATTTGTGGATATTACGAATTTTAAAAAATCACTGTTTTTCGATGTCTACGTTCTTTTTGTTTGTCCATAACCTTGCATACATCTCTGAGGTCACTTCCCATAAAAGAAGGGCCAACGCTTCGTTAGCATACATTGTAATTGATTTCACTCATTTTCATGTGCCTAACTTTGTTGCGCGCGGTTGGGTTCTCTTTCTCTTCCTCATTTTATGTTTATTTATTTGTTTGGATTAACAACTAAAAAATAAATATGGCAAGTTTTATGGATTTCAATAATCGAACCCAACAAGCATATTCTCTTCCCAAAGATGTTATTGACCACCTCACAAAAGCTTGCAATTTTCCAACATCGAAAAAGCTAATGAAAAGCTGTAAATGTTTACGAATTCTTCAAGTTAAAATTGGAAAAGGTCATATCAAAAATCTAAGAATAAGTAAACGTGTTGCAAAAGTAATGCACGAAACTTGTATGTTTATGTGTATTTACCCTGATGAAACAATCTTAACCGCTAATGAAAAACTTATGTTTGAATTCAATACTATTATAGTATGGGAATATTTAGTTTTACGCTTTTTTACCCAAAATGAATTTGAACCCATTATCTTTAAAATTGATTTATCTGAAATTAAAGTAATTAATCTTATACTTGAGTTTAAATTAAATGATTGGATAATCAAAAAACTTTTACAACCTTCTTTAAAAAAAATGTTCTTGACTCTTTGGTTCCAGGATTGCACTCAAATCTTTTATCAAGCTTTTGAAAAGTGTCCCGATGCTGAAATATTTGAGTATGATGAGCGCCGGTTTTCATTTTAAATATTTTAATTTTAGGATTACGGGAAATAGCGATATTTGTCGAATCACCAACGAAGCATTGAAGCACCTTATTTCGGTTGATAGAAAAACCAAGCTACGACATTGCTCTCTTTTTAGCTTGGTTGATATTGAATTAACCGATTTATTCAAATTTGCCGATAAACACATTGAATCCACGGGTAATATAAATGTTCATTTCGCAGAAGCCAATGACATCGTCATAGATAATATCCAAAAGGAATGGGAACAGAGAAGAAATATTATTCCAACACCTTCTCTCCGTTTACCTAATTATATTTTTTTATAATTTTTATTTATATCTTTGAATTTACTTACGATTTCTAATGTTTTTGTGTGTTTTTGTTGCTTTTATAAATAAAAAAAATTCAAAACATAAACATTTTTTAAAAATAATACCGAACAAAAGTTATTAAAACTATTGTCAAACTACTTTTGATTTTTTCTTTTTGCCTTTGTTTGTGTTGGATTAACAGAATAATTATGTGTATGTACAATAATTCCATCATGTTTTGAAAATATCCATTTTTCTAATAACTAAAGCTGATGGATGGATGGGATGACATTGGTTTTAAATTTCATCGTAAAAAAAAATCTTTGAAGTTCCACTCACTTATTTTTTTTGATTGAAGCCTCCAAATTTTTTTTTCTTGCAACGAAAAAAGCTTAGAAAAAATAAAACTTTTTTTGTCAGTTGGATTTCATTCATCAAAGTTTTTTTTGTTGCTCTTGTTGTTGGACTTCGACGTTTATTTATTAAAAAAATTAATAGTAAAAAACCCTTTTATGTTTTGTTGGAAAAAATAAGTAATAAGCTAGTGTCAAAGTTTGAACCATTTTTTTGAAAATGAAAGTCTTTTTCCCTTATCAAATTTGCTTCTTCATTCTAGCATAAACATATTCGAGAAGAAACAATTTTATTATTTACTATGGATTTTGATAATTTAGAAAATAATTTGATTACTAAAACTTTGAAAGAAATATGCTGTTTTATAATCTCCTCTTTAAATTTTTCATTAACTTCCAATTTTTTGTATGGCGTGATCGCGTGTCGTTGTTTATTGTTTGGAAATTCCATCACATTTTTTTGTTCAAACATTTTTCAAGTTCTTATTAACCTTTTTCCTTTTTTAGCTTAGATAAAACGATGACGCTGATATCAAAACGGGTACTAATATTTGGTTCAGTATTAGCTTTATATTCAGCAGTACTTTTCTCGATATACAGAAATTTTCCTGAACTTGACGAGTAAGGCTTTTATTATTTCCATCACACTTTTTCGATACTAATTGGTTCATTTTTTAGAAACGAGAGGCAACATTTCAAATATCCCCGAAGTTTAGATGATGCAAAAGCTCTTGGAAAAGTGTTATCAAAGTACAAAGATGAACATTATTATACTGTGCTATCAGGTGTTGCAGCTGTTTATGTTGTGTAAGCTATGAATTTGAAGAAATTTTTACTGATTATTGATTTGTTAATGGTTTCAGATTACAATCGTTCGCCATACCTGGTTCAATATTCTTGACCATTCTTTCTGGTTATTTATTTCCATTCTTTACTGCTTTGACTCTTGTTTGTTGTGTAAGTTTTTCTCTCTCTTTGATATGCTTTCATTTTATTAGTGCTTTTCTTTTCAGTGTTCCGCTGGTGGTGCAGCAGTATGTTACTGCCTTTCGTATCTCGTTGGTCGCAAATTCGTTGCCTCGTATTTTCCTGAAAGAGTCGCGCAATGGCAAAAAGAAGTTCAAAAACATCGTGAAAATCTCTTCAATTACATGGTTATTCTTCGAGTAACTCCAGTGCTACCAAATTGGTTTATCAACATAGCAAGTCCAGTCATCGATGTTCCACTTGGTCCATTCTTTTGGGGAACATTTTTTGGTAAGAATTGCACCATATTTCTGATTGCACAATATTTAGCAATCCTTCCTCTCTTTGTTTATTTTTCAATCATTGTTTCATTTTTTAGGTGTTGCTCCACCCAGTATGCTCTTCATTCAAGCTGGTACAACTTTACAAGAAATGGTAAATGCTAATATGATGTGGTCTTGGAAGAGTATTGGAATGATAATAGGTACAACTATTATTGCAATATTGCCAGTACTGTATCGAAAATATAGTAAACCTAAAACTGATTAGCTTTGTGGTTATTTTACTTACAAATTGTATTCACTTTTGTTAATTTCGTTGTTTGTGTACTTTTGTTAGCTTCTATTGTTTTTTTGAGATTATGTGTCTTTCTTTTATTGTATTTATAAAAATATTTATGTTAATTTTAACTAATAATAAAGTGTACATACATATTTGGAAAGGGTTGATGAAACAAAAACGGATATGGTAAAAGCCATTTGATATTTTTGAAAGTTTCTAAAGTTGCCTGTGAAAATAAAAAAGAACTTTTTTAGGATTATAATCTTTGAATCAATTTATAAAGCTTTATAATGACTAAAAAGCCTTTCAATTTCTTTGCCGGTGAAGTAGCAAAGCATACCGGAGCTGATCCAAATGGAAGAAATCAAAGTGGAAGAAGCACACCATCAAATGGTGGAAATAACATGGGATCGAATGGAAATTCAACTACAAAAAATGAAGCTTCAACTTCTCGTGATCCTCCTCAACCATCAAACAGCATTCAAGGAAGGCTAGCTCGATCCATTAATGAAGCAATAATGAAACTATGCTCTAATGATCCTATTCGAATTGAATCTTTAAAACAACATATTCTTACTCTGCTTCTTTCTGGACAATCTGATGATATGATTCAAGGAGACCTAATCGACACTTTTGGCTTTGAAAACTTTGAATTAGTTTCACAAATTCTTAGTCAAAAAGAACAAGTTCTTGATCAACTTTTGGATGCATCTGATAATGGTTCTTATGCCGATGCTGCTGAAGATATTCGACAACTGACTCCGATTGAAATGAATGAAGAAGAGTATCCTGAATTCGCTGGTAATTTTACTGTTCAAACAAAATCTCAGGCTAAACAGAAGAAAGAAAATAGGAAAGAGCAGAAAAAAGCTCACAAAGAAATGACAAAAATTGTTGCTGGACTAGATGAAACTGATAAAATTGAATACATGTTAGCTTTGAAAGAACATGAAAAACGAATGTAAGCTTGCTTTAACATGTTAGTATCCTAGCTATTTTACATACTTAAATTTTTAGGGAACGACAGTATACTGAAATAACCTGGACTCCAAATGGTGCTGTAACAAGACCAAGAAATTTGCCTTATGTCTTTGATGCTTTTGAAACTGCTGGCTTAAAAAGTGTTTCCATCGATAGCACTAAACTTTGTTTACCAGAAGGTTCAGAATTTAAGAAATCGAAAGAATATGATGAAATTCGTGTTCCACCAACTCGTCAGAAAATTCCGATTGAAGTTAAAAATATTAAAATCAAAGATCTTGATCCTGTAAGTTTCTTATTTACGAAGGCTTGCTATAATATGACAAAATTATTTTTAGTTAGGAAAACTTGGATTTGAAGGTATCAAAGAGCTCAACACCATTCAATCAATCGTCTTTGAACAAGCTTATCATACAATGGAAAATCTTCTAATTTGTGCACCTACTGGAGCTGGTAAAACAAATATTGCTATGTTAGCTGTTCTCAAAACTATTCGTGATCATTGTAAACCTGATGGAACGATTGATAAGAAAGATTTTAAAATCATTTACATAGCACCAATGAAGGCTCTCGCCGCAGAAATTCAAGAAAGTTTTTGTTTTATGTATCAGTTTCCTTTTCATAACAATTCACGATTTTTAGGGAACTTTTTCAAAGCGATTATCGAAACTTGGTGTAAAAGTTAGAGAATTAACTGGTGATACAACTTTAACGAAAAAAGAAATAGCTGAAACTCAAATGTTGGTATTAACACCAGAAAAATGGGATGTTGTTACAAGAAAAGCAGATGATGAAGAATTAACTTCGGTGAGTTTGCACGATTGACTAATACAATATTCTTTTTGCTCTCATGTTTTTGTAAACTAACTTTTCCTTTTTTTCTAGTTTGTACGTCTTCTTATTATCGATGAAGTCCATTTGCTACATGACGAACGTGGTCCAGTTATTGAAACGATTGTGGCTCGAACTCTTCGACGAATTCAAATGTCTCAGCACAAAGTTCGAATCGTTGGTCTTTCTGCAACTCTACCAAATTATATCGATGTTGCAACATTTCTTCAAGTTAATCCTGAAAAAGGTTTATTCTTTTTTGATGGCCGATTTCGTCCGGTACCTCTTGCTCAAACTTTCATCGGCGTTGGACAAGGAATTGATCGAACTAATCAAGGACAGCAGAAATTATTCGATGATATTTGTTACGAGAAATGTTTAGCCTATGTTCAAGAAGGTCATCAAGTGTTAATCTTTGTTCATACAAGAAATGGAACTCATAAAATCGCCAAATATCTCCTGGAAAAAGCTGCCAATGAAGGTCAACTCGAATCTTTCCTTCCACCAAATACAACGATAAAACCATATCTTCTCGCCAAAAAACAAATTTCTAATGCTAACAATCGCGAATTGGAACAACTTTTTCTCAATGGTTTTGGTGTTCATCATGCTGGAATGATTCGACATCATCGTTCTTTGGTTGAAAGATTATTTGGTGAAGGACATATAAGAGTTTTGGCTTGTACTGCCACACTTGCTTGGGGTGTTAACTTGCCTGCTCATGCTGTCATTATTCGTGGTACAGAAGTTTTTGATCAACAAAAGGGTGCTTTCACTGATATTGGAGTGCTTGATGTTCAACAAATTTTTGGAAGAGCTGGTCGTCCTCAATTTGAAACATCTGGAGAAGGTGTAATTATCACTCAAAAAGCAAAGCTGGTTAAATATGTTACAATGTTAATACGTCAAGCTCCTATTGAATCTCAATATATGAAAAGAATTCACGATAATCTTAATGCTGAAATTGCTGCAGGTAAGGAATTTGCTTTTGTGTTTAAAATTTCGCTCATAAAGCTTACCTTTTATTGAGAATTTATCGTTTTCGTTTTTAGGAACTGTTTCAACCATTGATGAAGCTGTTGAATGGCTTCGCTACACATATTTTTATGTTCGAGCTCGACTTAATCCACTTGTTTATGGTATCAATTACAAAGAACTCAAAGAAGATCCAACGTTGACCTCGTTTTTAAACGACTTTTGCTTTCATGCTGCAAGAAGATTGGATCAAAATCGAATGATTGTTTTTGATTCTTTGTGAGTTTTTTAATTTCTTTTTGTATGGTTACAGTAGTTTTCGTTTTTAGGAATGGATACTTGTCATCAACAGATTTGGGTCGAATTGCTTCTCATTATTATGTTACGTATGCAACGATTCAAACGGTTAATTCAAATGAAGGAAAAGTTCAGCTTACTGCAAATTCCAATAGTGAAATTATTCTGGCTATGATCTGTAAAGCGTCTGAATTCGATCAAATTAAAGCAAGAGATACCGAAATGATGGAATTGAAAGAATTAAGTTCGATGGGATCTGTATTATCAAATAAGAATGGAACGTTAGCAACCACTGATGGTAAAGTAAACTGTTTGCTTCAAAATTATATCTCTCAAACCATCGTCGCCAACTTTGCTCTTTCATCTGAGATGCTTTACATCGCTCAAAATGCTTCACGTATTGCTCGAGCATACTTTGAAATTGTTCTTCGTAAAGGATGGGCTTCAACTACTCATAGCTGCCTTCAACTTTCAAAATGTGTTCAACGAAGAATGTGGGCTTATCAAACACCACTTCGACAACTTGGTGAATATCTCAAATATGTTACAATTAACAAAATTGAAGGCAATACAATGAATTTTCATCAACTTCGTGATCTGGAACCTAAAGAACTTGAATCGTTATTTGCTTTCAATGGTCAAACACTTTATAATGCTTTAAGACTTTTACCGTTAATGACAGCTGTAGCAACGATTAAACCTGTTACTGGAAGCATTGTTCAAATTGAAGCTCTTATTTCTCCTGGTTTTAATTGGGATGACCGCATTCATGGCTCTGGTTCAACGCGATTTTGGATTTTCATCGAAGATTTGGATGATGATTATATTCTTCATTATGAATCTATGACTGTACCTAAAAGAAAAGTGATCAAGAAAGAAGAACAAAAGTTTATGTTTACCATTCCTATTCGAGATCAACAGATGAAGCATCAATTTCAAATTCGAATTGCTAGCGATATGTGGGTCGTCGATGATACTATTGTACCTATCTCTTTACATAATTATGCAATGCCTGAAGAAATTCGTCCACATACTGGTGAGTAAAATAATAGAAGTTTGATTTCATGATGCAAAGTTGTATTATTCCATTTTCCAAAACTAATCTTTGAATTTTTTTAACTTCATTTGTTTTTAGATTTATTACCTCTTGATCCTTTACCAATCACAGCTTTAAGAAATCATAAATATCAATCAATCTATGGTTTTCCATTCTTCAATCCAATTCAAACTCAAGTTTTTCATTGTCTTTATCACACTGACCATTCTTCACTTATTGGAGCGCCAACAAGTTCTGGTAAAACTTTATGTGCTGAATTAGCCATCTTTCGAATTTTGAATAAACATGCTAACAAAAAGTGTGTTTATATTGCACCTTTAAAAGCTCTTGTTCGTGAAAGAATTCTTGATTGGAGAGAAAAGTTTACAAAGAAAATTGGTATTAAGTAAGTATTTCTTTAGCTTTGCTTTAACTTAAACTTTATGATTTCAGGGTTGTTGAAGTTTCTGGTGATTATACTCCTGATGTTAAAGAACTCAATGAAGCAGATGTTTTAATTACAACACCAGAAAAATGGGATGGTATTACTCGATCATGGGAAACAAGAGAATATGTTCGTAATGTGGATCTCGTGGTAATTGATGAAATTCATTTATTGGGTGTTGAACGAGGTGCTGTCCTTGAAGCTATTATCACTCGAATCAAACTTATTGCTCGTAAGCGTGCTCTTGAAAAATCACCTGTTCGTATTGTTGGACTTTCAACTGCTTTAGCTAATGCTGCTGATGTTGCTCAATGGCTTGATATTAAAGAAGTTAGTTAATTTTGAGCTACCTTTTTAGCAAGTGTTAGTACTTTGCTGCTTGTTTCAAATTTCTTTTCTTTTCATAAACTTTTTGTTTTTTAGGCTGGTCTTTACAATTTTCGTCCAAGTGTTCGTCCTGTTCCTATCGAAGTTCACATTCAAGGCTTTCCAGGTAAATCTTTTTTATTTTCTTGTTTCTCCATTTACATTTTTCCCTCTTTTAGGCCAACATTATTGCCCGAGAATGGCGTTGATGAATAAACCAGCATTCAAAGGTTAGTATCGTCTTCTTTTCCTGTATGATTCATTGACATTTTCTTTTTTTCAGCAATTAAACAATTTTCACCTTTTAAACCAACATTAGTCTTCGTTGCATCCCGTCGACAAACACGCATAACAGCAATGGCATTTGTAACAATGTTAGCTGCACAAGATGATCCAAAGCAATGGTTACATATGGAAATGTCAGAATTGCAAAAAGAATTTGAAAATATTCGTGATGAAAATTTGCGTTTAACTTTACCATTTGGTATTGGAATGCATCATGCTGGTGTATGTTTTTTGTTTGGAAAATAATAACTTTTATCTAATTATGCCATTCCATTTTAGTTGCAACCTTCAGAACGCTCAATCGTCGAACGTCTTTTTGTTGAAAAGAAAATCCAAGTTCTTATTGCAACTTCAACACTTGCATGGGGTATCAATTGTCCTGCTCATTTAGTTATTGTAAAAGGAACTGAATATTTTGATGGTGCTCAGCATAAATATGTTGATTTTCCTGTTACTGATGTTCTTCAGGTATGTTTACACGAAACTATAGCTAACAAAATTTACTCTTGTTTTCTCTCTGCTCGCTCTTTTTGAATTTTTATCTTTTTATTTTTCAGATGATTGGTCGAGCTGGACGTCCTCAATATGATGATTCTGCTGTTGCAGTTGTATATGTTCAAGATGTTAAGAAGAATTTTTACAAACGATTTTTATATGAACCATTCCCTGTTGAATCAAGTCTTCTTCCAGCTCTTCCGAATCATCTTAATGCTGAAGTTTCTGGTGGTACTGTAACATCCAAACAACAAATTGTTGAATATATTTCTGGTACATATTTCTATCGACGACTATTTGCCAACCCTGCTTATTACTGTGTCGATGATCCAACACCTGAAGGAATGACGAAGTTTTTAACTCAAGTTGTTGATGATTGCATTTATGAACTAACTTCGTCGTCTTGTATAAATGTTGATGATGCTGGTGGAGAAATTACTTCAACAGTATTTGGCAGAATTTGTTCCAATTATTACCTCGAACATTTAACGATTCGTCATTTTATTGAATCATTGAGACACGGTTTGAATGTCAAAGAATTGCTAAAAATTCTAGCTGATTGTCCTGAATATGCTGTGATTCCTGTTCGACATAATGAAGAAACCATTCAAGAATCTCTCAATCGCGTTCTTCCAATTTCTTTACCAAAAACAGCTGAATTTGATTCGCCTCATGTTAAAGTTTTCTTGTTGTATCAAGCTCATTTTACTCAATTTGATGGTCTTTCTGCTGATTACATTACTGATCTTCGATCCATTGTTGATTCATGTATTCGTATTCTTCAAGCTATGCTGGATATTTGTATTGCTAATTCATGGCTTGATTCTGCTATGGGTACTGTCATCCTCCTACAACAAATTATTCAAGGTCGTTGGTGTTGGGATCATCCATTGTTATCTCTTCCTGCACTTAAAGATCATTCAATTGATGGTATTGGGTAAGCTTTTGAGTGTTCTTACTTTATCTATTAATTATCTTTGCTCTTTTTTCAGTCCATTTTTAACTATTCCTCAACTTCAATCAAAATATGATATTGATAAGAAAACTTCAAAGTTATCGCCACAAGAATTAACAAAAATTTCAAAAGAAATAACAAGTTGTACAATTTTGGATGAAAGAGAAGCAAAACAAGTGATTGATGCATTATGTCATTGGCCAATTTTTTCGATAAAATCGGCTATAATTCAATATGGTTTAAAAGAATGTCCTATTAAACTTGATAATCTCAAAGCTGAACCAATATCTCTTGGACCATCAATGCAATATAAACTTCGACTACGAATTGAAATGCTTGGTCCTAATAAGGTCTGTTCTTGTTGTTATTTTGCTTTTATTTGGGCTTTGACTATGTTGTTTGAAAACTTTGAATGCACATTTTTCTTTCGAATGTTGCAAGCCTGCTTTTGGAACGTTCATGAAAGCAAGCAAAAAAAGAACCTAACACTTTTTTGTTACATGAAAGCAAAAAAATTTCTGCTTGCTCTTTTGTAATTTTACCGCCATTTTGGTGCTGCATTCATTCATTTCTTTCTCCCTCTTTCTTTTGCTTTTTTGCTTGCGGTTTTCTCTTTTTTCTTTTTCTTTTTCTTCATGTGATTGATCACTCATTTTTTCCCTTTTTCAGAATAACACTCAAGCTTATGCACCAAGATTTTCGAAAGAAAAAACAGCAAGTTGGATTATTTTTATTGGCAATAAAGAATCAAATAAAATCCTTGGTTTTACAAAAACTTCACCAATTCAAGGATTTCGCGATGTTCGAATCAACTTTACTTCACCATCAATGCCGTAAGTGTTTTTCATTATCGAAATACAAATAACAACAAAATTCAATTAATTTATTTCTTTTTCTTTTCAGAGGCAATTACACTTTAACTGTGTTTATTCTATCTGATTCATATCTGGGAATTGATCAAGAATATGCAATTCGATGTAAAGTTCAAAACTAAGAAATCAAATGAAATATGTAATATGAATGATTTTTCTATGAAACTATGTATCTATGGGTATCTAATGGTGTCTTGATGATTATGGTAAAGAATCGGGTGCTTTTTATGGTTCAAATTTTATCGTTCTTGTTGTTGATGTTATAATGTTAAAATTTTTAATTTATTCTTTGTAATTTATCTACTTTTATACTGTTTGTTTGATGATGTGATTTGTTATTGGATTTACGGGATCCATAAAAAGGAGGGTAATAAAGATAGATATTTATAAAAAGCAGGTGTTAGTCGAATTCATTCAATCCTTCTTCCATCTTTTGTATGCCCTTAAAGATGCAGATCACTTACTGTCAAGTATCACACCTCCCACTGCTATAGTCGTAATGTCTGCCGATCTCTTTGTTGCTCCTCCATTTTTAACAATCAACTAAATTAAGTGGAAGTGAACAACAGAAGCAGCATATCCATTGCATTTAGTTAGTGGCGGCGGCGGCATCTCTTTCACATCCTCCTCTTCTTTCTTTTTTTTTCTTTTTGTTGAGTATGGAATGATTTTTCTTCTTCTTCAATTTTCACAATTATCCGGATTAGATAGAAAAATTAAGAGATGAATGAAACAGTATGGAAATTTAGTTTTTTTTTCCATACCAATCAAGAGAGACATTTTTACTAAAGTGAAAGAAAAAAAACAGACGACGGCACCTTTTTGAAAATTTTTTTTGAAGCGCAAAGCAAATAAGAAAAAGTGCCGTTACATGATTTTCTAATTTTGGCATTTCAAATGCCGAAAGCATAAGAAGCAAGCGAAAAAGAAAGCTTTGCGATAGATAGAAAAAAATGAATGAATGAACACAACCAACGGCTGCGGCGACATTTTTATTTTTGATAAATGAATTTTTTCATTCTCTTTTTTTTGGTTGTTTGCGGCAAAGCTTTGGTTTTACTCTTCTTTTTTTTTACAAAATATTTTTTTGTGTTAACTTTTTATTGTTTATAAAAATTGAATATTTATTTATCGCACTTTTGGGAATATTCTTTTTTATTTTTACAAATATTTTCTTTCTTCTTTTTTTTGTGGTGGATGCCGAAATAAAAAAAATTGTTTGATGAGACTGATGATCGCTAGTTGCTTGCTTGCTTGTGCCTCTATTTTTTTTCTTTTTTACTTTGCGGTGTCTTTAACAAAAAAGAGGATCGAATTAGAATGGGAATGATTTTTTTTACCTGTATTAATCGAGGAGCGAGTTTTTACAACCACCATCTGAGAAAATGATAATCGAAACATTAAAAATAAAGAAACTAATTTGCATTTTTTTGTTTGTTTGTTCGGAATTTTTTGAATAAATGGTTTTCTTTCATTTTCTTTCTTTTTTTTGAGGTTTAAAAAAAGAAAGAAAAAGAGGTGATCTGCCGTTGTTTTCTTTTCAAAGTTTATTCTTAACGCTGGCTGTTGTTTAGAAAGAGGAAAAAAAGAGAGTTATTGAATGTGCTCGGCTACAGTAATATTTTTCTCATTTAAAGGATTAAGCTCTTATTTTTTCTTGTAATTATTAAATTATAGGAAAAGGCAAAGGATGATGGACATTGTTACTGTACTTCTTTTTTTTGAAACGTTATGAAAAAAAGTAAAGTCTTGGAGTATTAATGAAAATAATAACTATTTTTTGCAAAAATGGAAGTAAAAATGATTACTATCTCCTCTTCAAAATATTGGAAGGAATGGAATTTGTAATAAAAGATATGAAGCAAAGTTTTTTAGAGACTAAATATAAAAAAAACAGCTAGCTAAAGGTCGTCTTTACTGTAAAAAATTGAAACTAATTTCTTTTAAATTTTTAACTCCAGCAATAATAAATTTTCTTTCTTTGAAAAACTGCCCCAAAAAAATCAGGCAAACTAACTCAAACAAAAAAGTCGTCAGTGACGAAAAAAAAGAAAAGAAAAAACTATGTCAGGTTTAAATTTTAAATACAAACAACAAATCAAAATCCATTCATTCCTCCTTCTCATCTTTTATTTTTTTTTCCATCCTAAAATGTACGTTCGTTCACCCATATAAATTAAAAGTTTATTCATTCATGTATGAAGAAAACATGATCGTTTGCTTGTTTGCTTGCTTGCCTCGGCATGCGGTCGATTTTATTTCCCTCCACCTTAAATTCATTCATTCATTATTTACCTCAAAAAAATTCCCATAAAAGTTAGAATGAATGAATCTTTCTTTCTTACTTTACAAAGAAGAAAAAGACGCATGAAAAAGAAAAACCTTAAAAAAAAGAAGAAGACGCGAAGACGACGAAGGCTAAGAAAAAGTAATACATACTTCCGTTACAGAATCTTTCGATCTATCTATTTTTTTTTGGTCGTCTTCGTTTTTGTTGTTTGCTCTTCTGACAGCTCTTCTTAGTCTTCTTCCATGTGTCTTCTTCTTCCCTCCTTAACTTCTTTGTATGCAAAAAAAAAAAAAAATGGAAGAAAGAAAAACAGTGTTCGACGGCCTTCAAAATTCAAGCAAAGGCAAAGCAAAGCAGCCATTCATCCGATTCATCGCTTTTTCTTTCATTCATTCAGTTTTATTTTATTATTTTATTTATTTCCTCTCTTTTTCTCGCCATCATTTAACCACAACAAAAGAAAAAAAATCAAGCAAGCCAGAAAGCAAGCAAACGACGGACGCCTTTTTTTCTTTTTTATATATTTCTTTTTTTTATTTGAAGCAAAGTGGTTTTTTTTTCTCCGCCTTTTTTTGTTATGGATGCTTGCTTCTTTTTCTTCCTTTTTCGTCATGTTGTTGCTGTTGTTAACAAGCAGACGACGACGAACAAAAAATGGAAAATACCATACTCTTCGTTCGTGTCTTTCTTTTCCTTTGATTTTTTTTTTCGCATCATCTCTGCGGTGCGACTGTTGTTAAAAACAAAAAAAAATATGAGAGGGAAGAAAAGAAAAAAAAATGTATGAGAGATTTTTAATTTGTGGTATAATTTTTATTATAATTAATGATAATTCAATTAACGAAAATAAAAATAAAAGTTACGGTAAAATCATAGCTTTTTAAAAAAGTTTTTTTTGTAATAATATTTGTTTGAATTTTTTTTGATTCTTACTGTTGTCGGGTTAATTTAGTGTGAATCACTTTTTCTTTATACATTTTGTTTTAAAAATTGATTTTCGCATCAACAACATCCATGTTTTTTTTATCTATTTAGGTTTAATATTCTTGTAAAAAAAAAATAACCTTTTGATCACTTTTGCTCCCGCCATTTTATTTTATTTTATTTTTTTTATTTTGTTACTTCTCTTTTTTTCAAATGGAAACCATTTTTTGTTTTGAAAAAATAAATAAAAGAAAATTTATTTTAAAAATGAAATCGATAGAAAACAAACTTTCAGTTTCTGGTTATAGCTATCAAGATCATTCTAAACTTATTATTTTACATAACAGACAGCGTAAATCAATTTGACAAATTATAAAAATTCTCGAATTTTCCAGTTTTTTTTGTTGCTCTTTTTGCATCACAAATTTTTTTTTCTCTCCAATCCATGTCATCCCAAAGACGCTGCTAGCAGTGTTGTCACGCCGCCGCCGCCGGCGGCGAGGCGTCGCCGATATCTGCGCCGCCGCCGCCGGCGGCGGCGGCGGCGGCGGCGGCGAATATTTTGGATTGGCGGCGGCGCCGCCGTCGACGGCGATACAAAAAATTTAGTTTGAGAAATTATCAAAGGGATAACCAAGGCAATTATTTTTTCAGAATTTCCTAAATTCAACGTGATTTCTTCTTTGGTATATTTTTTCTCGATATTAGAGCAATCCAAAGAGATATGAGGACCAAACAATAATGTTCTAATTTTTTTTTGAAAAATTTTTAAAATCCAAAGGGTCCTCCCTTTGGTAAAGTTTGTACTACAAATTAACGCCGCCATCGCCGCCGCCGATGAAATAAAAATATGACAACACTGGCTGCTAGTAAATCCGTTTTCTATGTTTTTCTTTTTATGGCTGAAGAAAATTGATGACAAATTAATTTTTAATTTTTATACTAAATTCTTTTTCCATTTTTAACTATACAGTATTTATTCGTCAAAAAAAAAAACAGCAGCAGCAAAGATTTACAAATTCTTGTTTATTTTTTCTTATCCAAACATTTCCGACCTCAAAGAAATTTATTTTTTTTTTTCTTGCGCTACCGTACCTTTCTTTTTTTCTCTCTCTTTATTTGTCATTTTTTATATTCATTCATTCACAAAATTAGTGTCATCTCCATTTTGTCATCTTTTCTTTTTTATTCTTCACCCATCTCTTATTTCCATTTTTCCACTTCAAAACTAAACGATATCGTTTTGTCTTTCTTTTTTTTGTTGGGTGTTGTTGTTATTAAACCAATTATACCTTTTCGCGCCATCCCCATTCTCTTCCATCATTTATTTTTTTTTATTTTTGCCTCCACTTGATTAAAAATAAATTTTCTTTTTTTGACGACGAATAAGAAAAGAGAAGCCCTAAAACTTGGCCCCACTTCATTTTTATTTATTATTTTTTAATTTTTTATCGCCATTCGCGCACACTTTTTTCTTTTGACACTAGACTAAAAAAAGAAAACCAGAAGTCATTCATTCTTTAATTTTGAGAAGGATTCCAATCCTCCAAAATAAAACATTTTGTCATTTTTTTGAGACAGTTTTATGACTTTTTAAAGCCCAACAACATTGCTTTTTCTCACCCTCACCAAAAATGGAAGAGGATGGATAAATAAAAAAGCCAAATGACAAATATTTGGGTGCCAAAATTGGAAATTAATTTTTTTTTCTTCACTTTTTTACTTTTCGTTTTTTTCTTCGTTGAATTTTTTAAAAATATCCAAAAGCAATTTTTATTATTTATTTTTTGCAGAAAAGGATTCGATTTGATTTGATTATTATGTCATCAGAATCAAATCCACAAAGTCCCATGATTGTTTCTGCAGCTTTGATTGAAAGCAATCGAACTTCTTCTTCTTCTCCATCCACGACAACAGCGACGACCATGATTGGTCCATCATCAACAACCACGACGACAACAGCGGGAAACATAGAAAATTTTTCTGCAAGCTTACAAAAAATTGCTCAAGCAAAGTAAGTATAAAATTTCTCACAAATTTAATGAAAATACATGGAAGTTATTTTTACATTCACAAAATCTTGAGTATGGTAGCTCCAAAATCAATGGTTTTAATGAATGACGTATAAATTTAAATATTTTTTTGAAATAGCTAAAAAAATATTTTTATTTTGCATTTTTTTGTTTTGAAAATGGAATTACCAAAGTTTTTGACCATTTGTTAGAAATTTTTTGATAACTAATAAAAAAAATTTTTACCGCTTCATTTTGGAGATTGTGTAATTTAAAAATTTGAATTTTGTTTATCCTATTTTGATTTAAAACTATTTTAGTTAATTTAGACTAAATTAATTTTTTTACACTTTTCTCAGCGCTGTTGATTATTTTTTTATCCAATTTGCTTTTGAATCGACAAAAATTTAAAAGGGTTTTAATAAAATATTTTTCAAAAGAAAATCGTTAATTTGTTGGAAATTCAAATTTTGCTTGCCTAAAAAACAAATAATAATAGTTTCCATTTGCAGCTCACTGCTCAATTTTTTTCTTACATTCCCGATAATTTTATTCCCTCTAATTTTAGATGGAAAGTCGAAGATTTTGCAACTCATTTAAATGATCTCTTAACCGAATTAGCAGAATTTCAATCAACTGAAGATTTTATATCTCGAACTTTGCAAGCTATAGATGATTTAAATGATGAAAAGCGAACTCATTCAGAAATAATTCAATCAATAAATAAAGATAAAAATGATTTGGAAGAAGTTATGAATCATGCGAGGGATGAACAACGACAACATGAAGAAATATTAGCTAAAAAATATGAACAAATTTTTATTTCTATGGAACCTTTAAATAAATTAGCTACGGAATCCGGAGTGCCTATAGATGAATTGATTACACCAGCCATAGTTCCACAAAATGCGATATCAGCGTGAGTCTCTCTTTTTTTTGTTGATTGATATTTTTTATTTTGCTTTTCACTGGCAAAACTATATTCTAAAAATAGTTACGCAGAATTTTTGAGTGAAAATTTTAACAAAAAGTTTTCAAGATTATTTAAATTATTTATTTACAAATTTTTTATGCCATAAAACACTCTATTTCTGAAGCTTGATATCCGAGGAGGTCAAAATTTGTTACTTGGAATCTTGCAGTGAAAATTGGTGGAATGCTTTTTTACGGTTTTTTTTTGTAATAAAAAAATAATCATTGGTTTTTGCTTAACATAATTTCTTGTATTTCTTCGATCGAGTAATAATTCCCAAATATCTCTCTTTTATTTTTTAGAGCAGCTCAACAAACCATAGCAGCCGGACTTCATCATGCTGCTGCTGCAGCTCGTTCCCATCCAATTCCACGACAAAATATTCCCCAGCAACAATTACCTCCACAATTTCCAAATTTTCCATTTTTCTTTGATCAAATTCGAATGTCTCCAATGCAAGCTGCAATGATGTTACAATCCACGATGGATCCAAATACTGCGAGATCAATATTTTCACAAAGTTCATCGATGGGAGGAGGATTAAATAAATCGTCTTCATCCGATTCTCAACATTCCTCGCCGCCTATGAAGGAATGCGCTTCATGCCATCAACAAATTCATCGAAATGCTCCCATTTGTCCAATGTGTAAATCAAAAAGTCGATCAAAAAATCCTAAAAAACCTAAACAAAAAAAGAACGAATAAAAAAAATGTTTTTTTGTAATTATTTTTGTTTCGAGTTGAAAATTTTCTGTTTTTTTTTTGCTTTGTGTAAATTTAAAAATTTTTAAACCTAAATTTTCCATACTTTTTTTTCTTTAATTTTTCTATTAAAAAAAATTAATAATGTCTTTTACAAATTCTGGTCTTAAAGTGGCTAATTTGAGTCTCAACAAAAAAACTGTATTTAATCCTTTTTTTAAACATTTTTTTCCTTTAATTCTGTATCTCATATTTTTTTCTTTCTGTATAGTTAGTTTTCTGACAATTGCTATATAAAAATTATTTTTTTTTACTGCTTTTTGATTACCGATTTTTTTTTAATATTCTTATTTCCATTTTCCCTCATTGCTGCTGCTCTTCGTTTATTTTTTTTATATTTAACAATAAAGTGTTTCTTTTTATTTTTTTTTCTCACGCTTCAATTATCTGTATGTTGTTATAAAAAATTAGAGAATCACCCGAAAAAAAAATGGAAATAAAAAGAATTAAACGTTTTTGAGTGTAAAAAAGAAGAAAGAAAAAAAGTGTCGGTTTCAGAATCGAAAAAGAAAGAGAAATAAAGAAAAAATAAATGTAAACGGTTTTTTTGATGATTGCTTTCTCTGAGAAAATTATTTTGTTCTTCCGTGTTGATCATTTTTATTATTATTATTGGGTGTCTGAAGAACATCGTTTTTTAAAAAATATGGTACATAATAATTTGTTTCTCTTTTTATTTTTGGTTTTAGGAGATTTTTGATTTTTTGTTTTTTGAAATATTTTGGATTTTATGAGTTTTATGAATTTGTTGATTTTCATTAAAATTTTATTTTGTATCGTAGCTAAATTTTTTTAAAGCCCTCCTCAAATAATTTTTTGAACTTTTCATATTTTGATGCTTCAAAGAAACATTGATATCATTTTATTTGCCCTTAATTTATTTTTATCCATTTTTTTTATCAACTGTTTATTAGATAGATATCCCATTTGATAACAAGAAAAAGCCTCACAATGATAATAAAAATATTCTTTGTTTTTACTGTGCTTCTTTATCTTTCCTTTTATGGCATATGTTTGAGGTTTAAAAAGTTTATTACCGTATATTCTTGAATTAATTGAAAAGCTTTGTTTCGACCTTTTTTTTTGTTTCATTTCTGAGAAATAAAAACACCGTAACAAAAAATCATTCCAATGTGAAACCAAAAAAAAAAGAAAATGAAGAAGACCACCATCAACACATTGCATTTTCATCGCTGCTTTTTTTCCGTTCACAAAATTGCTTCTTGCTTTTTCATCATCAATTTGCAATGATGACACCCTTCCTTCCTTCATTCTCAATGTTTTTTTGGTTGCTGCTTCTTCTTTTATTTTTATTTTATAAATTGGCGGCTCGCGCAAAAAAAAAATAAAAAATAAAATACATTACAATCATAAAAGGCAGGCATCAAAAACAAGAAGAAAAAAAGAAGAAGCAATCGCAAATGATCAAAAATAAAAAAATAAAAAGACAAATAATCGACTCATTCATTCATGATCATGGTCATCATCATCAGCTTCATCATTTGCTCCTCTTTTTTTGTTTGTTGCAAAACATGATAGAGAAGCGACGAGAGGAAAATAAAGAAGAAGAAGCATGTAAGCAAGCGAATCATCATCAAAAAAGCAATACATTCAATTTTGTTTCAAATCATAAACAAAAAAAGAGAGAGAAGCGTCTTCTTTTTTTTCTTCTATTGCCTATTGTTTTCTCTCTCTCACGTTCTCTCTGGTCTGTGTTAATTTTTTTGTTTTGAAAAATTGTTAATAACCTTTGATTAGGAAAATTGAAAACAAAAGTTAATTTTTCAGAATTACCAAAACTTTGATAAAAAAATAAGTAAAGGAAATTTTTTTTGCCTTGAGTTAATTGTTTATTAATTTGATAGATTTGTAGTTTAGGAAAGTTTTCGGTATAACTTTTATAATTTTTTTAAAATCATAGGTTGCATATACAGAATGTTTTGTATTTATATGGCAGATTATTAATTTTTTTACCTCCTGGGAATAAGTGTATTTTTTTTAAGGTTCTGTAATTTTTTTTCGCGTGCTTTCTTAATTTATTTTTTTATCTATTTTTTTGAAATTAATTTTTAATTTTTCATAAAAAAAAAAAGAATTTATCCAAGAATTTTTTGCTTTAAAGAATCTGATAAATAATTTTTCCTCAAAAAAGTATTGCTTTGTTTTTTATTTTTTTCGTCAAATTTAAAGATTACAAAAAAATTTAAAAAAAGAGTTTAAAATTTTATGCGTTAAATTTTTCGTTTTTATTTGTAAACCACCGACTCCGTTCTTGAGTTTTAAAGATTCAAAAAAGCGATTTTGTGGTTTTTATGTTTGTTACACTTAATTTAATTTCAAGTGTGACTTCTTTATTCTCATTCGCCACCGCCATTTTGTATTCTTTATTTTATTTTTTGATTTCTGCTTTCTTTTTGTTCCATGTTCCTTGTTGCGTTGATACTTGAAACAGTCAAGTGTCAAACGAAAAAAGAAAGCGATCTAAATCAAAATCAAAAAACCCCAAAAAAAATTTCAAGCAAGCTATGGTCCATGGGATTAGAAGAAGAAAAGCAAGCGCAGGTGTAAAAAATAAAATAGGCGGAACACTTCTTTTTTTTTTAACCAAAAAACCACAAAAAAGAACAACAACAATTCAATAAAAAAATAAAATCTCCATGTTTTTTGATTTTTTTACGAAGCTCAAATTAGGTGTTAAACGTGTTTGACCTTCATCAAATAAAAACTAAAGTATTCTCATTCAAAAAAAAATGACAGCGTTCGCAAAAAAAAAAATGATTCCGGAAACCAAATTTGTTTATTTATTTATTTTTCAAACTTATTTTTTTTAGAAACCAATGGACCCAGGTTCTTCTGCTTCTTCCAGGGAAGATGAAGGAGAGGAGCAGCAGCCTCAACAGTCAAGGCAACCTAGAAAGCCAAGTTCGACAGTAATAAATAATTTATTTGCGATTGCTGCTTGTAGGTTCGTAATTATTATTTTTATTATCTTTGAATGACTGCTTTTAAAAGTTACTGTAATTGAGATAAAAAATTATTTTTATATTTTAGTTCAAAAATAAATGAAATTAAAGAATGTCAAAATGAAATAGAAAATGAAAAACGTTTGATAGATGAAAATTTTATTTTTCAACGAAAATGCCAACAAATGTCCAATGATCTTGAAGCTGAAAGGAAATCACATGCAGAGGAATTGAGACTTATCAATCAGGTTTGCAACACAACTTTCTTTGATGAAATTCCCAAAGCCAGATTAGCTAAATTTTGGATATTCATTACATTTTTCTTTTTTAAATGTTTTTATTTTTTGATGCTAAAAATCTAACTTTTTATCTTTGATCCAATTTTTTTGTCATTCCACAAAGCTTTTGTTTTTTTATTCAAAAAATTATATATAATTTCCTATTTCTTAAAGCCTCACAAAAATCTTTATTTTTAAAAACAGTTATCAAACTCATTTATTTTTAGGATATTAATCACTTGGAGGATATGATGAAAGGCATAAAAACTTCTCATGAACAGCAGCGAGCAATATTACGACAAAAATATGCAGCATTTAAAGCTGAACTTTTATTTACTAATCAACTTTGCATTGAAAGTGGATTAACCAAAGAAAATTTAATCCCATTTGATTCGATTCCTATTCCAGAATGGTATTCATTTTTTTTTTGAATTTCAATTTGGAAGCCAAGAAAAAAAATGCAAAATGGTTTTTTTAGGTTAATGGATAAACCATGTTCAAGCGTAATGATTCCTCCTCCAATATTTCCTGGATTTCCAGGTTCATCACAACAGCAATTTTTTCCTAATCCAATGCAACCCTTGTCGCAACAGCAATTTCGTTCACCATTATTTTCAAATTATTTTTTTCCACCTCCTTCAACGTCAACAGGAGGAGCATTTGGAAATATTCAGCCTCGACCATTTAATACTTTTCTTGAAGATATTTCTAAACTTAAAGTAAGCCAAAAAAAATTTAAAGCAACATTCGTGTTTTTTGTTTTGCGGTGGTATACTCTAGCAAAAAATAATCGCTACTTCCACCAATCTTAAAAAAAAACAATAATGCTCTTTTCAGAATTGTCAATCATGCAATCAAAAAATCCATCGAAATGCTCCAGTTTGCCCTTTGTGTAAATCAAAAAATTCATCCAAAGCTAAAAAGCAAAAAAGATTTCATTAATTAATTAACTTCCGGCTATTAATTAATTTATTACCTTTAATTTATTATCTTAAATATTTTTGTTTAATAACAAAAAAATTATTAAAAATTATAATAAATCCTTCCTAAAAAAGTCAATCATTGATACAATAACAAAAATACAAGCATTTCGGGTGTCGTTGCAACATTTTATAATTTCAAACTTTTATCGAAGGTTTAATAGTTTAAAAAATAAAACACCAATAAGAAATAAAGAGCAAAAACAAAAAAGGTTTTTTAAAGAGATTAACAAAATCAAATTTCAAGTTAGTTAGTTTGTTACGAAATAAAAAAGTTAAGTTATTGCATTTTTTAAAAATATTATTAATGATGGTTGTTGGATTCTTTAAAAAGGGTTTTCAAATCAGCAACAAACAAAAAAAGTAATAAGCTTTAATAATTGGAAATTTTAAAAAGAGCTTGAAAGAGAGAGAAGGGATCAAAAAAAACCTTTTATTAATATCGAACTGGCGAGGAACATACATCACTGGCTATAAACGAGATAATTAAGTTAGTTTTATTTAATCGAAAAATAATTTTAGAATTCACTATAATAAAATTGTTTAAAGTCTTGGTAATATTATTACATAAAGCTCTTTTTATTGTTTGTATGATAGAAAATCAGTTTCCCATGCATGAGAAAAAAATGCGTGAAAAAAAATTTCCCACATTCAATCTCTTCTTTCGATTGTAATTTGCACGTTGCAATATTTTCATTTTCTTCCATTTTTATTTTATTCAAATTTGGATTCATTTTTCAAAGCTCTTTCAAAATTGACTATGATTAAAATATAAAAGTTCAATTTTTTCATTTTCAACTTTTTGAAGCTTTTGCAATCAGTCGTCGTTCGCTGAAAGAAAGCAAAAATGCGTATTTCTTCATCGCTCTTGTTTTTCTTCTTCGTCATCATCATTGTGAATTCTCAATTTGTTCTCTCATCTGATGATCCAAATGAACTCGTGGTTGATTCTCCTTATATGGAAGAAATAGAAGGAAATGATGTGAAACTTGTATCTCCTGGAATTGTTGAATTGGCTCCTGTTGCAGATGATCCTTCGGATGTTCATGTTGATTTACCCAAATTAGATGGAAAGTAAGTTTTTGACTTTTTTTTAAAACTCCTAATGCTTAATTTTCAGAGTTTGTTCTTCGAAACCTGAACTCACTGAGGCTAGTTTGTGTGAACCAAATTTATGTGGACTTCAACTTGAAAATGATAAAAGCAGAATCAAATTAACCGATCAAAGTGTCTCTAAAACTGATGTCAAATCATGTTCTCCTTCTATTACAATTCACTATCCTGAAGCAACGTTATGTGATAAAGGTGATTCCAGCTGTAATCCTGCTTTAAATAAAGATACCGTTATAACAATCGATGTTCGTGGTGTTTCATCATCATGTCAAATCAGAATCAACAATGCTAAGATCTATGTTCCAGCAGTTACAACAACAACAAATTCGTCATCATCTTCCATTCTCTCGTCATCCACTGAAGCTTCAACTTCCAATGGATCAATTATTTGGATAGTAATCGTCGTTGTTTTTGTAGTGGCCATTCTCATCATTTTCATCGTTGTTGTGTAAATTTTAACTTGTTTATGCTTTTTATAACATCAGTCATTTTAGTGTTGTCGTATACTACAAGAAGGAGCTAGGGTTGAATCAAGATTTGGAGGAAGATGTCATTTCTAACCCTATCAAAGAAGAAGAAGCTGCTACTAATGAACTCAAAGAAAATGCAAAGATTGAGCCTGAAAATGAAGAAGTGAAACCTCCAAAAATGGAAGAAGCAGCAATGAAGTTCGGTGATCCTCATCCTAATGTTCCAAAAGAAGATCCAAAGAAAGTTCAAGATGAAATCAAGCCACCAACATCATTGCCAAAGAAGGAAACCATTGATGTAACTGAAGAACCTTCACAACCTTCTCTTCTTGCTCATATAACAGAATCAAAAGTATCTATCATCGAATATGAAGCTCTAAAGAAATTCAAGCAACAACTGCAAGAAACCCCATGGGAACACCTTTTTAGAATGGCGTCTCGAAGCTCTGAAAGTAGTTGTCGTGATCGATTCGAGGATAGCGTGGAATCTCAAAGATCCATCAACAAGAAAAGAGCATACGAAGTTCATTACAAATCCATGGAAAGATGCGGCTTGATTGGAAAGAAATTGGTTGATTCATTGGCAAAGTAAATTTTTTCATTTTTTAAAAGTCTAAAATCACAATTATTTTTTAGGGATTACAAACCTGATCTAAAGAAGAAACCTCTCAGTGTTGAAACTTCGCTTCTTTGTAACTTCATCGGTGACGTCTTTATCGTCATCAATCAGCTTGTGTATGTTTATTTTTGTGAATTCAATAACAACTTTATTTATTCCATTATTTTTAGGGCAAAAGCAATCGAACAACTCAAAGAACATGATCTCAAACTTAACAAGGATGGAAGAGCAATAAAAATGTCAAAGATAACTCGAAAATATCTTCAACAACGTAACACTCCTGAATACATCAGATTCACATGTTTTGCTCTTGAATTTGGGCATTCTATTCCTGTCGACGAGGATAATCTTCAAAAATATTCCATGGCTTTGTTACTCGTTGTTGGTTTTTCACTCAATCATCCTGATGAAACTCGACGTCATGCTCTCGCAATTCTTCGGTGTGTTTAGTTGCTTATTTATTTCTTGACTAAATTCGTTTGTTGCTTTTTTTAGTCGTGAACTGCTATTTTGGAGACGAAATTCAACCATCGAAGAACGAAATGCTTTTGGATATCCAGCAAATGCAATTGAAGCAGCCTATGAAATGAATCCAGATTATTTCAACAACAATGTCAAACGGGTTCATACAAATTCAACACCAAATAACTCTGAAGAAAAGCTCTCAAATTCAATGTCAAATGGTCCAACAAAAGAAGCAGCCGCCGCCATTGAAAGCAAAGAAGTCATCATTGAAAAACCAACGATGAAGAAAAAGAAAAGAAAATGATGTTTGATTGAATTTGTATGCAACTTTGTATCTTTTCGTTTATTTTTTTATTTGTATGTAATAATATTAATATTCAAATTAGTTTTCAATAACAAAGTTTTTTTAACAATTCATTGTTTCGTTTTGTATATTTTACTCATTTTGTAACCACAGAATTAGTTAGAAGCTATCATTCAACAAACTGTTTTTCTTTTAACTGATTTACTCAAGAGTTTGTCTTTAGTCAATGCGATCAAGGTTTCGCGAATTTGTGAATTTACTAAAATTTAAAGCAATGGAAAATGGTTTTCTATTTATTTCAAAATTGGATAGCGCATTAGCGAATAATAAAAGTGAATGAGGAAAAAACAAAAATAATTAATGAGGTGATGGTGATTTAAAAGAGGAATACTGTGGCTTTGGGTTTTCCTGAAGAAGAAGAAGAAGCTTCAGGTGTTCGAACAACTTTAGGTCTGGAACCAAAAGCAGCTGTGTATTCATTTATGCTGAAAGATTAATTTGTTTATTAGACTCATTATTACATATTCGAAGTTTCATATAAGAAAATATTTATTCGAAAATGAAAAAACGTTATAAGTCTCGACGCAATCGATTGCAACTAACTTACTTTGCATCTTCAGGAATTCGTGAATTTATTTTTCCCATTACAGGTTCACGAATATTATTATCAGCTAAAATTGATGTGGATGTTGCTTTTACTATACTTGAATGTCCCAAAGAGTTTGATGAAGCTGCGGGTGGTGGTTGCTGATCTTCATCAAGTTGAGATTCACTCTTTCGACGAATTCGATATTTTGCCGTCGCCGCTGCAGATGGATGTTGTTGTTGGTGTTGTTGATCATTGGAAGATGGAGGAGGTTGAGGTGGTTTAGCATTTTCATTAGGTTGCTGTTGTTGTTTTTTAGGAGGTGGAGGACATCGATATGTTTCAGGTTCAATAAAAATTGAAACTTCTTTAAGTCGATTAACTACTTTCTTTTGATGTTTTAATGCATTCACTGAAACATGAAGTTATTATTATTGTTGTGTTCGCGCACTATTCAAATATGCGCCATTGCACAACAGACTGCCATGCAGTGACATTCAGTGCTATTGGATGACACCTAGCCAATGCATGAATGTCAACCTTCATTTTGGATGTCTTTCATTCACTTGTTAACTTTTGATTGTTTGTCTTGTAAACTTTCTTGAATAAATAAGCAACTCTGCTGTCTAAAGATTTATTCTCTCTATTGTGAATTTGTCTGTATCTCGGATACACAACAAATTTAGTGGTGACGAGGATTCAAACCTGCTCCTGCTTTCGTTGTTCCACTATGGCTCAACAATTCAACTATCTTTCCGGTGCCGCTGCTCGTGCTCTTGGTCATCTCAAAAACCTCATGCCGCTGCTTCTGCCCGTGTACTCTTCGAATGCTGCAAAGATGTTCCTGCCGATGGATTGCTCTTGGTTGAACCGCTCTTCGATGCTCATTTCCTCTGGTCGTGCTGATTACTTGGTATGTCACATTCCACCTTCAACAAATGCCTTTGGTCAAGTGCCTATGGTAAATTTCAACTTTCTGAAATCTGGGATATGTTCGATATCTCATGATCAACCAATGGAACCTACTGCAACTACTGCCTTTGCTGATGTTACTGCTATTCGTATTTCTGGTTTACCTCAAGATGCTCGTGTTGCTCTCAAGAATCAAGCCTTTGCTCATGATCGACATTCTCTTGCTAATGGACTGCCTATTAAACGCTCTATGTACTACAAACATTCACCTCAACGATCTCAAGTTCATCCTATGCCTATTGCTTTTTGTTCGGGTGGAAGGGGAAATGATGGAAGCTGTAACCCTGCTTGTTACTGGTCGCGCTGGTCGGCATCTTTGTTAAGATCTTCTTCAACATCAATCACCGCAAACGCCGTCAAAAGCCTATGGTCCTCAAAGTCTCATATGGAAGAAATCAACGTTTATGCTTTTTGCTTGAAAAGCAATGTCCTAATCGATGCTACTCATGGATGTCATTTCAAACCTATGGAATTCTCTGTGCCTGGTATTCTTGCTGTTGCCGATGTCGCAACCTTCACTGCTGGTGATGCTATGAGAATTATGTTTAATTCTGCTGCTCTTGGTCTGAACGATGTTCATGACACTATGGGAATTGGGTTCAATTCCGCTGCTTTTGGTCAGAACGATGTTCTCGACGCTATGGTCCTTCTGAGTTTTGCTGATCTGAATGATTCCTCAACTCTTAGCTGTGACGCCTCTGCTCCTGATCGGATTGATCTTGATGCTTTGTTAATGATGAGCTCTGATGATCGGATCGATACTTCAACTCATGCTCGTGCCTGTGATGCACATGGAAGTGCCGGAGATGCACATGGAAGTGCCGGAGATGCACATGGAAGTGCCGGAGTTGCACATGGAAGTGCCGGAGTTGCACATGGAAGTGCTGGAGATGCACATGCTCGTGCCTGTGATGCACATGGAAGTACCGGAGTTGCACATGGAAGTGCCTGTGATGCACATGGAAGTGACTGTGTTGCACATGCTCGTGCCGATGCTGCACATGGAAGTGAAAATTCTGCACATGGAAGTGCCAATGATGAACATGAATGTTCCACTACTGGATATGCTCGAAATGATCGATGGTCGAATGCTCAAGATGATGCCTCGAAACCGATGTCAAACTGGGAAGAAGATCCTATGCAAGATTCTCAACTTTTGGGAGGGGAAAGGAACGTTGGCTGCTACACACAACCGCACCTTGCACTTAAAGGTATCGGTTGTAGGCGTATTTTTGATGCCGTTGTTTCGTTCCACCACAGTTCAAATGCTGGTCCATCCTATGTTCCTTGCTTTGGTAAACCTCCTGATGTCAATGGAAGCTCAACTCAAGCTCGTGGAAGTTCGACAACTGCTCCTGGAATCTTGGCTCGTGATCCTCTACGTACTCGTCTGTCAAATAAGAAGCTCTGCTCCTATGGCTCGTCATCAATCTATGTTCTTCCGCTGCAATGCCTACCATTAGCCTCTCTAGCCTATGTTAGTTGCTTTGTATTAAGCTTTCTTATAAGTGAGGAGGGATGTTGTGTTCGCGCACTATTCAAATATGCGCCATTGCACAACAGACTGCCATGCAGTGACATTCAGTGCTATTGGATGACACCTAGCCAATGCATGAATGTCAACCTTCATTTTGGATGTCTTTCATTCACTTGTTAACTTTTGATTGTTTGTCTTGTAAACTTTCTTGAATAAATAAGCAACTCTGCTGTCTAAAGATTTATTCTCTCTATTGTGAATTTGTCTGTATCTCGGATACACAACAATTATGGGATCTTTGAAAGTGAAATTTTATAAAAGCTATTGCGTGTGTTTTTTTTTCACTAAGCTTTTAAAATAAAGAATGTTTTTAGTCATCAAAAACGTAAAATTAAAAAATCGTATTCAGAAAAGTTTACAGCTTTTATGCTGCCACTTTTTGACCTTCTTTTTAACAAGTTGAAATTAGATAAAAGCATCCCCAGCTTTCCTTTTTTTCTTCTTAATTTTTTTTTGCTTTCATTATTTAGTAAACTTATCCTCGCGGTTTTATGTATATTATTTTACTGAAGCTCAATTTATATCTAAGAAAATTTTATATATACAAAATATACCTGCGGCTTTTAACCCTGTATAACCAATCAATGGTTTACGTTTATCATTTTCTGCTATAAATGTTGCATATGAAGCCACAGAACTCATACGATTATCTGGAAGAGGAGGTGAAGAAGGTGGTAAAGGTACTGGTGGAATTGAATTGGAATGATCCCTTCCATGTTGCTGTTGCTGTTGTTGCTTTTTTAAATTTATATTATTTCCACCAACAAAATTTCCACCACCTCGTCTTGGAGTTGCTTTAGTAGGAACAGTGGCAGCTGCTTTGTTGGAAGATTGTTGATGAACTCCAGAAACATGAGATACTTGATAATGCCTTCTTGGCAACACAGTGCCCGGAGGAGCTATATCTTCATTTATAATTATATTTGAATTTGATGGATTATTAGGTTGTTGTTGAAAACTATATTTTTTATTTATCAATTGTTCACCAAATAATTCCATCATTGTTGGAATTAATGTATCAGTTGAATCTATTTCAGCTTCAATATAATCTTCATCATTTTCATCATCTCCCGTAGCAGCTTCATGTTGCTGTTGTTGTTGGCTTTGATTATTTTGATGTTGTTGTTGTTGACGTTTAAGTTGTTGAGGATCAAAATCTATAAAAAAATGTATTTAATTTAAAAAAAGATTTAAAAATTTTGATTAAAATGTTTTTTATAAAATCAATAAACTTAGGTTTCTTTTTTTTAATATTAAAACAATAAATGTTTCTTTCTTTGTTGAATTTAAATTTTCTTTTTTTTTTGTTCGATTATTGAATAAAAATAAATATATATGATTTTTTTGTTGTAATTTACAATTTTTAAAAGCTATATTCCTGAGACAATAGGCCGTGAACATATAAATATTTTTCCGTCACAGCTAGAGTCTCAGGGATAAAGTGATAAAAAAATTTAGAAGAAAAATAAATAAATATAAATATGTGTACAGAAATAATAAGGAATAAACAACAAATTATTAAGAAATAAGTAAGTATTTACAAATGAGTAATAAGAATCAATTTAACGATGGAATATAGCTTTTTTTTAATTCAGTTTTGATTTCTCACCTAAGTTAGTTCTTAGTCACAAGAAAAATATGTATGTTTAAAAAAACTCATGAAATCAGCAGAAAATTGGAATGAAAGAAAGAAAGAACACGTTGAACGTGTGGTAGTTTTTTTTGTTGTTATTACCCTTGTCGTCCGCTGCCGCTTTTTTTAAATTTTGTTCTTCCTGTATAGTTTAGTTAGTTAGTTAGATTTTTATTTTATTTTTTTTTTCATCTCCATCGGAAGAATGAAGAAGAAAAAAATGGTGAGAAAAACAACCATGTGAAAAAGAAACGCAAGCATACAGCATCAGCAGGGAAACAGAATAAACAACAAAAAAACTACTATGTTTTTAAAAAAATAAAATAACGGCTGCTGACAAGAAGAACACCGACGACACTGACGAAGGAATGAAGAGACTATTCCTTGCTGCTTCTTTCTTCATCAACACCATCGACATTGATGGAGACGATGGCTGTGGTGGTTGCGTGCGTTCCTTTACACATTTTTAAAAATGTTCCTATGTGTTTTTTTTTTTGTTAGTTGTTGCTGCGCTGCTGGTGAGAGAGAATCAGCCATTTTTTCCCCTAAACTATAGGTCTTTTTTTCGAAATAAATAATTTCAATTTTTGAACTTTAAAAAACACAAACAAAAGGCGACCTGCTTGCTTGCTTGCTTCCGTGATGTTAGAGAACGCCATCGTTTTTTTTGTTGCCTAAAAGAAAGAGACTCACGCAGCCATTCATTCCGACTAGGGTTGCCCTCCCCCCCCGTTTTTCAAAAAAACCGGGGAACGGGGAATCGTTCGGGGAGAAAATTTTTCGGGGACGGGGAGACGGGGAGAAAAACGGGGAGGATTTTGTTCGGGGACGGGGAGACGGGGAGTAAAAAAAATTTTTTCTCGTTAATTATTAAGAAAAAAATTTTTTTCTTGTATGCTTTTCATTGCAATTTTTTTTTCGGGAAGAAAATCCTTCGGGGACGGGGAGGCGGGGAGAAAAACGGGGAGAATTTTTTTCGGGGACGGGGAAGAGGACGGGGAACGGGGACGGGGAAACGGGGACGGGGAAACGGGGAGTCCCCGTCCCCGCGGGGGGGGGAGGTCAACCCTAATTCCGACACATACATATGTTCGACGCTCAACACGTTCGTTTTTTTTTTGTTCCATCCATTTCGGAAGAGACAGGCAGGCTGTTGTTTACATTTAAAAAAACCGTGGATATTCCTTTTTGAACTAACTTCCAACCAACCATTTTCTATTCTATCAAATAAGTCTATGGAGGTCAGAGAAAAGTGAGAAGAAGAAAAAACTACTGCCGCTGCTGATGCTACTACTGTTTCGACTGCTGCTGCTATGGAATCGAGAGAAAGAGAGCTATCTATCGTAAAAATAAACTAAAAAATAAAAGGTTTTGTGTCTTTCATCTCACAATAAAAAAAATAATGGACGATGCTGCGTAACAAAAAGAAAAAAGTAAATCTTAAACCCAACAATATTTTTTTTTTGAACCGCCTGATTTTTTTAAAAACATTGATGGTTTACGTTTTTTCTCCTCCCATTTTTTTAAATGTGAAACCTTTTCCTCAAAGCTCGAAAAGATAAACGAACGAAACTGGTACTTTGGTGGCAGTGACTCCAGACACTTGCTTAGCTTACTATCTTTTTTTTTAAATTCAAAAAAGCGATTCGATGACGAATAACAACTCTGGAAAAAAACTTAACCTAAACCAATTTGTATCTATTCTATCCTCCTATCTTTCGACAGACTGACACTAAACATTACCAAAAAAAGAAAAAAAATATGAATAAAGCCCGCGCAAAAAATATTTCTTTTTTTTCTCTCATTCACATACTTTTTTTGTATACGACGCTACCGTAAAACGTTTTTTCCATTTCCTCCTCAAAAAAAGAGTTTGTCTTTTTCCCAACTAACAATTTTCCGGTTTTTTAAGAAGCAAAGCCATTTTGATTTTTTATTTTAAATCGTCTAACACCAAAGAAAAAAAAATTAAAATTAGTAGTAATAGTAAAAAAAATAAGAAGGAAGCTTTGCTTTATCGCCTTCTTGTCGTCGTCTCTCGTATTCTCTTCTTTCTTTTTTTAGGTCAAAGACTAAAAAATTTTTTCATTCCTCCGAGACTCCGCCTATTTTTTTTTTTTGCTTTAGAAAAAAATGAAGAGAAAAAGTGGTTGTTGGTAGTGGAAAAAAATAAAATAAAAACTAAACTTTTAAGTTGGCACTTCCAGGTACTATGGTATTTTTCGAAAAGAAAATAAAAATAAAAAAAAGATACGAAGAAGAAGAAAAATCTTTTTGTTGTCTTTTTGTGTCTTTTTTTAAAAGTCTGAGTCAAAGGTAAAAATAAAAAAATAAAAAAGAAGCAAAGGGAATTACCGTAACCGAAAAAAATGTGGATATGTAAAAAACTACGCGAAAGAAATGTCTCAAAAAAATAATTTTGGATTTGTTAGTAATTTTTTCTTGGAAGCAAGCAATAGTAAAAAAATTATATAAAAAAGGCAATACTTTATTTAAATTAAAATGATTTTTGAAATAAAAAAAAACAAAAATTTGTGAATAAAACTAATTTTAAATCAAAATTCGAAAACTAAAATCAAAAGTTTCTCAGAGTCATCAATTTTTTAATAAGTAAAAGTTAAGATTTTTTTAAGCCTATCTCTTAATAATCATCAACATCCCTAACTAACAACCTTAAACTAATTATCACTGATGAAACTTAACATAAATTCAAGCTTTGATACAAACTAGCTAATAAAATAATTTATTAAAGCTACGATTGTGCCTCACAATCCGTTGAACGATAAAGCTCTTTCTCTAAATTCTTTTAAATTTACTCAAACTTTAAATCACGAAAAAATCCAACAACAAAAAATAATTACGGATGGATTGATTTTTGTAATTATACCATTCAAAAAACAAATTAACAAGCGTCGTAAATTCCAGAAAAAAAAATCTCAAAACCAAGACGAAGAAAAAATTTTTAAAAAAACCGTAATCCTCAAAGACACATTATTCATTTTAGCCAAATTTTAGTTTTACAAAACCCAGACATTCCTCCTATATATTTTTTTTCTTATTATTCTAGACTAATTATTTATTCCTCAAAAAAATGAAACTAAACTAAACTATAAAGCTATTTTCCATCGGCATAGTTTTAAAATTTTTTTTTAAAAAAATTCGAATTTTTTTGTGTCTCTCATTTATTTTTTTCAGACGCTATTTTCTCTATGTCTAAAGTGGCCACTGGTCAGCACGCTCCTCCCATTGGTTGACACCAAAAATAAAAAAAAAAGAGTGGCGGCGCCTCCCAACACAATGCAATGGCGACAGCAGATTTTTTTCCGCTGCAACAACACAGACATAAAAAAAGCGCGACAGACTTTCGTTCTTTCTTTTTTGCTCACTTGCATCCCTTTAAAAAAAATATATAGGTTCTTTTTTTTTTTACGCAATGTGAGTGCATTCAAAAAAAAAACCAAAGAGAGAGAAACATTTTTTTATCGTGGTACCAGTCCAGTCAGTCAGTAAAGTAAAGTCAAGCCAGTCGGGTGGTGTCGGTCGTCGTCTGAGAAGAGAAGCAGCACCGAAGCCGCACGCATTTTTTTTTTGTTAATGAAAAGAGCAAAAAAAGAGAGACTTCGAACCTAACCAAAAAAAACCCCTTTCAATGTTACATAAGCATACGTATGTTTGTTTGTATATATCAGCTGGCACCAAAAAAATAAATGAGAATAGAGAAGAGACCTACTGCCCTCAATAAATTTTTTTTCAGACGACACAAAGCTGAAATGAAAAGAAAAAAAAATGTGTTTTTATCCCCTATTTTTTCTTCTTCTTCATCATCGTCTGCTTTTTATTTTGCATTTTTGCAGGACACTTAAAAAAAATTTGTTCGCAAAAAAAAAAGAGAGACACTTTTTTGACTTTTTAAAAAAATTGTTTTTGGAATGCTTTTCTTTTCTTTTTTTTTGTTGGTCAGTTGGGGTTGTTCGAATTCCTTTGCACAGACGACGACAGCCGTGACAAAAAAAAGCAGCAGCCGAGAAGTAGTTAATGGAAGAAAAGAAAGAGACTCTCATTTTATTTATTTTTTGGTGTTGGTCAACTAAAAAATAAAAAAGAGCTACGTCGACTCATCGGCGTCGTCGTTGTACAACGTGGTGCAAACCAGTGTCCACTTGCACAACGATAGAAAGAAGAAAGCCAGTGGCAGCAGCGGTGGTGGTGAATATAAATGAGTTTAGTTTTTTTTATCCATCCTTAAAAAATAAAAATAAAAAAATGCAGCAGCAACAGCGACGAAGACGACGTAGTGGCTAGTGGCTAGCGGCGGTGATGACCAGCAGCGGCGTCGAAAGGTCTATGGAAAAAAAGAGAGTGATAGCTTTTTTTGGATTTAATTTTTTGTTTTGTTTGTGAGGGATACTTCAAAGGCTATTTTTTTTAGTTTTAGATTTTTTGCAGCGGCGCTGACCAACAAAAAAAAAACTTTACTTTAAGGGGTCGTGAGAATTTTTTTGAAAACTAAAAAATAAATTTAAAAAAGTTTAGTATAGTTTTTTGACATTTTTTTTGAGAGAAGAAAAAAAAGTAAAAAAAAGACAAGGAAGTGTGACTGACCATTAACCAACCATTGGCTTTACTTAATATCAGCCGATAAAAAGATAGAGAGCATTTTTTTTAAAACAGATTAATTCGAAGAAGTGAATGAACGAAAAAAAAGTGTTTAGACTAGCACAGTGACTTTTCAATAATACGGTGTCATTCATTCGTTGATGGTGATTATTCCATTCGTTCATTCTTCTTATTTAAATTTTTTATAAAAAAAACCCTATTGAATTTTAAAATGTTTTTTTTTGGGTTTGAAGGAAGAAAAAAATTAGAGAATTAAAAGAGCAGAACGCTAAGAAGAAGATGGCACGACACCACCATTCAGTATTATTCATAGTCTGCGATGGCAGAGACGCTATTTGTAATTTTTTTTAGTTTCAAATGGTGGTCAGTCGTCGGTCATCGTCGTCTGTTTTTTTCATATTTTTTTTATGTTTGGAGAAGTACACAGGAAAAATGCCATCCAAAAGAGCCACAAAAAAAAGAAGTGTGAATTATCCCTTTTTTTAAGAACAAAAAAAAGAAGGGATTGAAAAAAAAGAGACAGAAAGAAAGAAAAAAAAAATACAGACGCAAACATTCGAAAAAAGGAAGAAAGAAAAAAAACCGTTTCAAAGAAATGAGAAAACAGAAATAATTTAAAAAATGAAAAAGTCAACGTCTTTTTTTTCTTCTTCATTCATTCTTCAAGAAAACAAAAGAAGAAAAAACTGACCAGGAAGAAAAAAACATATTAAAAAAAAAGTAGGGAATTCGGTCAAATATTTTTTTTTTAGATTTTATTTTAAATTCTGGATTAATGTGTTGTCGTCGTGGATTTAAAAAAAAGACGACGACAGAAAAAATGGATGGAAGCCCACTTTTTTTATATTTTTAAATCGAACAAAAAAATAAGGGAGACAGAAAAAAAAAATAAAAATCAACAAAGAAAATAACTTCAAATTTTTTTATGGTTGTTAAAAAATATTTTAAATGAAAAATAAAATAAAAAAGCAATCAAAAAATTTATAATTTTTTCTTTAAAAGCATGACGTTCTTGTTGTTTTTTTATGAATCACTTTGAAAAAAATATATGGGAGAAGCAGGGAAAAAAATAGCAAAGTTTAAAGTTTACAACAAAAAAACAACTTCCGCTTATTTTATTTTTTATTTGTGAAAATTGAAACCGATCGACGCAATCAATATTTTTTGTTTTGTTTTAGTGATTCATCCAGAAAGACGGATAGTTAAAATTGTTGGATCAAAAAGGAATTTTATAGGTAAAATTTATATTTAATAAATTTTTTGATTGCTTTTTCATTTATTTTTTTTTGTCACAAAAATTTAATAAAATATCAAATAACTAACCTCCTTGTAAAACTCGAAGAACTACAATCAATTGATTTTCAATTTCAATGGAATCAATTCGTTGAAGGCATTTTTCAATAATTTGTTCAAACTTTGATTCCTTTGCAGCCGATCGCATTTTAGCAAATGAAAATAATGTATATAAAGCATTTGCAGCGAATGGAATTAACTAAAAAATAAAGGGGAAAAATAATTTAAAAACTTATTTATAATTTCCAAATAAATTGTTTTAGAAACCCATAGCTTTTTTTTAAACTCAACAAAAGCAAAACAAAAAAATGTGAGGGACAATGAACATAAAAAAATTGCCAGCACACACACTACTATCTTTTTTCCGTTATAGCTTTTTAACAATATAAAAAAAAAATACTCATTATCGAAGTTTTTTTCTTTTCTGTCTTATTTCGTTGAAGCAAACAAAAAAAATGCATGGAAAACGAACTCCTTATTTCCAACTATAAAAAAGGCAGGCCTTTTTTACAGTTATTATTAGTTAGAGAAAATTATATGAGGAAGAGAAGGAAGATAAGAATTAATTCTTTAAATAAACAACAATTTAGATTATTGTTTTTCAATTTCCCCAAATACATTCTTAGAATATTTTTTTTCAAAAGTTCTAAACTTGGTTTAATTAATAATTTTTCAAACAAAACACATAAAAATTATTCTAAATTTTTAATGTTTACAAATTTAATTAAACAAAGAAGCTGCTTGAAAATGGATTGGAAATGTTTTTCAACGAATTGATAATTATAAAAAAATTAATTCAATCAGGATTTTCACAAAGATACCAAATTTTATTGATTTTAAATTAAATAAACCAAAAAAGAATAGGCTTTTTTTATCCAAAAAATTTAACTCACTTGAATATTTCCAATTTCTAGCAATTTCGAAAGCAAAGATAAAACTTTATCTTTATATCGAAAAATGGTGGATTGTGCAACAGAATGTAAAAATAAATTTGTTATTAATGCTATACCATATTCATAACCAAAATTACTTGGAGAATTATCCAAAAAATTTAAAGTCCATTCAATCATTCCACTTAAAACTAATTCCTTTTGAACATTTGAACGAACACTTAATTTTTCTAAAGTTGCAAGCGAATGTTCTGCCGCAAATCCAACAAGTTTTTTAGTTCTTAAAGCTAAAGCCAAATGATAGAGGAGTTCTTTGCCTTGAAAAATGGATAATAAATATTCTCGGCCTCGTTTAAAACTGGATAAAGCATTTAAAAATCTTGATAATTCTTCTTTTGTTTCATGACTAGCTTCGGATTGAGCTACAATCGTTGCAACCACAGACTAAAAAAATAAATTATTTGTAAAAAACTTTAGAAATAAATTGAAAAATTTTAAAATCTTGATTTTCAGAATAAAAATAATTTATTTCCTTAAAATGAAATTTCAGTGTTTTAATAGGCAAATTTTTGAAAAATAATTACTTGCAATTACACAACGAAATTCACATTCATAAATGGAAAACAACTGAACGATAATTTTTTTTTTGAAATTACTCTCCTTTTGAAAATTGTAATTTAAACAATTTTGTTTCATAAAACCTTGGAGCGTAAATTTTAATTTACAACAAGCAAAAAGGTTTAATGACCAGCAAGTTAAGATTTGTTACTGATGGAAATAATTTGAACTTACATTTTTTTTATTTTTTAATAATAAAATATCTTTTTCAGCAAAAATATTTAATATTGGTAAAGCTTCGAGAGTGCTTCGTTTCTTAGTTAATTGCTATAAAAAAATAAATTTAATAAGAATAAAAATAATTATTTTTCTTTATTTTCTTTTTAATGTTTGACTAACCAATCTCAAAGCTTGAAGCAATAAAGCACTCGAACGAGTTCCAGGATTTTTAATTAATTGATTACTAATTTTTGCAAAATTGAATTGTTGTTGGGAAATTAAAGATGCTTTGCTGTTGTTGTTGTTATTGGAAGATCTGAATATAAAAATTTTATTATTATATTTTTACAATCTTAAAAAAATAAATATTAATAATTAACAACAAACATTTTTGGAATAATTGTCATTGAAGAATTTGAAATATTATTTGTGGCAGCAGCGGGAAAGCGAGTATGAGGCGGGGATGTTCGAGCTTTAGGATCAGCGGGAATTAAATTTCCTGTGGATTCAGCTTTTTTTATTATTTCTTGTTGTCGACGAGGAAATAATCTTTGATCGGGGTTTCTGAAAGAAAAAAAAGGTTGGAAAAAATCAGTAATTTGAAAGGGGTTTTTGGAAAAATTATGGAGAATCCAGAAGCGGAAGTTTGACTAATTATTTTCGAAAAAGGTATATTTCGAGCGTCTTTTAAAAACAGAATGTTACAAGCAATTTCAGAACGAAAACTTGGAAGATTTTGTAATTTTTTAAACCTTTCATATTAAAAAATTTTTTTTGACCGCCTTCAAATTAACGAAGACAGACTAACCTATTATTATTTAATGATCGATTTCGTTTATTTCCAACGCCACCACCCATAGAATTATTATTTATTTGTTGTGGAATCGAAGATGAATGAGAATTATTATGATGTTGATGATTTACAGCCATCGCACTTTTTTGCATTCGTCTTTCAGCTTCGTAATTAGAATCCACTAAACGATTTGAAATTTCTGCAAATAAATCTGGGGATATCTAAAAAGAATTTTTAATAACTTTTTTTAAAATTCGAATTTGGTTTTAGAAAAAAAAATTGCTTACAGTTTTTCCTGAACAAGTTTGTTCTAAACAATCAATTAATTCACTAGCAATTTCAATAATTTTATAATAATCTTCTTGTAAATCTTGATAATCTTGAACACGGATTTTTTCAAGCTTTTGTGGTTGCGATTGTGATGGAGGATATTTTTGATTATCGTAAGCGTTCTAAAAAAATAAATAAAAGCAAGACAAAAAAATTTTATGAACAAAAAACAAAAAATTAAACAAAAAAAGAAGTTTATTGAAATTTTTTCGAAAGGTTTATGCTTTTGGTATTTTTTTTAGTAATTAAAAATAACTTGGAGTTTTAGGTAACATGGGATATTAAAAAAAAAGAAAAGAAACGGTTAGCGTGTTTGACAACAAACCATTATTTGGGGAAAAAGGTTAAAAATTTAAAAAATGCGTCAATGAATGATACCGCTGCGCCACGTGAGTTTATAGCTTGTAAAAAAGGTTATTTGAAAGCTAATATTTTAGTTTTAAAGCCGAAAACTCCTTTTTATTTTTGATGTCTAATTTCATAAAAAAATGTTTTCCAAAACCATAATTTTCTTGTGTGTGTTTTTTTTTAGTTTACAAAAACAACAAACTTCAAACAAAAAAACTAACTAAGAATTGATTTTTTGTTTCAAAAATATTTTTTGACAACAAACTGTGAAGATTATAAAATATTTATTACAATTTTTTTTGAACGTTTTTAACGCCCAACGTCAGTCAGCAGAAAAATACAAATACAAAATTAGAAGAAAAAAATTTACATTGTTTCCACCAAAATAAAAAAAGAACTTTAAAATAGGGTAAACAAACTAACTAACTAACCTTCCATGAAACAATTTTTAATTCTTCATCACTTTCAGATTCTTCTGAATTTATTCTTGCTGAAGCTGTTGTCGTCGCAGCATTTCGGTTCATAAAACGTAATAGTGTATCTTGCAATTGCTTTGCATGTTTTTTCTATAAAAAAATAATATAATGTAAAAAAAGAGTAAAGAAAAAAATAATAATAACAATAATAGCTTTTTTCGAAATTGCTTCTCTTTTTTAGCAAAGGAAAAAACTTGGGAGGCTTTGTTCGAAAAATAAAAAAGAAAGATTCTCTGCAAAACGTTGTTAAAAAAGCATACTAAAGTAAAAAGCATTATAAATGTATTTTATGGAAACTTTTGCTCTAATCTCAGTAGTTTTTTTCTTTATCGATTTAAAATGGAAGAAGCATTAGAAAATTTGTAAAATCGAAATAGAGTTAAATATGTGTTTTTGATGTGAAAATTATTATTAAAAGAATTTAAAAAAATAATATAAAGAAAAAGCATAAACCTTTTTATATTTAAAAAATGACATCTTCATTTTTTTAATGGTGATTCAATGGTTATAAAAAAACTCCCATAAAAAAATTGCTATATTTTGGTTTTCTCTGTTTTGGGTATTGTCAATATCGAAAAGCTTTTTAAAAAAATGATAAGAAACCTTTTCATCGTTCGAATGAAATTTTTTTTTCTAGCAGCCAATTTTTTAAAGTAAAGAAAAAGAAAATTTCTTTTGCAGTCATTCTTTTTTTTAATCAATAATAAATATTGGTGAATTAATTATCGCTTTTTTGAAAATTTTATTTTTCTTAGGTTTCTTTAATTTTTTTTAACAACAAATTTTTTCTTCACGAAATTTTAAGTTTGTTTATATGTAAGTTTTAATAAGCGTTCAATAAACTATAAAAATTGTAATGCTGTTGCGGAGGTGTATCTTTTTATCTGTGATCCTATCCAATTTAAAAATTGATACATTTAATAATAAAAAATAAAATAAAGATATGTTTTTAATGTTGAAATACGAGAAAAAGGACAATTTTAAAATTTAAAAAAGTTTTTTTTCTTCCATTTTGTGAATTTCATTTTTTTATAAATAAAAATCCATAAATAAAACTTACAGATAATAATTCTCTAAAAACTGGATGCTTCATTGGATCATTAACATATGGTAAAGCAAAATAAGGTAATAAATCAGTATTTTTAGCCATTCTAGAACCATTTCCTTCTTCTAAATATGTTTTAAGTTCTTGAATTCTTTCACGATATTCATTTCGATCGGGTGGGGTTTTACGCAAAGGTGAAGTAGCAAAATATACTTGAAATTGAAATTCCAAAGCTGCTATGGATTCAGACGCTGCCGCGGCTGTTGTCGTGGATTGATGGGAAGGAGGAAAGGCTTCAGAAAAGAGACGAAAAAATCGATTTTTATCATTTTTTTCAATTGCTTGAATAAGGCGCTTCTAAAAATTGGGAAGAAAAAATTTAGTTTGTAAATTTTAAAACAAAAAAGAAAAAATCTAAAAACTAACCTTTAAATCATTAGTTTCAGGAAATTTAGAATTTATTGTTGTTGTTTTTTCTGTTGATGATGATGATTTTTTAATATTTATATTTCGAATTTCACATTCATCTTTAAATGCATCCGCTAAAGCTGTTAATCCCGTTCGATTTAGATACTGCAACAAAAAAGAAAAATGTTCAAAAAATTATGAACAAAAATAATTTTTGAGAAAAGAAACAATTAAAAAAAGATATATGTGTCTATCATCTGTGTCTGACTTACCTGATTAACAGCTTTAGCTAAAATAGGATTTAATCCTTTTTGCATCACTAATTTTTTTTTCTTCTTCAAAAATTACAACACTTCATTGCTGCTGGTTTTTTTGGAAGTGAAAAACTAAAAATTAGAAAAAAGTAGTTTTTGCGAAACTTTAAAATAAAGTTTTTGGTATTCAAAGTTTCAAAGTGTCAAAGCAGGAAACTAACTAACCAAAAAAAATATATAGCACACGATGGAAATGAAAAAAAAGTGTTTTGGGGATAATAAAAATAAAAACAATGATGACCAATGAGAATTATATTAGCAACAAAAAAAACTTTATGGTGATGGGATTATTAATAATTGATGAACTTTGTCGTTTGTTTCTAAGCAACATCAACGAGAAAAAAAAAGTTGTTGTCGAAACAAAAACTAAACTTCCAAGAAAGGAAAGGACATGGATGGTGGTCACCAAAGAGTGGCTGACACCTATCAAAGAGAAGATGGAGAAAAAAAAACTGACCAAATATTTCAAAACTCTATAAAACAATGAAATTTTTATATTTTGAAAAAAAAATTGTTGGATTGTAAACGCCTGGCAGTTGTTTAGCCGTAACTATCCTGCTTGAATTTGAAAATAAAAAAATTATTTAAGCGTCGTAAAAAAGATAAAAAACAAAAATTCATTGTTGCAAACCCAAGAAAAGTTTTAAAGTTTAAGAAAATCCATTTTGGTTATGGAAGTTGTTGCTTCAAAGTTATTGAAAAATTACAGTTACAAAAAAAAAATGATTAAACCAAAGCACTCAAAAAAAAAAAATTACGGCATTCAATAAAGAAAAAAAAAGTTTCTGGAGGAAAGAAGAATGGAAGCAAGTTAAATAAAACATAGCACACATGTGACAGACAGACATATTTAAAATTGCTTTTCCTTTATTCTTATTTTTTTAAAAATAAAATGTTTGAACCAACCCAACCAGCTTGTCGCTATGACGACCGCCAATTCTTTCTTTTTCCTTCCTTTTCTTTCTTCAGGTGAAAAAAAGATTTTCTCCTTTCTTTGTGGCTATAAAAAAAAATGAATGGTGGTGGTCAAAAAAAAGTTGAACAAAAGACTAAAGAAAAATTTAAATAATAGTTTCTTCAAAAAAAAAATCAGCAGAAATAATGAAAATCGGAAGTAACTGGAATTGGATGTTAGCAAAGTAAAACAACAGAGTCCAACGATGTATCCGAATCAGCCGCCAAAGATATTATAATCAGCGAAGATTTTGAGACAAATTTTCCTTTATCTTCCTACAAGAAAAATACTAAATAAATAACATCGAAGATTTATACAGATAAAGAAAAAATAGTAATAGCAATTTTTATATTCACCCAAAAAAATAAACTATCAATCAAGAAGCCTTACTATTTTGAAGATGTGTCGGATCCTGCAAAGAAATAATGAAAACACATGTTGGCGCTTTTTTTTATTTTACTGTAGCCTTCTTCTTCCTTTATCAGCATCATCGAAGTTTTGTACATAGAAACTTGATTTTTGATTTCCTTTATCGACGACGACACCGGTTTTTGAAAGCCAAATCAAAATTACTATCATGGCATCTTCAAATCAACAAAAACAAAAAGAAATTATGGAATCTTCAAATCAACATCTGAAACAATTTGCATCTTCACCAACATCAACAACATCGACAAATGAAATATTGGATATTCCTGATGTACTTGTATTGAAGCATCACATTCAACCATGTCGAACTCGTGATAAATTCAATCAACAAATTGATCAAGTTCTTCTAAATCTCAATGTTGATGAACAAGATGATATTCTTGAACGTTTGATTAATATCGTGGACAAAGATCGGCTCATCAAAATTCAACGGCTAACTCGAAAAATGCCCAGAACTGATTTCAATCGACTCCTCAATCAAGTTTTTGATATTGTAAGTTTCTTTCATTATTTATTTTTTGGGCTTGTTGGGTTGTATGTTTGCTGTCTTTTTGTTGGACTAACTTAAACTTTTTGGGATAAAATTTGATGACTTTGAGATTTTCTTCCAAATGTGTTTATGGTTGAGGAAACTAAGCATACTAAAACATACTGTTGTTTCCGAAACTATTTGCTTTTTTTGTTAGCCTATAATTTCCTTTACTTGCAAACAATAAATAGAGCTTCTAGGACATAGTCATATCCGCAAACAACTTGATCCAATTATCCATATTTTTACAAAGAATCCCTCTAGCATTCAACCACTAACACCTTCATTTCCAACCCAATGTAATAACTTTCTATAAACTCTCTTATATTTATTTCATTTTTTTAGGATGTTGTTGAAGCTGGAAGCCTTGCATTTCCTCCACCACAGAAAGCTTCTGCAACTACGAAATGCTTCTTTTGTATGAAACCTCTTGCAAATCGTTTTGCAACATGTGAATGTCAACGTTTTCGTCGAAGATAAAACTCAATGGATTCTTCTTTTGGTAATCAAAAAGTTTAAGAAAATTTGTTGTTGTTGTTAATTTATAAAGTTCTCATATTGTTAATTTTCTTTGTAAACTTTTTATTTGTTTGTTTTTGTTTTGCATTAATTGTTTGTTATTATTACAATTTGTTTATGTTTCATGGATTAATAAATGTGTTATATAAAATTATAAACTCTTGCTTGCATTATTACTTTATGAAACGAAACACAAAAAAGTTGTCAAATAATTGTTTATTGGTGCAAAAAACAATAATTCTAGCAATTTCGATAAATGTCAAAGTCCAAAAGAAAATTTTAAGCACCACCGGTTTTCAAAACGAAAATAGAAAGAAATACGGTGGAAAAATAGTTTCCTCGCAATTTTGCCTTTCATTTCTTTGCTTCCAAAAATTTTTGAGTTGTTGTCTTCATTTCATTTTTTTTGCCTGTATCTAAAAAATCGTTTATTTTTACGACATCCTAATCATATTAGTTAATCCTTAGTATACCTATTGTTAGCTAATTGCTCCTCAGCCTTTATAAACACATTATTGTCACCTCTCTTTTATTTGCATAAATCAATCTTCCATTTTCTTGAAAAGCTTTAGACTTTTGTTTTCCTAATAATTTTTTGGGTTTAAAACTTGCTTTCTAAGGCTTTTTCACTATAAAGAAATGATACTTAACCATGTTGAAGCCATTCTCTCACTTACGAGCGACATTCTCTTTATACGTTCCCTAAAAAAATTGCAAAATGAGTTTTCTTGTTGATGAGTAAACTAATCTCATTCAAATTTTACTATTTGCATACCATCATTCACATTCCATTATTTATCATCAATCCTTTCATTTTTGAGAGTTTTCATTTCATTTGTGTTTGGGAGTTTATCTGCAATCAAGTCGTGTTCTCTCGTGCTTCTTCAAGGTAATTTTGTGATGATCAACAAACAATTTTTCTTCGCTTTTTACTTTTTACTCTTTTTCTTTATCCTGGAACTTGATTCTAACGTTTTCGCGCTATCTTAGTTATTTGCCGTTTATTCGCTTTTATTTCTTAAGTGTTTGTTATTATCTTACGTTTATTTTTTAGATCTATCTCAAATTTTCAATCTCAAAGATCAATTTTCAAATGTCGTGTTCTCCAATACCTTTACCTTGGCATTCTCCTTCATCTTCGGTTTCAACATCTGATCCACCGCCAAAAAGAAGTGATCCATCTTTCATCATGCTTCAACAACGTCCTACCAAGTACTATGATGATGAAAATCGCTCACCACCGTCTTCTTCATATCAAAAGAAGAAAAGTCTCCAGTCTTACATCAAGTCCAGAGAATCTCGTCCAGCTTATCAATCAAAAAGAACACTTTCAACTGGATTCAATCCAAAAGCTCAAGCGTTATCACCTCCAACTGAAGCTCAATCTTCACCTTTTGGCTCATCATCATCTCCATCTTCATTGATGACTTTTACCAAAGAAGATTTTGATAACGCTCCTTTAACGTTAGTTTGTTTCATTTGCGATGATTATTCTTTAACCATATCATTTTTAGATGCCAAACTTCCATTGAATGTGAAAGAATTCGCTTTGGTTTTACCGCTGGTATGGAGTTTCGCAGCACGGACATTCTCAATGTTTCATCAACTAAGTTCCTTCATGATCAAACAACGCTTCAACTTCTTTCTGATCTTACAAGTGGACGAACATTGAAGACTGAGATCAGATATTCATCTTTCTGCAAGCTCAACTTCAAAATTAACAAAAATCGTGATGTCTTTCGTATTGCTCTTATCATCGTCGTCAACCATGCTCCTCTGTTTTTCTGGGGTGAAAAAGAAGTCGAAAATGATTATTTAACTTATCATCGTTACAATCCTAAGAATGAAACACCTGCTTCTTATTGGAACAAACTCGTCGGTGCAAGAGCTTTTCGTGTATTCTTCTCACTTTCGGTAATATTTTTCACTTATAAAGTTTTGCGTATGTTAACTCTGTCATTTTTAGGCAAATGAAATGCAAGCCTTTTTTGGTCAACTTTACTCCTTGCTTTCTTGTCCTATTACTTATGGTAACGAAGAAGTCCGCTCTTTTGATATTGCTACGTTGACATCAGAAGAATTACAACAAGAAATGGTCAACTGGTCTTGGGAAATTTGTTACCGAATTGACGCCATCAAAAGTATTGGAACAGTTGGATGTTACTTCTTGAACTATCAACTCTTTGAACAAAAGAAGATTGATTTCATTCGTCAAAATGTTCAACGTAATCATCATTTGGTGGTAAACTTTTTGAATGCAATGTATGAACACTTAAAGAATGATCTTTCTTTGTCTTCGTTGGATATTAAAGATGATCAACTTGCTTTAGAAAGAACACTTCGTGATGAATATGTTTTGATCAAAACTGTAAGTTTACAAATTTAATAACATACGTAATACTCATCTTTATTGTTTTAGGTATATGTTACGCCAACTCAAACATTGTTTACTCTTGATGAAGCTACAATGGATTGCAGAGGATTTAGAAAGCTCGGTATTGAAAACTTAATTCAAGTCAAATTTCGTGATGAAACTAATGATCGCTTCCCAAGAGAGCTTGCTTCCGAAACCATCTTACCTTTTTGTCGAAATGGAATCAACATTGGAAAGAGACACTTTTATGAATTTGGTGCATCTTCTTCTCTCTTTCGTGAATATGGTTCATATTTCTATGCTACTGATGATAAGAAGAATATTGTTCAATTATGGGAAGAGCTTGGTGACTTCAAAATTGAACCGGCATCAAAAGTTGGCGCAAGAATTGGATTGTATTTTACTTCAGCTCGAGTATGTTCTTTAAATTTTTTTGTGTTTTGTTTAATCCATCATTATATTTAGAAATTTTCGATGAAGATTTCGCAAAAGCAAGTTCTTTTGGTCGATGATTTGATGTCAAAAAGTCGTGATACTGATGGAAATCCTTATTGTTTCTCTGATGGATGCGGTATTATTAGTCCAGTCTTTGCTAAAATTATTGCTGGTGATCTTGATATCCCTTATGTTCCTTCTGCTTTTCAAATTCGTTATGCTGGTTACAAAGGAATGGTCTCTGTTGATACTCTTGATGATCGTTTACTTGGAAATGGTGGAGAATACTATGCATGCTTGCGGAAATCTCAAAAGAAATTTGATGTCTCTGATAAACGTTCTATTGATTTTGACATTGCTCAATGGGCTGGACCTAGTGGTGCAAAGTTTCATCAGTGTTTTATCGCAACTTTGGATTCTCTTGCTCTTAAAGAAAGCAAACAGCGACATAAAGAACTTCATCATCGTCTTCGTCATCTCTTGAATGAAAGTTTCACTGATATTCTCAAGCCATTAGTGGATAGCAAAGCCTTTGTCAGTGCTTTTGAAAGACTTCCAAAGTATTTTCCTCTTTCAAAGATGCTTACAAGTGAACAAAACTGTATGCAAGAACCATTTTTACGATCAATGATTGAAGCTAAAGCAACTTTTAATGCCAGTATGTTTCTTTTACTTATATTATTATCGTTTGTTATATCTTTTAGGAATGCTTGCTAAGAAGAGTCAAATTCCTATTCCTCCTGAACTTGGTCGCATGGCACTTGGCGTTGTTGACACCACTGGAATTCTTGAAGAAGGTCAAGTTTTTTTCCAATTCAGTGAGAGTCTTAATCCTAAAGCTACTTCTGCTGGAAAAAGTATCAAAGTTGGTCCTATTGGTGTTACTAAAAGTCCCATCTATCATGCTGGTGATATTCGATTTCTTACTGCTGTTGATGTACCTGAACTTAATCATTTGATCGATGTTCTTGTTTTTCCTAGCAAAGGCTCTCGACCTCATCCTGATGAAATAGGTGGTGGTGATCTTGATGGTGATATCTATCTCATTTTTTGGGATGAAGCTTTCTTATTGTCTGGTAATCATCCTGCTACAGACTTTACTCCTCCATATACGGATCACATTCCTAAAGTCTCGTTAAAAGAATTACAAGAAGAGCATCCTGAATTCAGAGTTCAATATATCAAAGAAGAAAATCTTGCTTATTTAAGCAACTGCCATCTTTCTCATTTGACAACTCTTTCCACTCATCATCCTGATTGCGAAAAGTTGGCAAAGAAAGCCGACAAAGCTGTTAACTTTTTCAAAAGTGGTCTTGCTTCTGAATGTGTTCAAGGTGATGAAAAGACTTCAACATGGCCTAAATTTATGGGAAAGCGGCATGAGCCGTCATTCACTGATACCCATATCTTATCTGAACTTCATGATCATGCTTCTACATTTTATCACCTCATCCAAATTGCTCAACAAGAAGCTCAAAAGCATCGTCCTACTGCTCCTTCAATTCTCTTGGATGTTAATGAAGCTGATAGAAAGTTCTTCCTAAGCTACAAAAATGAAATTCATGTAAGTTTTCTTGTGATGTATTGGTTATTGACATCATTTATTTTTAGAACATAATGAACAAATACCAAATTAAATCTGAAGGTGAACTTTTTTCCAATGCTTTCCTTGATGTTTCTGGTACTTTGAATAGCTATCGTAATCAAGTAACCGATGACCTTTCAACTCGTTCTGTGATTCAAAGTTCGATATTTGAAATCTTTGAAAGATATCGTATTGCTGTTTTAAATATGTTCTCAAAAACGTGGAAATATGAAATGGATGAAAATCAAGAAGATATATTCAATTATAAATTGCCTAATGTTCCACAAAAAATGGTTGATCTTGCAAAAACTTTTTATAATTTGGCTGAACGTAAGCTCTTGTTCTCTTCTTTTTTTTATTAACAAATAAACTATTTTTAGAAGATGGTACTTGTTATTCATTTCCATGGATCGCTTGGGAAGGATTAGATTTATGGTGGACTACTAATGATACCCGATCTCCTAAGGATAGCATCGTCAAACGACTTGAAAGTGAAAGCTTCCTTTATTTCTTGTCTCAAAAGCATCTTCCTAATGTTCCTCCAAGTGTTGAAAGAATGAAAGCCGACTTCCTACGTTTTCCATGGTTCCAAGAATTTACTAATATCGTCTTCTGTTGGATTCAAGCCGAAAATTTTGATAATTTTACGTTAAACAGAGCTCTCACTTCTTTCATGAAGCAATTCGTTCAAAATGTAAGTTCATTTTTCACTTTTTTCTTTCATGATTTATCTAACTTTTTGTGTTTTAGGATGAAGAACGTTCTATGATTTTAACTCTGTTAATGTCAAAGACTGGAGGAAATGTCTTTCTTGATTTTCTTGGGATGATTATTAGCTCTGGATGTAATCTCTTTGGACTCTATGGAGATGAAAAAAAGAAGTTTTATAAAGTATGATTTTTTGTATTGCTACAAGATTAACTGTTTATGTGTTTTAGGCCGCTCAATCAACTCTCGTCAAGCTTGCATTCTTCCCCGAAAGTGATGCTTTCTTCAACACCAAGCTTCAAGATCAAATCATTACGTATCCCAGCTTCGTCATTTCGATTCCAATTCGGTGGTCAAATGAATTTCTACAAAAGTACAAGTGTCTTGAAGAAAAATCTGGTTGCACTGAAGTTGCTATTGGTCTTCGCAAAACATTTACATTTTCTCATTCTTATACCATCATGTGTCGTGGAAGTCTTGAAGCCTGTCAAAAATTGGAAGCTATGTTGACTCCTGTTATCAAAGGTTATGGTATTACATCAATGAAGCAAATGAAAAAGCATAAGTGAGTTTTTTGCGAGTTTAGATTTGGATTATTTTTGTATCTATTAGGCTTGAAAAGATGAATGACTTGCTCCAAGAAATGTTTGATTTTCCGCCACGCTTATTGAATTCAATACGGCCTCATCATATTAGAACTTCGACTGTTCGTCTAATACATCCTCGTGCTTCTTCTCATCGCGGTATGGAATATCGTCCTATAAACCATCGTGGTATGGAATCTCGTCCTCTTAATCATCGAGTTGTGGAATCTCGTACTACTATTCAACGTGATATCGATCTTCGGGATGTCAATCATCATCGTGGTACTGAATCTAAACGTGGTTTCAATTCATACAAATTTCGTCAAAATTCTTATTGGAATAACAACTCACGCTTTGATATGGAAAAGAAAAGTAAACCAATATTTGAAAGTGTATAAATTTTTAACATTTGTTTGTATGTATTTGTTTGTGCTTTCTATGGGTTTTCAAATGTTAAATAAAAGTTATTGTTAATAATTCTTGTCTTTTTTTGTGTCTCTTTATCTTCATCCTTACATTGATTGATACGTTTGTTATACAGCGTTAGAATTTGTTTTATGAAACTCAGAGCTTTTCTAGTAATGATAAATCTTTCTTCAACAATGAAGCAAAGAGTGGGATTAGACTAACATACTTTTTTTTGTTTGAAAGTTCGATTCCTCGGTAATTCAAGAAATAATAAATATGGCAATTAAGGTTTTTCTTAACCCTTAGTTTTTAAAGAATTTCTAAACCTTTCTTTCTTTCGCATTTTATTCAAAGCCTTTTTTTTGCTTCATTTTTCTTTTTTTGCAGCAAAGCAAAACAAACGAAATACTCTCCAACTCAAACTTCTTCATTTAATAATAGGCTTTCAATATTTTTTTAAATAACAAATTATGGGAAACAACTAACTTAAAAGGTTTAATTAAAGAGAATAATGAGATCAAATTAATAATGAGAGGAGTGAAAAATGGAATGAAAGCCTTTTATTGAAAATGGTGGCGAATAAAGGCATGGAGCAGCAATACACCAAACTACTACGATGGCATCATTTAATATTCATGGGATGGCTTTTATTTAATCCTTCATCATTTCCGCTTTTTGATGTCAGTTTTTCTTTCTTTCTTCCCTTCTTTAATTCATTTTATTTTATTTTTGGTAGAAGGAAGATATCAATTTTAAAGCTATGTTTGGTTACTTCCGAGTTATTATTACTTTTTTATTGCTTTTAAATTTCACTTCAGGCAAGTTATTCGAGTTTCATACTTCCTCAAAACTTGTTTGTTTTTATCATAATAATCTCGCAAAACAATTTTTAGGGATGCTTCGATCAAGCCGTCAAGGTTTAATTGTGCCAGCTTTTGTCGCGCCCTTAACTCATCCTATTAGTCGCTCATTTCATACTAATTCCATTCCAGTTGGAACTCCATTACGTGCAAGCTCAGGATTTGAAATTCCTACTCGTCAACTTTTTCGTTGGAATATTTTCCCTGATATCTAAATTTCTCTTTCATGTTATTGTTAGTTGCAAAAAAAGGACAGAAAGAATTCATTATTAATAAATTTAAAAAAAAGGGTTACATTAAAATGGATTATCTTTGCCAATGATAAATAAAAATCATAAATAAATCTAGCTAATAAAAAGACGACGACAAATAAAAATCATTGATAACAAAGAAAAACATTTATTAATGAGAGAAAAAAAGCATACACCCTATAGTATACAAAGTAAACGAATAATGTTTTTAAACAAAATGCTTGTTTGAAGCATAAAGATAATGATCAGCTCCAACACTAACAGCACCTTTTTGTTCACGCATGAAAAGACGTGCACCACGAACAAGACCATGAGGTTTGAGATAATCATATGCATCACCCCAATGATTGAATGATGGAGAATATGGTAGAAGAGATACAGCAAGTCCAGAACCATTGAGTGACATGATAGTTGAAACAAGTTGGAATGGATATGAGAAGCTGTTGACAAAGAATGGAATAACCATGCTGAGAACTTTACGAGAATCTTTGATTGCTTTTCGAGCATTTTCATCTTCATTATCAGGCTAAAATATGAATGCTTATAAATAGGTTCAAGATAAATGAGAAGAAATTAAACTTACATGAGCACGAACAAGACAACGTTCCATAACATAAGTAAGAGCAAAAGTTCCCCAAATTGTTACACCTTGAGCAAGAATGGATGGAATAAGCCCAGAAAAGAAACCACGAGGACCTTCTTCATTGCCAATACAATATAATGCATCAATAAATGAGTTATATTTGGTTTCACGTCCAACAAGTTGAGCAATTTCACGTACCATAATAACAGTAAATGGACGACTTACGATGAGACCAATTGTGCATGCAATTGATGTTCGAATGGCTTGACGAAGTTTGAGTCGAAAGCTTTCATGATCTGATATTTCTTCTTCTTCTTTTTTAGATTGTTCTTTAATGGCTCCACCCATGTCAGGAAAGTATCGATCAAGGTACAATTCAGTCGCAAAAGAAGTGATGCCACCAACGGCATTTGAAAGAATTGCTGCATCAAGACCAGTAAAAAGTGCTTTTAAACCAGCTTCCTTGTAAATGCTTGAGACTAAAAAACAATAAAGTAAATAAAAGAAATAATAACTCCTAACAAAAGAACAATAATAAACTTACTATATTGAAAAGCATTGGGAAGGAAGTATGCTTCACGACCAGCAAAAACAAAAACTTTTCCCGTTGTAAGTGGAAAAGGTTCATAACCAAGTTGAAAAAGGGTTTTAGCAAAAGTTAAAGGATGTGTTACAGCAGATATAGCAGATTTAGCACCTAATTTGACAAAATATTCTCGAAGACGTTCTTGTTCATCTTCGTTAAGAGCAACACCAGTATCTCTTGGTTCGATAAGTTGAACAGGAACCGTCGCCATTATTCAAAGAATTGAGCGCAAAAAATTGTAGACACAAAGATCACCTGAAAAAGTTTAAACGATTTAGAAAAATCAAGGTCAAAAGCATATGTAAAACACAATGAAGAAAATTAGCGCGAAGAAATCAAAGATGGTTGAAGGGAAAATCACGCAATAAGAGAAAATCGAAACAAATAGTTTGTTGTGTTTATTTTTAACAAAGAGAGAGGTAATGTTAAAATAAACATTACTCGTTTATAAGCTTTTACGATTTTGCATAAAACCAACAAATTGTGGAAAATGAAAATTACAAATGATGCTGGGAGTAATAATAGCGATATGCAAAAAAAAAAAATTGTGTATTCAAAACTAAACTAAGCTTACATAAACCTTTGAAAAAGATAAATCAAAATGGCTTTAGTCAATAATAAAAAAGTGGTAATGACGAAGAAAATGAAAGAGATATTAAAATCTCAATCAAAGATGTTAATGATACGAAAAATTATTGAAACGATCGAAAAATTAACTGAAGCAACAATAAACGATGACGTAAAAATCAACATGGCTTTAGTTAGGGCGTTTAACAAAATGTGTTACTTGCAGATATGTATGCACTCATGAAAAAATAATATTGGAGAGAATAACGAACAACAAAAAAGTTTGAAACATTTGTTCGAACAAAAAAAACCGCAGAAAGAAAGAAAAAACAAAAGATTGTTAAAATTTTGCAAGCACTCTGCCAATTGAAAAGCAGTTTGGGCATCGCAATCTTTTCTTCAAGCCACAGTAACCGTGGATGTCTAACACTATTTCAAATTAAAAGTACCTTATTTTTTCTCAACAACAAAAAAAACTAATATTTGAGTGAATAAACACTATGTTACAACAAGAATGTGATAAATAAACAACAGTAATAACATTTATTTTTTACAAACATACAAACTTAACAAACAAAACAAAAGTTATCCAACAAAATATGGATCCAATAAATGATGTACAGTTTTACGTAATCCTGCATTAATTTGATAAAATTCACTTGAAGGAATATGTGGAATGGGAGATGGAAGGATTTCAGGTTTGGTCAAGATCAAGACGAAGCCATCATTAGGAGAACATTCAGCATTTTTACCAAACTAAAAAGTAATTTTGGGTAAACATAAAATGAACAAAAGCAAAGCTTACTTTATTTGAATATTCTTTCCATGTATAACAATCTTCAACAAAGACCCTTCCAAGGATAGCTCCAGATGAATATTCAGTTGGAAATTTTACTATTGCATCTTTGAACCTTTTCTTAGCTTTTGCTTCTTCCTCTTTCATTAGGTTTTCATCCATAGCATTTGCAGTTGATGCGATTAACATTGGTCCAGTGAATCGAACATCATCAAAAACAGGAATATGCTTTCTTAATCCATTAACAACAAACGAAGCAATAGGTTGATCCAAAGCTAAACAATATCCTTTCTGTTCAATTTCAGCATAAAAAGCTTCATCATTTTCACCAAATAGACCTTCCACAACTACATCAGCTATCTTTGGAGTTTTCTTGAGTTTGCTTTTTGAATTATCATAGCTTGGAGTAAATTGATCACATGAAATTGTTTTGGTATTTGGATTGGATTCAATTTGGGAAAGTTCATCTCTCATTCGAAGACTTGATTGTTGGACTATTGATTGTAAAACGGGATCGGACGCTACTTCAATAGGTTGTTCCTGAAAACAATGATTGGGTTAAGAAGAAGATCAATGTAAAAGTCTTACTTTTTGTTCAGTAACTTTACCAGCAGCAAAATCAAAATCCACAACCATATTCTTTCTAACATTTTGTCGCATATGACGAAGTTCTGTTTTACGTTCAAGTATTGCTTCTCTTTCTTCACGTGTCAAGTAAGGATTGCTTTCAAGATTGAGGTAATCAGCTTCCAAATCATTTACTCGAGTTCTCCGTTCTCTAAAAAAGATAATGATTGCATTTTTACACAAAAGAACAAACAACAAAAACTCACGAATCTGCATCAGCTATGAGAAGTTTATCACGATAAGCAATAGCATCATTAATATTCGCTGCAACATTCTTTAAATTTGGTCCAGCATCTTTATCACCCATTAATTGTGCTAATAAAGCATTTCCACGTTTTGTTCCACTTTCGATTAACTACAAATTTGAACCATTAAAATCAGAGAAGAATATATTGGTTAGAAAGTATATCTTTTTTACCTCTCGTTCTTCTTTCGTACAAACAAGCGTTGAACAGAAAAAGCATGGACCACTTCCTTCTTGTTTGCATACAACTTTTCCACAACCAAGACAATTTCGAATTAAATCATGTATTCGAGCTTGACATTCACATGGATGACGTCCTGAAAAAAAAGGAAAAGTTAGATGAGATGGAAAGATTGAAGATATAAAAATTTATTATTACCTGGTTTCAAATCCAATGCAGGATTATATTCAAATACTTTTTCACGTTTATTCGATGCTTTAGATTTAGGAGGCATTGTTGTTTATGTTGGAAATGAAGAAGACGAGCAAGCTGGAAATCAAAAAAGCTGAATAAAGAAAAATGGATGAAAAAAAAGTAAAATAAGCTTCGTGGTAAGATTGAAGTTGCGGGTAAACAATGTTCAAAACTTTTAATGGAGAAAACTTTAATAATCGAAGAAGCTTTAAAAAAAGTATAAAAGATTTTACTGACGCAATATTATAAACACGAAAATGCAAGAATAACTCAAGCAATGATTAAACCTTTTTATATGTACATTATTGCACAATGTTGACACGCTTATTCCACCAACATGATGATGCTGATCCACCGAAATTTGAGTTTTACATAGCAAAAATTTTAACGCATTTCTGAAACTTACAAACTTTTGTTTTTTTTACGTTTCCTCATTTTCTATGTATTCTTCGACGATCGGCAAAAAAAAAAAGAAAATATTAAATCTTGAGTTCTCTTATTCCGGTTTTATCTTTTTTCTAGTTATGATTTTTTAATTATGAATTTTGAGGAAAAAAACCGGAGATAATAATATTTTTTTGATGATCTCTTAATTTATTTTTTTTCCTGATGCACTTTCATCTTCCGTTTTTTTCTTCACTTTAATTATTGAAGATTAAAGATTTATAAAAAGCAAAAGCCAATGCGTTTAACAAGGTCGTGTAAGCGAACTTGGGTTGTAATAGGTTTTGGAAGTTTAATATTTTTTACTGTATGGAAAATAATTTTAGATGTTTTTTGGTCTAAAATGTATTTGTAAGTAACTAACTAACTTTTTTTCATAAATTTTAAGGTAGATTGGTTTTGGATAACTTTTTTTTTTCAGAGATTATGGAGAAGATATTTTAACTAATATTCATGTTTCACCTGAAGCAAGATTGCAACCAAAAAATGGTTCATTATTTTGTTTTGTTTTAACTGATAAAAAATTTCATAAAACTCGAGTAAGCAAATAAAATCCATCCTTTTTTTTCTTCTTCATCATCATCAATGGTAATTTTTTGTTTTGTTTATAGGTTCCTGCATTGCATCAAACATGGTTGCCTAATTGTGATGCCCATCATTTTTATAGTAACTCCAATGAAGGAATGTTGGGTTTACCCGTGCATGAATTATTTCATTCTTTACCAACATCATATTCAAAATTATTTTGGAAATCTAGATTAGCTTTATATTATTCATATACAAATATATCACAAAGTAAGCTTTTTACAAATCTTTGAAAAATGCATATTTCCAAGTTTCTGAGAAACAAAAAATTTGTTGAAAATTTTGAAATAAAAAACTTGCTAAATTTTTTTTTAGATTTTGATTGGTATTTAAAATCCGATGATGATTCGTATTTTATTGTTGATAGATTAAAAAAATATTTAAGTAATTTTGATCCAAATACTCCACATTTTATTGGTTATCGATTAAAAAGGCGATATGTAAGTCAGTCAACCAGCCATTTTCTAAACTCCAAAATTCTATTTTCCTAAGCTACTCCATAAATATTTTTAGCCTCAAGGATATGTAAGTGGTGGAGCTGGATATATTCTTAGTCGAGAAGCAATTAGACAATTTGTTTCTCGAGCATTTGATAATCCAAGTTTATGTAAATTTCATGAATGGGAAGATCTTGGAATTTCAAGATGTCTTCATAATTTAGGAATTCGTGCTAAAGATACTCGAACTCCATCATTAAAACAAAGATTTATGCCTTTTCTTCCTGATGAACATTTTTATGGAACTATTCCAAATCAATGGCTTTTTGATGATTTACAATATAGCGTAAGTTGTCTGTGTGTGTTTATTAAAAAAAAGTTGCATAATCCAAAAATTAAAATTAAGTTTTTTGAGCCATTTCGAAGAAAAGTTAGATGAACATTTGCTTATTCTTATTTATTTTTTTGTTTATAAAGGAAGTATCTTTCTTTTTCGACGGAGAAGAAGAAAAAAAATCTAGTCTTTCTTGATTCACCTATTAAAAAGAAAAGTGAAAAATGAAGCTCGAGAAAATAAAGGAAGGAGGAAGGAAGACAACAAGGTTATTATCAAGTGCAAAGACGACGACAAAAAAAGAGAAGAAAAAACAAGTTTTTTTCCTTTATTTTTTTGACTATGATTTTAAGACGACAGACATTAAGGAAATTTTAATTAAGTATATATTTTTATTATCAAGATTTTAAAACTTAAAAGATCATTTTTTTTACGTTGAAGAAAATACATAATAAGCAAAAACCCAATGATTTTTTAAAACTTTTTAATAAATTTTTTTGATCAGAAAAAAAGTGACACGGTTAATTCCATTTTTTAGTAGTATTTTCAAGGAAAGGGAAATCATGCTTATTTTGGGTCTCTGATGAGAGAGCTTTCTAAGGTGGCATTTTCTCTGTAAAGCAACTCCTGCATTCTTTTTTGTTATAAAACTTTTAAAATATTTAGGAAAATGAAAACTTGAAAATAAAAAACTTTTTTAATTATTCTTTCTTTTCCTTCAGGGTTTTGATGTATATCATAAAGATTTGATCTCATTTCATCATTTAAAACCTCATGAACTTCGCTTAATTCATGGACTTATAACTCGATTAAATTCAGATTAACTTTTCTTGCTGCAAGCTGTTAGCATATTTTAAATTTGTTATTTTTGTGTAAAAAGGCAATGATTTTTAATTTTTAATAAATAAAAAATAAAACAAAATCAATCAACCAACAACGATAATAGCCTTTCCTCTTCTTTTTCTTTAAACATTTTTTTGGAATAAAGCAAACACACGTATAAATAAAAAAAGTGTGTATGTAATTAATGTTGCGTAATAACATAGTTAGTTATTTTTATGATGATAAAAGATTTTCATTTTTTTTATAATACTATTATCCCATCAGAAATTCATCATTATCGATAAAGAAAAAATGGAAGCGGCAGAAGATCGGTCAATTAGAACCCCATCGTCGTCGTCAATTATGGATGGAGTAATGAAAAGAAAGAAAGGAGAGGAAATTCGAAATAAATAAATATATCTAATCATCTTCTTTTTTATTTTTATCAATTAATAAACAACTTTCTTCTTTTTTTCTTTTGATATTGCAATTATCCTTTTCTTAAAAAAAAAATGGAAACGAGTTTAGCAGCTTCAAAAAACAAGTTTTTATCTTTCTTTTTCTCTAAATGACGGCTTTGTGGCTTTTCTTTTTTTTTTTTTTTGGGATATCTTTTTTCTTCCTTTTTTTTTATCGGTCAATTAACTAACTCTTTTTTGGCCATAAAGAAGAAAAAAAAGTTTTCTAATATTATTGCAAAAGTTAATATTATTAGTAGCAGCCGTTATTGTTTATTAACCTACCTTTAGTGAGCCATGATTATACGGTGGATATTACTTTCAATAATTTTTATGTTTTTTATAAACATAACTTTTATTAATGCATCATTAAATTTTACTAAATTAAATCCTGATTTACCCGTGGTTGAACTTAAACAACATCGACATTCCATGGATCAACTTGAACCAGATTTAGCTCAAACTATTTTTGGTGGAATTCAACATAATCCATTAGAACGAACTACAGCTCGCCCAAAAATCGCGGTTGTTAAATCTCCTACTTTGAGAGGTTAGTTTGAACTTTAAAAAATCCTAAAATTTTAAACTTTTTTACGTACTTTTTAATGTTTTTTGATTTTAGGTAAACGTGAAGCCTTTCTCGACATTAAACCAGCAAATGTTAAAATTCTTGGAAATGAAGATCCACTCCCTGAACATGTAAACCAAAAACAACAATCTGAAATTGCTGAATATGATAATATTAATGCCGATTTTAATGAGGATGCCCCATCAGAAGCTGTTGAACAAGCGACAACTGATGTTTCATTTATTATTGAAGAAACAATGAATTTATCGAATAAAGAAAACCCTGAAAAAATTATTGATTCTGAAATTGCTGTTGTTACTTCTGCTCCAACTGAAGCAACCACGACAGAAGCCGCTGCTTCAGCAACCACAACTTTGACACGTCGAATTGATACAACTTTAATTCAAGAAGTTGCAGCTCCAACTCCAAAATATAATGTTACCCAAAATGATAATTCACCAACAGAAAATTTGGATCGTAAAATATTGGCATTTGAAATTGATAGTCATAATAAAAAGGTTTTTGAAGAACTACAAAAACGTAAAGCTGTTGCCAATGCTATTGCAGAAAAACTGAATAATGGTGAACATGAAATATCAGCTTTTAGTTTTGAAAATTTTGAAGAAAAACGTTCAGCAGAAATATCAGCAGCAAGCTCAGTAGCTGCTGCAATTACAACTACAGTATCGCCCGTTGTTGTTGCTGGAGCAGATGAAGTTCATTTTGATGAAATTAAACCAACTTCAAATTCAAACATTCCAAATGTTTCTACAACTCCATTGACTACAACTTCAGCTCCCATTGAATTGACAACTGAAGCTCAACCAATCCCAGATATTGAGCATTCAGAAACTTCAAAACCTTTACCAAGCATTTTCTTTGAACGTCCTGGAATAAATCTTCCTCGTCTTCCTCCTCAACCCATGGTTGCTGTTGTAACTCTTAGCGCTGAATTACAACCAACTCAAGCAACTATATTGCAATCAGAATTTGAAAGCATTGATCGCACTGAAGCTCCTCCATTGCTTGATGAAAATGCTTCAGATATAGTTGAAGCAACTGAAGCTTCAATTGAAGGACCAAATGAAGAAATAACTCAACTCCCAGAAGAATCTTCAGCTCAAGAAAATCGAGAAGTTAATTCTCCAATTTCATCAGTCTCAGATGGTGACATAATTTTCCCATCAATTTCTGCAGCTTCTGAAGCAGCAGCTGAACAAGCTAAACTACAAATTGAAGCCAATGCAGCTAAAGTTGGTGATCCATCCCAACAACATTCACAACCACCTCCACCGCCGCCACCAAAAGATCTTCCAGGCTTTTTAATTCCTAATCGCCCAATCCTTGATTCAACCGTTCAAAAACGTCGTCATTTAATTTCAAATTATGTTGATCCCATTCAACAACAAAAAATCCTTCAACAATTATCCCAACAACAACAAAATGAAAATGATGGAGAGTTTTTTCGTAATTCGGCCGTAATGATTGCTCGATTACGGTCGAAGCGAGCAGCAGCATCATCTATAAATGATACAGCAGAGCAAATTGATAAAGTTATTACTGTAGTGGATAATGAAGATATTATTGATGAAGAAGATTCGGGTGAACCAAAAACTATTATTGATGAAAATCAAGAATCTCTGACAGTGACTGATATTACAGCAACTGATGAAACTACAGCAGCAGCGACAGCAGAAATTAAAAATACCAGTGAAAGTATTGTTTTTGAAGCTGCAGACGAAGAAGCAACAACAATGGAGGCAGAAACTCATAACATCCATTTAAAATTAGTTACCAAAAAAGATGGTTCAATAAGACCAATTTTGGATGATGAAGCTATAAAAACCACGGAAATCCATGAATCCATTGATTCAATTTCTACAACTACAGAATTTTTGGATACAACTCAAGAAACAACAATAACAGCCGAATTATCTTCATCGACCCCTACAATTTCTGAAGACACCCCATCCACACAAGTTTCACCTGAACCATCATCTCCAACGCCGCCACCTACAAAATTGACGAAAGAAGCTTTAATAGCTAATGCTTTAACACGAGAAGAAAAAATTGCCCTTCTTGAATCTATGGTTCCCCGAAAAGGTATCAATCTTGGAAATATTCCAGCCCCTAAAAAACCTGATAATGAACCTATTGATGCATCAGCTGAAACCAATAATGAGGATGCCCAAAATCCATGGACTAATAGATATAAATCTCATATTCAATTAAAACTTACTGAAGAATCACGAGAAGTTGTGGAAGGATCAAATCTAAAAATTTGGCCTCAACTTATTTCACCCGAAAAGAAAAAAGAGGAGGAAGCAAAAGAATCAAAAGTTGGTATTCATGATTTTGAATTTAAAGATTTGCCACAACCAAAAGATGCGGATTTAAAAGTAGCTAACGATGTTGTTACTAAACCAACACCAAGGCCAGCCACTTTGATTGCAACCACAGCTACTCCACCAACAACTCAGAGAACCCCAGTGTTTCAGCAACCACAAATCCAACAATTCCAACAACCTCAAGTCCCTGAAAATTTCTTCCCCAATCCTCAATTTTCCCAACAACAACGTGTAATTATAATTGAAGGTCGTCGATATGTTTTTCAAGATCCACCGCCTCAACAATTTCAACAATTTAATCAACAACAACGACCTCAATTCCAAGCTCCTCCACTCCAGCGACAACAACAACAACAATTTTTCCAATTTCAAACACCATCGCCTGCTGTTGCAGCACCATCTCCACCTTCACCTCGACCAATAATAAATCATCCTTCACTACTTGAAAATCCAACACCAGCTAGGCCATTTATTTTAACGACAAAAGCACCGCGAATTGTGCATGCTGGAAATGCAAAACCAGTTTTTCCCTCGCGATCAAATTCTTTTCAATCTTCAGCAACACCAAATCCATCAAATTTAGGGCCACGTGTTCGACCTGAAGAACTCAGTGTTGTAAGAATATTTCAACACCGTGGAACAACAAGACAAGTTTTCGCTACTCCTCCAACTACTCCTATTCCATCAACAACGACAACTTCTGAACCATTGACAGAAGCTTCAACTCAATGGATTCCAGTGACATTTACAACTCATCCAACACCAACTCCTCCAACTCCACCAACCCCGCCATTTGATGAAAATTTAATTTCAACTCAAATGCCATTTGCAAGTAATCGAGTGAAGACACGAAATGAATTTTTTGAAGTTTATGATGAAGTTGAAACTGATAGTCCAAGTTCACCTTCCACAACCAAGAAACCAAAAAGAAAAGTGAGAACTACCACGGCTTCCATGGCTTCTAAAAGTATTGAAGAACATTTCATTTCTGAAATTAGCCTTGGCATAGTTGGTCCACGAAGAAGGAAAGAAGAAGAAAGCTTTAAAGATCTTCCACTTCGACATCCACCTAAAGATCCTCCAACGTTTCCATCTAATTCTTTGGCATCAAAAAATCCTTCTCAATTTCCACCAAGAAAACAACCAAAACTTATAAAACTCAATACCGCCGGTAATAATGTTGGAGCTTCTTCAATGCCTCAACAGCGAGCAACAGATTTTCAAGGTGATGCACCCATAGCAAAATCAGATCTTCGAGGATTAGAATCAAAATTAATAACTGCCACATTTTCATAAATTTATAAAAGTCCCATTTTCTTAAAAAAAATTTTGCAAATATAATTCTTTATTTCGATGTATGTATGTACAAAATTGTTGTAAAAAAAATATAAAAGTACGTAAATTTGGATTTTAAATTTTTTTAAAATAAACTAAAGTTTTGATTTATTTTTTTTGCCTGTTCTTCCTCGAATAACATCTTCAATTTCGTTCCAATCATCAGAAGAAAATTCATGATAATGAGTTCCACCTATGGCACTGCCTTGTCCACAAAATTGTTGGCCGCCATCAAAATCAATGATCTGGAGAAAAAAAATTTAGACTAAAAGTTTACATGAATCAAAAATAATAATTACTTACAGATCCATTAAGCCAACTACCATAATCACTACAAATAAAAGCTGCAAGATTAGCTAATTCTTCAGGAGCTCCACAACGTCCAAGTGGAACACCTTGAGCTGCAAGAGCAGCAGTATCTTCAATCGATGCTGAAGATAATCGACCCATAGCTCCTTCAGTTGGAATGGGACCTGGCGCAATTACATTAAATCTCATTCCATATCTTCCCCATTCAGCTGCAAGAGATCTAACAAGATTTTCTACTCCTGCTTTAGCTGTAGCTGATGGAACAACAAATGATGAACCATGTCGAGCATAAGGAGTAGTAATATTTAAAAATGCGCAACCATCATGGTTTTTTTGTTTTTGATTTATTAAACGTTTACCAAGTTCCAAAGTCATATTAAAAGTTCCAAGTAAAACTATATCCACAACAGCTTTAATTGCATTTGATGAAAGTTTTTCAGTTGCCATAATAAAATTTCCTGCTGCATTATTTATAACTATATTAGGTAAACGACCATATTTCTTTTCAATTTCATCATATGTTAAAGCAATAAGTTCAGGCTTTTTAATATCCAATTGAATTGGAAATACTTCTTTACCTGATTGTAATGTAATTTCTTTAGCGGTAGCTTGAAGAACATCCATGCGTCTACAAAAATTAAGGGCATAAATAAAAAATAAGAAAAGCAGCAACTTCAAAGGTTATTTATTTTAACATATTTTCCAACAAAACTAACCTTGAAGCTATAACAACATCAGCACCTAAACATGAAAATGTTGCAGCCATAGCTTTACCTAATCCTGTTCCACCTCCAGTAATAAGGGCTAATTTACCCTTGAGAGATCCAGGAACTAATGCAGGAGATTTTTTTATTGGAAAATATTTTTCCGGGTCTTTACAATATGCCATTATGTTGTTGTTAATCTCTCAAAAAAGCACTTTTAAAACAAAATAACTAGATTTTAAAGAAGTTTGGAAGTAAAATTAAAACTTCAAATCAAGGTTTTAAAAATGATCGTCGATTTTTTTTAAATTTTTAGCATCAAACATTTGAGGAGCAAAACACAAAGTTTATAGCCTCTATAAATTGTAGCTCTCTTGCCGAAGGTATCATTTCATTTTTTCAAGGTTAATGTTATTTTTTATAAAATTTTAAATTCAATTATCCAAATAGAAAAGAAGAGATAAAGCATTCATGAAATCAAAAGATTTGAAGGAAGCGATCATCTTTCGCACAATTTCCCATAACCAAAAAGTTTTTAGCATCGACCTTAGTAATTTCAGCATATTTTTGTATTTTTTTTTTGCCTTGATAATCGAATGTTTAATTTAAAGATTTTTAAACCGATAATAATGATTAATCCTCCACAAAAAACAAAGATTCGTTAAAAAAATCCAATTTCAAATACATGCTTTACTTTCATCGACAAAATTATAAAAACATGTAACTCCAAACACGAACCTTGCAAAACGTGCGAAAAAAAAAAAAATAAAAATAACGCTGACTCGACGAAGTTGGAGAAGTTCTTTCTTCAATCAACTAGCTTCCATTATTTCTTTATTGCGCTACTTTACATTGTCAAAAATTTATTTAAATTTTCAATAATATTATTATTAATATCCTTTTTAGCTGTACATAGCAATGACATCTGTAAAAGATACAGCCACCATTCGACAATGCTGTTTGGATCTCATCAAAGCTGAAGCAAGTCGAGATTATGAACGGGCTTTGAAAATTTCAAATAAAAGTAAGCTTTTTTCATATTTATTTTTTTTGCATTCAATCTTCAACAAGGATTCCACGCAACGCATGCCGCCACTTTGATAATCTTCTATGATTCTTGTTTAACCTAACTCATTTTTCAGTGATTCGTCAATTTCAAAAAGAAGCTTATGCATACAAATGCAAATTGGTCGCTTTGATTCAACTTGGAAAAATCAATGAAGCTTATGAATTCATCAAAAAGGCTTCGCCTGAACATTTGAAGTTAGAAATCCTTTGATTTTTTGTATCTTTGCTTATTGAACATATTTTTTCAGTGATGCTGCTTTTGAAAAAGCTTACGTTTATTATCGTCGTAATGAAAATGAGCAAGCAGAAAAAGAACTAGAAAAAGCTGATAAGAAAGATCCAGGTGTTATGGAATTGAAAGCTCAAATTTGTTATCGTTTTGAACGATATGAAGAAGCAAGAAATTTACTGCGTGAACTTATTCGTTCATTTGATGATGACTTTAATGAACTTCGTCGTGCAAACTTGATCGCTATGGAAGCTAACCTTCAATCGATGGGAATTGCATGTGTATGTTTGTTTCAGAAAATTATTGGCTCTAATATTTTCATTATTTTTAGGAACCTCAAACAGATCTTGAAACGTTTGAACAAATATACAATGTTGCTTGTCATCAAATCGAACTAGAAAATTATGATGAAGCTATCAAACTTCTTGATAAAGCTCATGATGTTTGTAAAGCAACTCTGGCAGAAGATGAAGTACCCGAAGATGAAATCGATGAAGAACTTGCAACAATTTTAGTTCAAAAAGCTTTTGCTCTTCAAAAGATGGGTAAAGATGAAGAAGCTTTGAAAATTTATACCTCGGTTAATGCAAAAAAGTAAGTTTGTATCGTGTTATTTGTTCTTCATTAACTTTACCATTTTTTAGTCCAACAGATATCAACGCTCGTGCAACATTGTTAAACAACATTCAAAGTACCCGTGCTGAACCCAATATCAGTGATGTTCGAAAGAAGCTCAAAACTGCTTTGAAACTTGACAAGACCAAACTTTCAAAACGTCAACAACGAACTTTGATTTCTAATCAAGATCTTATAAAAGTTATTGCTAAACTTCGTGGACGTCAAAATAAACGAAAGAAGCAACTAGATGAAGATACGGTTAGTTTCTTTGGTTTTTGTTAAAATTCTTATATCAACGTTATTTTCAGGAAATTGTAACTGGTAAATTGAAAACTCGTAAAAGAAAGAGAAAGGTTCTCCTTCCAAAAGTATTTGATCCTGATGTTCCACCAGATCCAGAAAGATGGTTACCTAAACAAGAACGAACAGCTTATAAAAAGAAATTGAATAAGAAATTCAAAGATCGTGATGTTGGTCGTGGTACACAAGGTGCTGCATCTGGAGGAGCTGCAACAGATAAAATGCATGTTTAATTCCTTCATCATCATATCTAATCTTTCCTTTCTTTTTTTCAGCGATTACAGTAAAGCTTCACCTGCACAAACGCATAAATCTCCTGTTACTCCATCATCACCTGCAACAACTCCTGCAGAAGGTCCACGTCAAAAAGGTCCTGCTGGTCAAGCAAAGAAAAAGAAAGCTGGAAATAAGAAACGTTTTTAATTTATTGTTTGTTTAAAGTAATGTGTTTGACTACTTTCATTTTTTGTTTGTTTGAGTTTATTTGATATTTAAAATATTCAAAGTTAGTAAAAAACCATAAAATAAATGCTTAAACTTTTTTGTGTCTTTCACTTATTTGTTGCAGTATGGCATTTTTGATTTATAAAAAGGCTATCGATGTTGAACAATTGCAGAAAGGTTAATAGTTTCCAACCTCATGCATTTCTGGAACTCTTTGATGATTGCATTTTGTACATATTTTTGCTTTTCTAACAGATCATGTTGTTTGAAATAGGAATAACAAATTAACTAACTACCTTTTAATGAAAAAAACTTTGACGAAAATTGAATCAAAAAAAAAGCAACCATTTTTTGATTGAAAAAAAATGCAAAGCTTTTCAAGCAATTTTCAAATAAACCGCTTCATTTTCCTGTGTCAGCCTTATTCTCAACACGATTGATGGATAGCGTACAGTAGAAAAACACACTGCAACTTTTTTTTTCGAGCATCGAAGAAGAGATTTCCTCGTTTTTCAACTTTTCTATTGCTTCTCCATACTTTTTCTTCCTTTTTTGTATTTCTTCGTGATTTAGAATTGATTCCCGGGCTTTATGAAGATACTTGTCTAGCATTTTAGACTATTTTTCATCTGTAAAAAAAGCAAAAAGGTTCATCAAAATGTCATTTTTTCCTTCATTTTTCCACCACTATCTAAAATCCTTCATTTTTGCTTTATTTTACTTTTACGTGTGTATGCCATTTACTCCGCGTTATCTCATGATTATATATATTAAACCTCATTTTTTTTTCAGGGCTCATCATGGTTAATGTACCTAAGACTCGTCGCACTTTCTGCCCTGGCAAATGCCGAAAGCACACCAATCACAAAGTAACCCAATATAAGAAGGGTAAAGAATCCAAATTCGCTCAAGGTCGTCGACGTTATGATCGTAAACAAGCTGGTTTCGGTGGTCAAACAAAACCTATTTTCCGCAAGAAGGCTAAGACTACAAAGAAGATTGTACTTCGTATGGAATGCGTTGATTGCAAACATCGTCTTCAAAAAGCTATCAAACGTTGCAAGCACTTCGAACTTGGTGGTCAAAAGAAATCCCGTAATCAAGTCATTCAATTCTAAATGTGTATTTGGTTGCTTTTTTACTGTTTTTGTTGTTTTATAAATGTTACACCTTATATTATGATTGTTTGGTAAACTTTAATGTATTTTTGATCTTTGTAACTTTTTCAATGTTTTTGTTTTCTTGTAAGGATTTGGATCAGCAAAGATGTGTTGCATTGATTATGCTTTATAAGTATGATCATCTAAGCTTCACTTGATTCGAGAAAGGATTAGTAGCTTCGTTTTCATAGTTTGATTTCATGGTGATGGAAGTTAGTACTTCACCAGCCTTAATGGAGTAACTTTTAGTTATTCATGTTTTACATAATTGCATTAACATTTAAGACCCATAGTCATTACTTTTCTCTATCGTTAGTAATTCACTGACATTCATTGATCAAATTAAATCAAACTTTGCCATGGTACTTTATACATAATCTTTTCTTCTTCTTTCGTTTAAAGAACAGTGGACGTAGTAGACACACATTTGTCTCGTGCTTATCAAGAAGAAGATGTTGTTATTTTGTTTTCTCTTTCATTTTTTTGGTTAGTTTGAAAAGAAAACAAATAACAAACTTTTGCTTTTAGTTATAATTCTTTCAAAGTATGAAAAAGGTGGATGATATTTTCTTGTTAAAAGCCGTTGTTTTAATCTTTCCTTTTCTCATTTCTCATATTTGCCTTTCTTTTTTCTGTCTATCTATGCCCTATTGCTTAAGTTTGGGGTAGGTACTACTATTCAAGGAAGTTCGTCTGTAATCGTCGCCAAAAAAGAGAAGAAAAAAATATGTTATTCAAAGATACGAACAAAAAATTTTTCATCCTTTCACAGTCTTTTTTCTTAAACTTTTCAACCAAAAGAAAGAAATCGATTTACCGCCATAAATTTTTGCTGCCGCTGCTGCAGTCGTTGTCATCACTTTCTTCTTCTCCTCATTCATCTTTGCCATTATTTTCTTATTCTTTTGGTTGCGAAACATCAAAATCATCTTCACTTCTTCAACAATCATTTTTCTTTAATTCTTCAAAAACTATGGCTTCTCAATCACATCATCCTCATTCCCATCCTTCTCCACCACGTCAAATGAATCTTATTGTAGCGGTGGATGGTGAAAATGGAATATCTAAAGATAATTCTCTTCCATGGCATTTACCTAAAGAATATAAACATTTTCAACAAACAACCATAAAAACTATGAATCCAAATAAAATTAATGCAGTTATAATGGGAAGAAAATGTTGGGATTCAATTCCTGCTAAATTTCGTCCACTTAAAGATCGAATCAATGTTATTTTATCTAAAACTTTACCATCTCAAACATCTGAACATTGTATAATTACAGATGATTTTGATAAAGCTTTAATTATGTTAACCGAAGAAGAACCATATAAATCTAAAGTTGAAACAATTTGGAATGTTGGCGGAAATGCTATATATAAAATGGGCCTCGAACATCCATGGATGCATAAACTTGTGATCACTAAAATTGAAGCCACATTTGATACAGATGTTAAATTTCCTGAAGTTGATTGGGAAAATTATGAACGAAATGATGATTTTGATGAAAATCCTATTGAAGAAAAGGGTTTTAAATATACCATTCATTCATATACAAAGAAATAAATGAATTCAATTTACTTACATCTCTGTCCTCGGTTGAAACTTGATTTCCCTGAGTTGTTGTTTTGATAAAAACTATTCCATGTATTCCTTTAGTTTGTTACATACCTTTCAAAAAATATTTTGCCATAACTTTCACTTTGTTTTTGTTTGTTTATTTTAGTGAAATTTTATATTTTGAATTCATAAATTTTACTTTTTTTCATCTTTTGTTTAACTAACTTTTCTGAATGAGAATTGCCTCAATTCGCGTTCGTTGATTGTCAGAGATTGGAATATGAGCCAAAGGAGTTTATAAAGTTGTTGGAAAGCTTTACTTACTCGTTTATTAGGTTTATCAAGAGAAAATGGGACGACAATCGTTATTGGTTTTGGCTTTTTTCTTTTTTTTGTTGTTGGAAGAAGAGAGACATTTTTCATACTTATTTGGATCATCCTGTTTACAGAGTTGTCGGTCGATGTAATAAATCTAGGAAAGTCTTTGAGATTGAGTAACAAAATTTTGCAATAAATTTTCTTCTTCGATTACAGGCTTGCTTGTTTTTTTCACAAAAACTTGCGATAACAAATTTTCGGTAATCTCCAACCAAATTTGGAACTACATAACACTCAATCAAATTTGAAAAAACACAATTGATTGAATTTTTTTGTTTCATTCGTGCATGGCCGATTAATTTCTGAACATTCTCAAATTCTTTAACGTATAAATTTCTCTCCAGATGGCATTATTAACAAATCCATATAATTATTTATTACATTATGCCATCGTATGTGCAGCCATACCATGGTTATATTCATATTTTAATGATCAACATCGGCTTGCTACAATGGGAGTGGAACAAGCTATAACAAAATCATGGGATCGAGTTATATCTTTGCCAACAATAAATTTTCAAAAAATTGTTGTTGGGTAAGTTAAATCTTTAACAAAAATAATTTTTTTCGTGAATCTAAAAAACAAAACCATTTTTAACTTAATTTTTGCAGAATCAATTGCAATGTCGATGTTATTGTATCAGGTGTAAGTATAATGAATGAATTAAATGTTACCGTGGGTGAAGTAATTGGAGATCATGAAACTATGGATTCTTTAGAAGAATTATATGAAACTTTTATTCATTTTTTTTCTAAAGGTGCACCAGCTGAAAGATTTATGGCTGATGAAGCATCATTTGAAAAATTAGTTAGATTAACGGAAAATAAAGATCAGAAAGTTCATGTGAGTTTTTTTTCTCAAGAATATGGAAAAAGAAAGGAGATTGAAGTTGAAAAGAGTTTTATTTTTAGCATAACATAGGTGGAAATGCAGCTTTAATGGCTCAAAAGATCGCTTCTTCATTTCCAACAGCTACGGTAAGTAAGATTTTATAATAAAACTTTGGTTTTGGAAATTAAAAATTAAAAAAGACTTCTAAATTACTGTCTTTGAAGGAATTAAAAAAGTTGATTTGCTTCCCTCAAAAAAATTCATTGAATAAACTTTTCAATTTTTAGGCCTTCCTTGTTGGTCCCATCGGTCCTCGAAGTCATGCCCTTCTCCATCCATCTGTAGTTCGAAATAATTCCACCCGGATAGCTCAAGATGAACTTCATGTTATTCTTGAATATAAACAAGGTGAAATAATAGGTGAATATGTTGCACCAGCTTCATCTCGATTTATTGCATCCCATGATCAATTTTCCGGTTCTTCATTGGTCATAGATTTATTTTTTAAAGCCATTTCACAAGTTCGACCTGATTTAATTATTCTTACTGGCGTTCATCTTTTACAATTTCAAACAAAAGAAATGAGATTAGAAAAATTGCGTTTACTTAAACGTTCCATGCTTCAAATAAATCCTGCTATGCCTATTCATTTAGAACTTGGTTCAATGTCTGATCCAACTTTTGTTAATGAAGTTCTTTATCGAGTAAGTAAGAAAATGAATGGACTTTTTTTAGCAACAACAAAAAAATTTATTACAGGGATTTTTGTTATTTGAGCGAGAAAAAAGTTTTTGTTGATCCAAGTAATTATTATTTTTTTTATAGATTATTCCATTTGCTGATAGTTTAGCATTAAATGAGCAAGAATTAGCATTTTTAAGTAAAATTGGTAATGGACCTTATACAGAGCAATATCCAGTTCGATCGGGTGCTCTTCATGTTCATAAAGTAAGTAGCAACACACCCACATTTTCCATATTTATCCAAGCCACTTTCTCTAATTATTACTTTTTACAATATTTTTATAGGTTGTTGAAATGCTTTATTGGCTTTTAACTACATTTGGACATGATCATTCAAAATCAGATGCACCTAATTTTAATTATCGTTTACAACGAATTCATTTTCATTGTTTAACTTATCATATTGTGGTTTCTCGAGGAGCAGATTGGTCCAATTTAGCTGCAGGTTTAGCTGCGGGTGCTCGATTAGCTGGTCGTCAATCATGCAATCTTCATTCATATAAAGGCGAATCCGATCTTCTTGAAGTTAGAACTGCATCTCGAACTTTATTGGATAAACAACAAGATAAAGTATATGAATTTGATCCACATAATCCATTAGCTTCATGGATGAGAGGAGATGGAAGAAATGGAGTTATTTTTATTTACACCCCAGTTCTCGTTTGCAAATTTCCCTTTCACACTGTTGGGGTTGATGATGCTATTTCTGCTACAGCTCTGCTTTATTCACAATTTTATAAACTTGAAAAGTTCCATTAATAATTACTTCTTCTTTTTTTTTTTACCAAAAAAAGTTTTTTTATTAATGACCGAAGAAGGTTTTTGTTTATTGCCATGTTTTTTTCTAGCCGGGTGCATTTAGAAAAGTTTATAATAATATAAATAGTTTATTAAAAGTTTGTAATAATAAAATCTAATAAAGCTTATTTTAAAGTTAGAGGAGTATCCATAAACTACATAAAATAATAGCCATGTTTATCAAAGATAAAAAAAACTTTGATGTAAGTTTTGATAATCAAACAATAAGCGATGACGGTAATGCAAGTTGTAAAAGCAAGGAACTTACTTATTCGGAGGAAGAAGTCGGAATGACATCATAGAAAATCAACTTTTTCGATGAAGTGGAGGATAATGTGCATTATAAATAAAAAAGTTGAAAGCAAAATTATCTTTGATTAGATTAAACTTTTTTAGTTTTGAAAACACCGTAGCCAAGAATTCATGGTTAAATGTTGCATTAATGACAATCATCACAAACACATTTTAGAAGCTTCCATACTTTTTTTCATTCTTTCAAAAGCTTTCTTTTCATCCATCAAATTTTTAGAAGAAAATCAAAAAATGTTGTTAAAATTATTAAATCCTTCGTTTTCTTCATCATCATCAAGAATTACATGTGTTCGTGGTCTTCGAAAGCATGGACCTGTTACGTCAACATATTCTCAAAAGGTTAAAGAACTCGAATTGCTTAAAGATGCAACAACGTATACTGATGTTCATTCAGCCATTATGGATCCACATTCTGGTTTACCATATCCTCCTGAACAAATGATACAACATCTTCAAGAAAAAGAAATGGAAGAAAAGAAAAATTCAATTAAATCAAAAGATAAATATCAAGTTCGAAAATTGGTTATGCTTAACTTTGATCATATTCCAATTGAAGATCAAGTTATTGCACTTTTTCCTGGACAAGGTTCTCAACATTTAAGAATGGGTGAAAAGGTTAGTTTTTGTTTTACTTTTAGTTTCTAAAGTCGATGGATTTTTTCAGGTAATTGATTGTCCTGCATCTAAAGAACTCTTTGATAAAGCTAATGAAATATTGGGTTATGACTTGTTGAAAATTTGTATGGATGGACCTAAAACAAAGCTGGATCAAACAATTTATTGTCAACCTGCGGTATTCGTTGCTTCATTAGCTGCATATGAAAAGCTAAAAACTGAACAACTTGATTTGGAAGATAGACTTACAGATGCTGCTGGATTTAGTGTTGGTGAATATGCTGCATTGGTTGCTAGTGGAGTTTTGAGCTTTGAAGATGGTATGAATCTTGTAAATACCGAAGAAAATGATAATTGTTCTTATTTATTTTTAGCGCTGAAAGTGGTTAAAGTGCGAGCTGAAGCAATGCATGAATGTAATCAAGCTGTTGCAGCTGGAATGTTGACTGTTCGAGTTGATGCTAGATCAAAGCTGGATGAAGCAATGTACGAAGCACGTCAAGAAGTCAAGTAAGTTATATTTTTTACTCTCCGCCATTAATCATTCAAATCTTTTTAGAGCTGAGAATGAGCTTGCAATTTGTGAAGTTGCAAATTATCTATTTTGTGGTGTCAAAGTTGTTGGTGGATCAATGAAATGTCTTGATTATCTTGAATCAAATGCTCAAAGGTTTCATTTTCAACCATTAAAACGTTTAGCTGTTAGTGGAGCCTTTCATACGAAATTGATGGGACCTGCGATGGATGTTGTTTGGGAAGCGTTGAAGGATGTCAAATACAATCAATCTGCATGTAATGTTTATTCAAATTATCTTGGACATGTTCATAAAAGAAAAATTCAAGAAATTAAGCGTGCTTTAAAAGAACAAATTGCTGCACCAGTTAAATGGGAACAAATTCAACAGCTGCTTTTTAGAAAACATAAGGTTAGTTGTTGGTGGATTCTTCAGCCTTAGATTATTTTTTGTCTATCGAAATATTGCTTACTAATTACTACTATTTTTTTCAGGGTGATCTCTTTCCAAATTATATCGAAATTGGTCCTGGTCGTCAACTTGGTTCAATGCTTTACAATGTCAGCAAAAAAGCTCATAAATTTTACACAAATTATCCTTGTTAGTTGTTTTTCATTTAGATATGTTGTATTGTTAAGTTTTTGTTGATTGTCTCTTTATTTTATGTAATGTTATTTGAGCACAAATGATATTATTATTATTGTATAAATAAAATTAGGATTTTTAATAAATAATTACAAAAACTACTAACATTATAATTATTAAACTTTCAATGGATAATAATTTTTGTTTGTGATGATTGGGACTTAAATTATTATAATTTGAATATGATTCTTGATCAAAAATTATTTCATTTGCAATTGGATGATAAGGTTGTTGTTGTTTCTCAGATGATGAAATGGGATCGGTGGGCATTGATAAAAGTGTTCTGCATGGAGATGGTAAAGGTTCAGCAAAACCTAATTGACCATACAGTTGTTCAAAACTTGTAAATTCAAGGGTAATAAATTTTAACATCATATTTGTTGGAGGATCTCCACATCCTTCTCGTATTACAGGTTCCATGCAGGTTATCATAGTTGAGAGATCTCTGAAAAATTTATAATAGAAAAATGTTTAATTAAGTTTCAAAGAAATCAAAGGGTTTATAAAGAAAAAAAAACTTACGAGCATAAACTCCTAAACTTTGATCGAATTGAATGCAATTCTCGATTTTGAATTAATTTGGTAAATTGTGCCGTGGTTGAATGAGATTGACTTATTTCCGTTGTGCATTTTGTCATTGCAACTGGTTCAAATTCAGATAAACATGGTAAAGCCGCAAAGAAATCTAAAAAAGAAAGAAATTTTTTTCGGCGGCCATCAAACTTTTTTTATAATATTTATTTTTTATTATTAACCGTTGTTGCTAAATTTTTTTTTTGAAAACAAGAAGAATTTAAAATTAATTCATTTTTGGCACTCCTTTAATTGCTCCGCTAAAAAGGCAAGCAAGCAATGAGCAATATATTTGTTGGAGGACGACGACGGATGCAAATAAATGCTCATTTTTCATGCACATATTTTTTTGTTTTGTTTTATTTTTTGATTGATGAAAAAGAAAAACTTTTTAGAAGCAAATTGATGAAAGTGAAACTTTTTTGTTTTTATTTTTATGAGAAAAAGAAAAAAAGTTGTAGTATTATAACCAAAAAATCATAAAAATGAAGGAAATAAATATTATAACAAAATTTTGAGAATTTAAAAAACATACTTGGATGGTTTAAAAAATAGAGGATGGAAGAAAATTTTATTAATTATTTCTAATTTATGATGATAACAAAAAGCTTGAAGAGTTTTTGGAAATTAAAAAAAAAGTGTTAATCCACTCACTCGCATAAACGTATGTAACTTTTATTGAGCCTCTTTTTTTTCTGGGTGGTCAAGCGCATATTTTTTTTCTTCTTTGTTACGAACTCAGAGGAGAAGAAAAATTTGAAGGCTATGGAATGATTCGGAAAGCTCGCTCCATCTTTTAAAGGTTTTGGATATTGAAAATATTTTTTCTGGAAAACGTATACCTATTTTTTTTCTTTCAGAAACTACAGTTTTTGCCTAAGGAACAACTACTACAAATGTTTAAAATTAGTAATAAAAAAAGTTAAGACAAATAGGTTTTTAAGTTTAAAGTCATCAATATTAGCCAAAATTTTGAATTCGAAAATTATTCATTCAAAAAAGTTTTTCTTTCTACCAATCAATCTTTTTGGTTTTTATTAGTTCTTTCTCTTTTTTTGTTTGTTTGTTTGTTTGTTGCTGCTGCTTCTTAAAATAAATAAAGTCACTCCTCTTAAATTTTGTGTTTAGTATTTCATAAAAACTCTTTCTTTCTATTGTTCGCTTTCTAGCTTTCTAGCATCTTTGCCATATCACCCATATACATACTGGTTACTTAATATTCACATGGGAGTCGTATATGAGTGGTTTTTTGAGGTTTTTATGACCCCCATTTTTGACACACTTTTTATTATATATTTTTTCTTAAATGGTCACCATTAGTTTTTTTGAATAGTGTTTTTAACTTTTTTTCTTTTTTTTTTTGCATTCTAGTATATTTTTTTCAGCAACAAAAAATAAATATAATATAATATCGCTTGCTCGCTTTTTTTCTTCACCGAAAGCAGCAGTTTTAAAAACAAAAAAAAGGACCAGGTTAAAAATAAAATAAAAGTCAGGGGCATTTGAAATTTGAGTTAAAACGGAAAAAATATTGTTGAAAAATAAAACAAAAATAGAGAAATAATAAAAAGAGACCAACCATCTTTAATATCTTTACAAATAAATTTCAATCCCGCATAAGTTTGACGAATATTTATTCCGGAATTTGTTCGGGCTTCACATTCAGCTAAACATGAATCCACATTTTCATAGGATCTGGAAATGAATGTTGGAAAAAGGATTATTTGTTTTTAAAAAAATGGAGCGAAAAATAAAGCCGAAAAAGTTGGAAACATAAAAAATTGGTAAGAGTTCCCAAATAAAAAAATTATAAAATTAAGAATTCGGTCTCAAAAGAAAAATTTGGTTTTATACAGAAAAATCGAAAATTTAATGTTCTCGGAAATCTTCTTTTTTTTTTGCTTCAGTTATTTTTAAGAAATCTTACGTGCAAATTTTATTAAAAAATCCTTCCATAATATCTTTATTTTGTGAATTTTTTAATATTTTTGACCATGATAATGCTGCACTATTTTCTCCACCACCCGTCGCTGAGTTTCCAGGCATTTCTTCCATACTTTGAAGCTCCTAAAAAACAAAAAATATGGGTTTAAATTTTAAAAGCAACAACAATTCAATTGTTGAAAAGAAAAATGTAATTTTTTTAAAAGTCTAACAATTTTTTTTGCAACAAAAAAAAAACAAAGAAAGAAAAAACCCATAAACGATATTGTTTTTTAAATTTTATGAAACAAAAATAATTTGGAACTAAGACAAATTTTTAGGATGATTAGATGATTGAAAATTGTTTGAAAGCTTTAAAAATAAAAGTATCCTCTAAACCACCTATGATGACAGTAATTTACGAATGCAAAAATTCGCAACTTTTCATTACTATCATAAATGCCACTGCACGATCAAAAAAAAAAATAAAGAAAATTCTGGTGCTTTCTGGTAATAAAAAAAAATTGCACCGTAAACGATGAAAAACAAAAATCCTCAAAACAGACGTTATTTTTATTATGTTATTTAAGGATAGTAATCATTAATTAATGTAACGATTCTATCACTTTAGCTGTTAGACTACAAAAAAATAAGAAAAAAAGCTAACGATCGATGACTTACAATTTGCATTTGAGTTAAACAAGGTTCAGTGCAATCATGTCCTGGAAATCCCATACTTTTCTCAATCAATCCTAAAAAAATACCATTTTTTCGTGTATCGTCAAAATCATAAAATCCAACAACAAAAAACTTACTAATAAAAAATACTATAAAAAATCCAAAATAAAATTTCATAATTAATTTACTAAAATATATTTTTTTTAATAAATAAAATAAATAAAATTTTTCTTTCTGTAAGTCGTCCTCCTTCTTTTTTAAGAAATGAAAAAAGAAGATAAAAAGAAGATGAAGAAGAAAAAGAGGTCCTCCTCCTTCAATAACAACAACAGAAGCACCAAAGTCATAGTATATTCTTTTTTTTTCAACCTCCGAAAAAAAAATGCTAACCACTTTTGACACTCATTCGCCTTCTTCTCCCCCGAAAAAAAAAAGCATACGGAAGAAGAAAGAAAGCAAGTTCATAAAAAAAATAGGCGGAGTTATTTTTAGTAACGACGAAAAAATCTTCAACATGGAAGCAAGCTATGCCTAAAAATTTTTACGATGGAGACTACTACCAAATTATTTAGGGTGACAAATTGGCTATGACTTCTTCGCAGAAGGAAGAATAAAAAAGTTTTTAGATTATAAATTTCTTTAGTTTGCTAGGAAATAAAAGATTTTTTGTTATTGAAATTGTTGGAACCATAAAAGCAAAAAAGGGATTTTCTCTAGGTTTATTACCAGCATCGAAGAACGTAACAAAAAGCAATGAATGATAGCTAACTTTCTTTACAACAACAGCCAGCCTCGAATCGGTTGAAAGATTTTTTTTAGTTCAACCGTAAAATTACAAAGTTTTGTAACACATTTTGACGAAATGCATAAAAGTCAACAATTTTCAGTGGTTGCAACTGCAAATAAATTCACCTTTATTTATTATCCTAAAAAACGAGTAAAAACAAACAACAATAATATGAAATCCTAACAAATATTTTTCTACAATAAAAACAAAACATTAAAATTTCAACACATAATCATCTTCTTCTGCTTCCATTCTTGCTTTTTGTTCTTCCACATAAGTATCATATTGTTCTCGAAGATAAACCAACATGGGTTGTAAATTTTCTTTATTTTTTGCAGAAATTGGAAATACTTCCATTCCAGGAAAGTATGATCGAACATTTTCATTTGGATCCTAAAAAATGCGATAGTTAATATTAGAAAAGATTATGTAAACAAACAAACTTTAGATAAATCCATTTTATTTAATACAATTGCTGATGGTTTATTGATCATATTTTCATCGTAAAGTCTTAATTCCTTTTGTAATGATTGTAATTGTTCATTCAGCGATCCCAGAGAATAATCAAGAATATAAAAGATGCATCGACAGCGATGAATATGCTTTAAAAATGAAAAGCCAAGACCATGATTGAGATGAGCACCTTCAATAAGACCAGGAATATCAGCTACTAAAAGAAACAAACGTAGGTAAAGGAAGAGAGAAAGATGCAAGAAAAATGAGCTTACCAGCAACTTGTTGAAAATCATCATAATGCACAATACCAACATGTGGCTGTAAAGTTGTAAAAGGATATGACGCAACTTTAGGTTTCGCTCGAGAAATAGCACGTAATAGAGTTCTGGAAAAAAGAATAATAAGTTTCGAAGTTATAAGTATGATGAAACAAGCTCACGATTTTCCAGCATTTGGGAATCCAACAAATCCAGCTGTTGCCATAACTCTCATTTCAAGATCATAATGTACCTGAAATTTATCATTAAGCTTCAGACAACAATATTTTTCATGCTTTAAAACTCACAACTTCACCTTCTCCTCCAACTTCAGCTTTCATGGGTTTTCTCATTTCATTACTCATATAAAAATTATTTCCATGTCCACCAGCTCCACCTCGAGCACCAATAAATATTTCGCCAGGTTTATACAATTCATGAATAACCACATCAGAATTACATTGTCGAACTAAAGTATTTAATGGAACCTTGACATAATAATGATCAGCATTTTTTCCATGACAACATTGTGATCCACCTGAATCACCATTTTTTCCTTTTGCCGTTGGTGGAAGTCTTGATAAATCTTTGATTGATGGATCAGCTAAAAATTAAGAAAAATGTAAATAAGGAAATGACGACAGTAATGAATGTAGTAAACCTTGAAACAAGATATGTGCTCCATTTCCACCATTTCCTCCATCAGGACCCATAAAAGGTGCAGCATATCCTCGAAGAAAAGAAGCCATTCCATTTCCACCATTACCACCAATGCAATTAATTCGACGAAAATCAACAAATCTTAAAGCCTAAAAAGTACACACAATTATTAAATATTCGAGAGCTACAAAGTTTTAAAAACTTACAACACCTTCACTGGTTTTCTTTTTTGGAAATATTGGACGTTTAGTAAATTCTTCGACATCATATGTTGTCGTCGTTGATGTTGATGATGCATATAATCGTATAAAACAATTTGTATTTGAGAATAAATAATAATTTTTTGAAATTAATAATCGAGGCTGTTGAAGTAACATAATTTTTCTGGTAAAAAATCAAACATTCATTTCAATCAAGGAAAAAGTTTTTTGCTGTTGAAATTTTTTAGAAGAAAAATGTGTGCTTTTTCAATATGGAACAAAAAGCCAGCGATGAGGGAAGTGTTTGAGTCATTTTTCTAAATAAAAAATACGGTGGAAAAATGATTTTATTATCGATTCTTGAAATAACGTTTTTGGATTCCTCAAACTTTATAATTCTGAAATCATTATTTAACAATTGTAAAACTTTTAAAGTATTGTAATATTTTCATTTGTAATTTTTTTTATTTTTTCATCTCTAGAGTCTGTAGTTTTTTTTTGAAAACATTCGATCTGTTTTTTTTTTCTACGGGCCTTAAATCTTCTTTTTTTAATTTGGGGTTTTAAACTAATTGCCGGCTTTTTTTTACAATTTTTGAAGTTTGTTTAATTTTAAATCAGATTTTTTCTTTAAATTTTGAGTTTAAAAATAATATTTTTTTATAACATATGTAAAGATATTTTAAATTTAAGTTTTCCTTTTATCTTTTATTTTTGTAAATATATTTGTAACCTTTTTTGCCAAATAAAATGAAAATATATATATTTGCAAATTGCAATATTTGAAAGAAATAAAAAAAACCATGAAAATTTCAAAAAAAACTAAAAATTATACTTATAAGATTTTTTTTATTCCATTTTTATTAAACATTGATTAATTAAAAAGACAAATAAAACAAAAAATAATCAAAAAACATGGATTTCAAAAATAGTTAAATATTTTCTAGGCAATTCTTACTACAGTATTTATTATAAAAAACAAGTTTTGAAGAAAAAGTAAAACAAATCTGTTTTTTTTTTTCGAATTTCAATTAACCAACCATTGTCATAAAAATTTCTTTGGTTCCTTGCAAGGCAGAGACTTCGTTCGGTTTTGCGTAAAATGGAATTTTACAATAATTTAAATCATCTTGTGTGAAATCAATTTTTTGGCCACCTAAAGGTATAAATTCTCTAATTATTTGATCATATTCTCCTCGATAGAAGCTTGCTTTCAAAAATTCCAATACATCGCTTCTTCGAATTAAACCATGTTTATTTTGTAAAAGTATTTTTCGATTAATTAAACCATCGAATTTTTCTAACGATTTTATGAATATACTTGTTTGGTGTTTTAATTCTCGATTAGCATCTGCGGTAAATTTAGATAAACATGTTTTATCTCCAGTGATAGCGGTTTTAGGTCCAGTTAAAGCTGAAGCATAAATGATTGAAGCAAAGGCTTATTCATCATTGAAATAAATTTGAATTGGATATGTGCGTTTCAATGGACAAACTCCACCCGATATTGCTCAACTTATGTGTGAAATGTCGATTGGTATTTTACTTAGTGTAACATCGCAAGAAATATTAGATTTTATTCGAACTAAAGTTGTTAAAAATGTTTTTGGCTCCAACCCTGAATTTACACTATTGGCCTTCATCGAGTTACAGAAAAAAGTAATGAATGGTTTTGGTTTGGTTATTCCAAATCAAGTTATTCATTAGGAGATTTTAAAAAATGGGAAAATGGTAAAATTCCATCTGATTCTGTTGCATGTGGATATGCAACTCGTGAAGCATCAGATAACGATATGGCTTTTGCTGCAAGTGATTCCGATTATGAAGATGCTCGACCATATTTATGCCAAATTAAAGCATGTGATTCCCGAAAAAAGGTTTGACAGTCGAAAGTAAAGGTTTTATCTTATCGCTGTTCTCGCCTTCCCGATCCTAAAAAACAATAAAAATATTCAAAGGTAATTATTCCAAACATTAAAGATTTCTAACTTTTAATGGAAAAAAATTGTGAAAATGTAATAATTTTTTTTATGGAGTAAACAAAGTAATCAGTGTTCTTACTTTGCCTTTTGGTCGCGCCAAGCGCCGCGCCGGGCGCCAGAAAAATGAAAAACCGCGCCAGGCACCGCGCCACGTGCCAGCCTTTAAAATTTTGAGCACCAGCGCCGCGCCACGCGCCAGAAAAAAAATTTAAATAATGACCAAAAACATTAACTTTTTTATTTATTTAGTAAGATATACTTAAAATAACGCTATATTTGAGGTTTTACTAAGATTAAATCAATTTTTTTCTGGAAAATCCAAGCATTTTAAAATTTAAAAAAAATTTTTTAATTTTTCTCGCGCCACGCGCCGCGTCGAGCATCGGATTTCTGAAAAGCCGTGCCAAGCACCGCGCCACGCGCCAGCTGGCGCGCGCCGGCGCGCGCCGGCGCGGCGCGGGTGCGGCGCGAGTAAGAACACTGAAAGTAATATTTGCCTACATTTTTTTAATTACCGGCTTCATTAGATGCTTCAACATTCATCCACCAACGGAAGGCTATTATCATTAGAAAGAATGCGGAGCTTTATATGTTTGAAAATTCTCTTAATAAATTTTCATAGGGTAAAACTTCTTCCGATTTTTCCCATGCTTTTTTCCCTTAATTTTTGCTTTCATTCATTTTTGTTTTTTCTTTCCATTCAACAAACAGCAACAACAAATTGGTGGTGTGTTGTATTTGTATCTTCGTATCTGTCTATCTGCCTGCTTGTCTTTTATTTTTGAAGAAAATGGATAATCATGTTGAACTTATTCCATCTGAAGCTGTAATATTCAAATCATTAACTCAACCACAATCAGTTGAATTGGTTATTAAAAATAATTGGGATCAATCAATCATCTTCAAAATGAAAACAACTCGTCCACAAATATTTAAAATGCGTCCAGTTTTTGGTAAAGTTGATAAAAATCAAGAGGTAAGTTATTTAACTTTCATTTTTTAGAGTTTAATCCTAACAAGTTGATTTTTTTTAGAAAACAATTCGATTAATTTTCAAAGGTTTTGGTCAAAAAGAAAAGCCACCATGTTCACGTGATCGTTTTACTATCGTCTTTGCTCCTGCTCCAATCAATTGTCTTGATCCATCAAGAGTTTGGAAACTACAAAGCTGTCCTGAGGTTAGTAGTGTTTGTTTGTTTGATCCACTTTTACGGGAAGCTACAATGGTGGATGGGATACTATATGGAAGCTATCTAACTTGATATGTGTACTTCTGTTGGCTTGGTTTTTGACTGTTTTGACAAAAACTACTAACTTGGAATTGCTATAATCAATTTTTCACGAGTAACATACAAAATCCACTACTTCCTTTAACTAACCAAAACCATTTTGATCTTCTCATGTTGTCGCTTTTTTAGGTTTTAACTCAAACATCTCGAAAAGTTTTACGAATTGAATATGGTGAAGTTGATGAATCTAAAATAACTTTGGCTCCTCCACCACAAATTGTATCTAAAACTCCTCAAGAACTTGATGAACTTCGTAAACAATATCCTAATGTATCTGATGGTATGCTTCAACAAGTTCCATCACCAATTCAACAAAAATCTGCTCCAACAAGTACTTTATCAACAAATCAAGCCAATACTCCTCCTCCAGCAGCAGCAAGTAAGTTTCATTTCTTTCTTTTTTTTGTTTTTGGTTGTTTCTAAATCAAGGAAGTTGTCTTCTGAAAGAACCTTAACTTTATGAAACTTTTGAACCTAAAAGCTTTTGTGTGTTAACATGTTTAATGCTTTCTCTATTTTTTTAGGCAAACAACCTTCAAATGCTGATCTCAATAACAACAAGAACGACACCAAAGAAGACAATACCAACAACAACAAAAAACCATCAAAAGATACAACTGAAGATTCTTCAAGCAGCTCAAGTGGTGATGGTAATAATGATAAAAAATGAATATAAATATTTTTTATTATATTGTAAAGTAACTAACTTGTATGTATGTGTGTTAGGTAAATAAAAGTGTTTGTAAATAAATCATCGATAAATGAGAATAATTATTTTGGCTTTTTTTGTTTTGTTTCTTTGTTTTGTTTCTTTGTTTCTTCCACAGAAAAGTGAGAGTTTGATAAAATCAAGGAAATCAAGATGCAACTCGAAGGATTGGTTTTTCTTATTCTGAAATAATGCATCCAAAATGAACAATAATCGGAAGAAAAAAAGGAATTGTTTACTTGTAGAAAATTTACAAAATCTTCTGCGTTTGTCAATGCAATGTGGCTTCCCTTATTTTATTTTGAAGCTGAACAACAGTTGTTGCAAGGTTTTGTGTTATTTTGAATGGGTTGGAAGCTATCTCAAGTCTAAAAATTGGAGGATATGGAGTTAATTGTTTCTCCATATAAAAATTTTTTCTATCTAAATGCTGCGATGTTTACATGGAAGGATGGACGATGCTATCGTAATTGCATGCTAACACAAACTTTGTAAATAAAAAAAGTCTTAATACTTGATGATTTTAACTTTTAGGTGTCAATGAAAGCAAATCTGAAAATACAATATTCCTGATGCCATCATTATCCACAATAATTTGACCTTCATAAAATTTAATTTCTTCAATAGTTCTAGCTGCAGTTAAAAATTAAACAATTCTTTCAATGTCATTCTTTGCTTCCAAAAAAAAGATCCAAACTTTGAATATGGCAATGACAAAATTTTGGTCTCGTGTATTTAGATGGATCAGTAAAACCAATAAAACGCCACATAGCTTTAGAATCAAGCAATAGAAGAAAGAATTAAAGCTTTATAAAAGAAACGTTAACGACAAACTACTAAAATTTTGAAAGTAATAAAGGCAAAAATTGTTTTTTAGCAAGTTTTTTTTTGTTCGGAGGAAAAAAAAAGAAAGCTAAAATTTTTTTTGATCGCTAACCAAAAGAGTATGCAAATTTTGCAAACGAAAATGCTCGTTTGTTGTAAATGAGTTATTTGCATAAGAAAACCTCCAAAAACGTATAAAAGGATGGTTGAGTTTTCAATTTTCATCAGTGTTCGCACTTACGCTTAATCCAATCCGGCAGTTTTCGAACTTCTTCTCTCTCATCTTGCAAAATGGCTGCTTCAACATATCTTGGACCTGGTGGAGCTAAAGGTGGTGGTGCAACTTCAGGTTGGTTTTATTTTTTTTAAATTTTATATTTTTTGATGACATTTTTTCTTTCTAGCATACTTCGCTGCTCCTGGAAGTGCTCCTCCTGCTGGTGGCTACTCTGGCGGAAATAATAATAACATGTCTGGTGGAAGTGGAGCTCCTGGTGGCGGTGCAACCTCTGCTTACTTTGGCGTCGGTGGTAGCGGTGCTCCTGGTGGCGGTGGCGCAACTAGTGCTTACTTTGCTGTTGGTGGTGGTGCTCCTTCCGGTGGTTCTGCTGCTCCTCTTCCTCCTCCAATGGGAACTTCAACTATGACAGCAATTGGAAATGCTCCCATGGCTGGATCTTCAACTATGACGGCAGTTGGCAATGCCCCAATGGCTGGATCTTCAACTATGACAGCAATCGGTGGTGCTCCAATGGGCGGAACTTCAACAATGACAGCTATTGGTAATGCTCCTGGACGCTCAACTATGACTGCTGTAGGTGCACCAATGGGTAAGTACATTAATCTCTTTGTACCTGGTATAATTCTAATTTGTGATTTTTCAGGAGGAACATCAACTATGACAGCAATCGGCAATGCTCCTATGGCTGGTTCTTCAACTATGACAGCAGTTGGTGGTGCTCCAATGGGTGGAACCTCAACAATGACCGCAATCGGAAATGCTCCTGGACGTTCTACTATGACTGCTGTTGGTGCTCCAATGCCTGGTAAGCAAATTCTTAGCTTTTGTATCTCTCTCAATTCTAATTTGTTAAATTTTCAGGTGGTGGTACATCAACTATGACTGCTATCGGTGGTGCTCCAATGGCAGGATCTTCAACTATGACTGCAGTTGGTCAACCCATGGGCGGAACTTCAACGATGACAGCTATTGGTAATGCTCCTGGACGTTCTACTATGACTGCTGTTGGTGCTCCAATGCCTGGTAAGCAAATTCTTAGCTTTTGTATCTCTCTCAATTCTAATTTGTTAAATTTTCAGGTGGTGGTACATCAACTATGACTGCTATCGGTGGTGCTCCAATGGCAGGATCTTCAACTATGACTGCAGTTGGTCAACCCATGGGCGGAACTTCAACGATGACAGCTATTGGTAATGCTCCTGGACGTTCTACTATGACTGCTGTTGGTGCTCCAATGCCTGGTAAGCAAATTCTTAGCTTTTGTATCTCTCTCAATTCTAATTTGTTAAATTTTCAGGTGGTGGTACATCAACTATGACTGCAATTGGAAATGCCCCGATGGCTGGATCTTCAACAATGACTGCTTTGGGAAATCCTGGTTTCGCTGCTCCTTCTGCTCCTCCTATGTCTTCTCCTGGTGGTGGTGGAGGTGCAACATCTGCTTACTTTGGCGTCGGTGGTAGCGGTGCTCCTGGTGGCGGTGGTGCGACTTCAGCTTACTTCGGTGTTGGAGCTCCTTCTGGTGGATCTGGACCTAAACTTGGTGGCGCTGGTGGTTCTTCTACTCCTGCTGGTACATCTGCTTACTTCGCTCCATCTGGAGGTGGTGCTGGTTCTGCTCCTGGTGCAACATCTGCTTACTTCGCTCCAAAATAATAGCTCTGATTTATTTTCTTTGTATAATTTTGAATGTAATATTATAATTTTGAATGTAATAAACTTATGCTTTGATTTTTTGTGTCTTTCATTATTTGGAAATTTGGTCGGATTTAAACAGAAAGTGACTTAAAAATTAGAGACTTTACATAAATGCAAGGTTTTAAAAATAAAAAATGGATTTTTTCAAAACAAAATTACTTTGCAAAGTCGCATAAAATAGTCTTACAAACGATTTTAAGGGTTATATGAAAATTTTTCACGCCTTCATCAAGTTAAAAAAGTTAAAAATAATAAAACATCGGATATCAGCACTTCATTCCTAACATAGAGTTACAAAATTTCTAAATAAACAGTCAGTCGAAAGATGGATGCAAAAACCTAAATCCTCAGTTGAAAAACCACCACCCGTAAGCGACGAAACACTTACTACTATCCCATCTGGAACTGCAGTTGCTGCCTGCCACTGATGTCCATAAAGTTGACGAATCAAAAGGAGACAAAGATATTGTTTTCAATCAAGAAAGTATGCATCCACAAAATTTTTCTTTACCAGCAGTATTAAAAACGAGGATGATGGAAGTTTAATGGAATTAGAAAAGATTTTGGAACAAATTCTAAATGTCTCTCACTTTCATTTGTAAGTTTTTTTGGTATTCGAAAAACTTTCTTTTCCATTAACGGAAAGCAACAAAATTGATTATTTTACAGTACAAATTATTATTCACCGGATGGTGGTTTTCAAATCACTCCAACAACAGCTTTATCCATGGCAAATATGAATCGCTCAAAGAAGCTAAAAGAATTCACTTTGGATCATATTAATGAAACAATGAATGTAAATGATTTTGGAAATTTGGCAGGAGTATGTTTTCTTCATTCAATCTAAAGCATTTCTCTAAACTTTAATTTTTTAGAAGATGTCACGAATTTTAGTAAATTTTCTTTAAAGCTTCTTCAAACAAATATTAATCCCAATTATCATATTACATCGAAGGCTAGCTTAGTTGGTATAAGCGAAACAGGGGAACAACCAAAGGCTTTAAAACCAGATTTTAAAGTTTATGAACCTTAAAACTTTTTTGTTTGTTGTTACAATTATTTGATCCATTTTTCTATTGAAAAAGAATAAACAAAGAATCCTTTTTCCAATCAATGTAAACAAAAATTCACAAGATAAAATTTTTTTATTTGAAACTAATACAATGGTTTAGAAAAAATACAGTTATAATACATACATACATAAACATTAGTTAAAAGTAAATTAGTTTTTTGAAAGATTACAAATTGATGAAATTTCTATAAACCAAAGAACAGCAGCAAGTTCATATTTTCACATGATCATTCCTCCATATGATTATCATCATCAGTTGGTGTTGTAGTTAATCCACGTCCATTCATTTTTGTAACAAAATCAAAACCAAATCTTGCTAATAACATGTTTTTTCTCATTGAGGTGATTTCATGATAGGCTTCATGAGGTAAAGCTTTGACAATTCCAGTTTGAATATATCGAAGATAAGTAAATACATCACATACAGCAGTAACCTGAAAATGAACGATAAAGATAATATATACAATTGTTCAAAAGTTTCATAACTCTCAAAAGTTGCTAAGAAAGTAACAAAATCTAATACTTCAACAAAGTAAAAACTTACTCGATATCTTGCTTGAAGCGATATGAAAACCCATTCTTTATCGCAATCAGTTCGAAGACGATAATGACAAATTGTTTCAATTTGGGTAAGTTCACATTTTCTTACAGTTTCATCATGATATGGTTGCATTTCAAGTGAATTTCTTTTGATAGCTTCCAAAACTTCTGATGCAAGTTCATAATTGACAAAAGTTAAACAAGGTGTAACATCTTCGACCATAAGGCGTTTCAAAAATGGAATTTCCATATCATAAGGATTTGTTGCAATTAGCCATTCTTTGAATTCAGTGAAACAAGGTGAATCAACTTTTGGAGTTTCACGAACGATGGTTGAACAAGATTTGGAAGGAATGACAGGCGTCGAATTTGGATGTAACAATGAGTTGAGTTTTGAGCTTGGACTTTGAAAATAAACAGGAAAATCAGATAATTTCTCTAAAAAACAAGTTGGTTAAAGTTAATGCAAAACCATGTTTCATTGTTGCAAATGCTTTGATACTTTGAGAATCGTAAGCAAGTTCAAGTTCATCCACAGATTATAAGAAAAAAACTCACGTGAGATTTCACGACCAACTCGATCTTTGAGATTTGTGAGTGTTCGTCTTGCAGGTGATTTAACGATATCTTTTAACCCTTTAACTTCAGCTTGAAGAAGATCAACTTTCATTAAGGCTTCGGCCAACAGTTTTTCAGCATGTTTACGTTTGATTACTTCTTGATCAGCAATACGATAAGCTTGCTAAAAAAACATGTTCGATTAATCGACAAAATCTTTATAGCAAAAAGTAACAAACTTGGAACAATGTTTCAGTTAAATCTTGAACTTCATCATCAAGGTTCTTTTGAAGCTTTCTTAAATGTTGACATTCAGCATCGGATTCAGCAGCATGTTGTTGCATTTCAATCAATTCAATTTCGAGTCGATCCACCTTTTCTTCCAATGTTTCTTCTTCAGATGTTGACGGAGTTAAATCACGGCGGCTGAAATTAGTATGTCGTTTATTTTTTCTCCATCGAAACAAATGTAAAAGAAAAGCCGGAGTTTTCATTGAGTAACTACAACGTTCAATCGGTTAATGAGAAAGTGAGAAAATTGATAGTCACTCGAAGAAAAAAAAAGTAAATGTAAATAAGCCCCAAATTTGCATAAGGAAAAGAACATCAAAGGAATCCACAAAAGAGATAAAACACGCAAAAATGTGTTGGATCAGAAGCTTTTTGCACATACATACAACCAAAAAGAAAACTCTGTTATAACCAACTTACCTTTTTAATGCCATATCAATTGTATCATCAAAGAATGTTGGTACATCTCCATTAAATACATCATTTTCATCCATGCTTTTTAAAGAAGCTCCATCACCAGCAGCTGTTGGAATATCCATCATGATTTCAGTACCAGTTGTTTCACGAATTCGTTGATTTAATCGTAAAAAGAACTTTAGCTTGAGTTTGTCTTTTTCGCGTTGTAATTCTTTCTCCTTCTCAAATTCAATTCTTTCTTCTTCAAGTTGCAGTTTTCGTCGAGCGTTTTGTAGCAATAAGTTTCCCAAAGCTGATGAAGGTTGATTTTCTGTGACCACGTTAAAGTTGAGCGATGATGGATCAGGATTCGAAGTTGTCAGCTAAAAAACAAAAACATGGATTAATAAAATGATGATAAATTGGAACGTTTAAAGAAAAAATGGTCCAAAAAGGAAATATCGAAAAAAGACGAAGGAAAAGTGAACGCAAAAAAACTTTGATCAAAAAGAGAGAGAGAGAGCTTGAGAGCGAAGTAAAGCGATGAATTTTTTGTTTCACTGCTTTTTTTTCTCATCAACTTTTTGTTGTTATTATTTTTATAATTTTTTTATGCCAGAAATATTGCTAATAAAAATCTTGAATAACTTACAACTTGTTTTGTCATTTCAACATTTTTATTTTCTTGAATTGACGTTGACGACGAAGTTGGCAAAGATTCGGATGTTTTTATTGTTGTTGCTTCTTTTTCACCAAATATTCTTTCAGTTTTTTCTGCAAATATTTTTTCCATTTTTGCAACTGTATTTTTTATAGATTCAGCAAATAATGAAGTTTTCATTAGTCAGGTTTTTGATTTATGAATCAATTGAGAGCTCCTAAAAAATGTGAAAGTAGTTGAATTAACGAAAAAAAAAACAATCAAAGAAAGGTGGTGCGCGAATTTTTTTATGCAGATTTTGTAATCATCGTTAATGGCAGAAAATTAAGTCAAACAAGAAGACCTTGTCGAATTGAAAACATTCTAATTTTATCCACGTCCTTCAATACAAAGAACGGAATGGAAAAAAAGAAAGACGAAAAAGCAAATAATTTTTTTTGTTTTATGTAAAGGTATTAATAACGTTTGTGCCTTCTTTTCTATGTACCGTATTCCGCCTAATTTTTTTTTATTCTTTCGCGTTAAAATACAACCTATTTATAAAAGTTAGCAAATATTTTTTTCAAAATGAAAACAAAAGTGTTTTTGTTTCATTCATTAGCAAAAATTCTCTGATTTTGTTAATTCATTTTCAAATTTCAACAAAGCTGTAGCAGATTTACACTCCAAAACCATGAATGAAATATATGATAAAGCGTTCAAGAACCGAGTTCCTCCGCACTTTACATATAAAGCTATCGGTGTTGCTTTAAACATTGTGAAATTTAATTCATTCAAGATGATCAAGCCCAAAGGCTTTTCGAATTGGTTGAAGTTGCAAATGCACGAAGAGAAAAATAAATATAAAAAAATCAAGAACCGTTGCCTGCCAATTACTTCTTGCTGAAGCAGCTAAATCGATTTTACATTATAACGTGAAATTGAAAAGATTTTTAGGTTCAAAAATGTTAGAAGCTGGCGATTTCTTTATCATTACACCTTTTTTTTTTATCAAGAGGCAACTTTGGAAAACGTCAAGTTTCATATAATTTATTTTGTAGCTATTATTTCAGCTTTAAAATTTTTTTTAAACATATTTCTAAAGCTTTTCCATTCTTCAAATTCCATTTATAAAATTTTTCTCGATACTACCCTTCATTAAAGTAACAGTAATTATTTAAGGTAAAATGCATTTATTTTTTATTTTTCATTCTTTTATCGTTGTTGCATCAATAAATATCGATTACGTTTTTGAATTAATTTAAAACTTTTTCTAATAACTAAAATTAAATTTGTGATAGTACAAAAGAAGCAATCCAATAATAGCGTAAAAATGGCGATAGGTGGATGAGGAATTATTTCAAATTTAAAAACATGAATGTTTCGCAAATTTGCAAACGTTGCTGGAATAATATATAAAACGATAGAACAAATAATATTTTGAATTATCATACTTTCCATCTAAAAATGTTTTCTTCTTCTTGGTTTAAATTTAAAAAAATAAAAAAGATTTTAGTCGGGAAATTTCTTTTTTAGTTTTTCCATTTTTAGTTTTCTAACTTTCTTTTTGAAACTTTGAGTAAACAACAAAATAATTAAAGCAAAGCATACCTTTAATTTTAAATTATTACTTCGAATAGGCAATGAACGTCGATAATTATTATATCGAATTTTAGCGATGATATAAATAATTAAAGTAAAAATAATTAATATTCCAATAAACGTTGAAATTAAGGCGTGCGCGATTTTCGCTGGTTGTGAAATAAAACAATTCATTGAAATGCATGGAACAGATTTTCCTGGCACTTTTTTATAAATCAAACATAAAATTAAACTAATTGAAAAACAAATTATTATTGAAATTATTGAAAAATAACTCAAACATTTACTCCAAAAAATTCGAAAATCATTTTTAAATATCATAATTAAGCAACGTTCAATCGAAATAAATAGTAATGCAATCGATGGAGTTAAAGATAAAGATTTGCATAAAAATGCTGAATAAAATATTAAATTTATACTGTAATTGAGATCTATAAAATATAATAATTTAGGATTTAAAAAATGGTATAAAAAATTTGAAATTTTTTCCAAGCGTTTGAGGTGTATGTTCTCGGCGCAAAAAAAAACTTTTGGTCCTTTGAGAATATTTTTCATTTACCAGTAAAAGGAATATATAGGGAAATGAAAAAAATTAAGAAGTTTTTTTTCATAAAGTCAAACTCAAATTTCTTTTTGTCGTTTTATTTTTATTTTTTCGTTGTGATATTAGCATTCTCGTAAAGCCATGTTTTGTGTTTTTTTAAACAGAAAAATTCTGATAGCAATAAATACCATAAATAAATTAACAAAAACTTTTCCATTAAAGGCTCAAGTATCTGTAATTTATGATCAACATCGACCATTTTATTATTTATGTTTCGAGATTAAATTTCGCAATGCAACCTTATTTTTAGCATTTTTCATGCCAATACTGCGAGTGTTTTAAAAATATCAATCATTTTTTTATTCTTCTATAGAACATAATTCTGTGACTCAAGAAAAAAAAAATTGAGGGAAGTAGTAAATAGGAAACTTTTATTTTAAAACCATGGACTTAAATTAAATAACACCATCGAGAAATTCGACCAACCCTTACTTACCATAATTCCAATAAACAATCATAATAGTTGCATAATAAAATGTGGAAACACTTGTTAAAATTGTAAAATAAAAATATATAAATAAACAATTAGAAACTTTATTTTTTATAACACTTTTAAATAAAGTTATTATCGTAATATTACCAAAAAAATTAACTACTGAAATAATTAAAACAATAAAAAAGAAAAATAATATTATTAATGGATGAATAATTATAATCATTTTTCTTTTCTAAAATAAATCTTTGTATTAAAATTATTTTATGTATTATTTTTATTTGCTTCAAAAAACAAAACAAAAAATAATGGACAAAAAAGATTTATCAAAAAATTATAAATAATTACAGAGTATTTTTTGCTTTTTTTATTTTATTCTTGTTATATTAAAAAATAAAAAATACTCATGCATCCTATTTTTTAGTTTTCTAGTTTTAGTTTTAGTTTTTGGTGTTGCTTAGAAACATAATGAGACCCTTAGGGAAAAATGTTTGTTGTTTAAAATAATAATAAAATAATAAAAAAAAGAAGAAGACAAAAAAAAAGTTGTTAAAAGATAAATTTTTTATTTTTAATAAAAAGCAATTTAAAAGTTGTTTGAATGAATAAAGATTTATTAAAAATAAAACGAGTAAATAATTTTTTGTTTTAAATTGGGTAATGAGGGAATTAAAAAAAATAAAATTAAAAAAATGTCCCATGTGTAGTAATAATTATCAAATGATGCATACAACAACGACGGTAAGTAAGTAGTATTAAAATAATTATTGTTAGTTAGTTAGATTTTGTTAAAAAATTTAATAATTTTAATTTTTAATTGCGTTTTAGAGGAATCAATTTCAAAAAAAAATTATTTTCATTAATATTTTTATGGCCTTATAAAAAGTCACATCAAGCTTCCTAATAAAAAAATTTATCTTGATTTGTTGTAGGGGTTTGTTGGCATGCAAAAATTGGAACTTTTTAGAATAGTTAAACAAAATTTACTACAGTATTATTTCATAGCCCCTAAAAAAGAAAAGCATTAATATGTTAAAGAAAAAAACTTTATCTTTCCATCCTCCATAAAAAGAGCGAAAACAACAAAATACAATAATATAATTTAGAATTTTAAAGTGACAATTTTTATTTTATAAACAAACGTGAAAGAAAGAAAAAAATTCGAATTATTTTTCCAGTGAAATTCTTTGATGCCTGACTACAATGATGCTGCAAGAAATTGAACATTTCCATTAAACAAAAACAAACAATTTTTCTTTGTAATTATTTATTTAAAATTTCTCAAATATATTTATTTCCAGCATTAATACTACTTTTATTTTTATTCTTTATTCTTTCATCTAAAAATCTAAAAATGCATTTACATATTTCTTTATTAATTATTATTGCATTTATTATTTTTCCTTTAATTAAATCAGAATTTTAACAAGATTTTCGAAATTTTTTAATTCAATTTTATGGCCACCCTGTTATGGAAAAATTAGAAAGAGTGGATATGGGTTTAGGAATGTTGGGAAGTTTTGGAGGAAAAAATTTAGCTACCGATCTTGTAAGAAATCGAGTAAGTTTTTTCGATTAAAAAAAAATAATATTAAAATTTTTGGTAATTAAATAATTATTTTTTTAGCCTGTAATATTTGTTCATGGAATAACTTATCGAGCGGGGAATTGGATACCAATATATTTTCATTTTGTTATAAATGGTGGATAGAATTCTGCTGAAATGTATGCCACAACTTGGGGTGATGGAGGAGCTACACCATTATGTGAAAAAACTTTCACTTGTGAAGATGTTAAACAAGTCAGTATTTTTTTGCGATCAAAATTAATTATAAAAAAGTTTTTTTGAAATTCAGTAAAAATTCAAATTTTTACCAAAGCGGTAAACTTTAAATTTCCAGCGAACTCAAAAAGAATTTTAATTCAAATTACTATTTTTAAAACTTTTTTTGAGTCTTTTTTTTTATATCAAAATTAAATTTATCAAAAATTGTTAAAATCGGATCAAAACTACTAAAAAAAAATTTTTTATGCATTTTATCGAAGTTTCCAATATTTTAAAATTTTAAAAAGTTGAATCAGAAAATATTAAAATTTTTGATTTTCGATTTGATCGACCAAAAACGAGAAATAAATAACTTCAGTTTGCCCCATAAACATCTATGAATTTTACAGCCTTTTTACATATCTATTTTTTATTATTGTTATTAAACCGCTGAACCAACTTTTTATTATTATCCATTTTTGGCTTTTATTATTTTCATTCCATTTTTAATTATTTCATTCAGATCCGCCAATTTATTATTGCTGTAAGTGAATATACTGGCACTCAAGTTGATATCATTGGTTTCTCAGGTGGAGTTGCCATCACTCGAAAAGCTATTCTTGGTGGAGCTTGTGTTGACACGGGCGAAGATTTGGGTGAAACTCTCACGAGTTTAGTTAATACTTATGTTGCCGTAGCTGGAGTGGCATATGGCATGGAAACATGTTTAACTCAAAAAGCTGGAAATTTAATTAATGGAGTTAATTGTAATTCTGCTTATTTGGTGAGTAAATATTATAATTCTTTTTTCGTGGCGAAACTAAAATTTAATTAAAATAATTTCGCGATGAGAACAATTTTTTTAAAGAAAATTATGTATTTTATTTTTAGAGAGATGTAAATTCCCCAGCTTCAAGATATGAAGGAACATATTCATATTTTATTTATTCGGATACTGATGAAATTATTGGACAGCAATGTTGCGGTCAACTTTGTCCAGGACTTAAAAATTCTATGGGGTTTTCAAGGCACACAGGAATTCCACATACTGGAATGATTTTATTGACGGAAGATGTCCAGTTGAAAATGGTTCAACATCGATTTATAGCGTAAAAAATAAATTTAAAAAAATAATACCAGTGAGCGAAAAAAAATCTTGAAAAAGGCTATATTCATTTTTTAGAAAAAATTAAACTATTTTCTTCTGTAATTTGGATTTTAGAAAAATCTAGTGGTTCTTTTTTTTATAACTTTTCGATCTAAAAAAAATACAATTTACAACAAAAAAAATTTTCTTCAGAGAATTACAAGTGTTTTAAAAAAAATTAAATATGCTTTTGGCCTTCCTAGATTTATGCTTGCTGGTATTATTATATAAAACTGTTTAAAAAAATAATTTGTTTTTAGTTGCCGTTGTTAGTCATGTTAGTTATACCTTTAGCGTGTGTTAGTTTACATTTATTTTTTGTTAATTTTTGTTCAAAAATTCACATATTAATTTCAAAATTATTTTACCATTGTTTTTAATATTCAAGAAGAGTAGCATTTTTTAATTTTAGAAGTGATCGCCAAAAAAAAGTTATAATTTTTTTCTTCTTCAAATCATGCAAACAAAAAATATTTTGGAAATATTTTATAGAAAAAAATTATTTATTTTTCAAAGCAGAAAAAAAACCAAAATATAATAAAATGCAAAAAAGCGAGAAGAAGAAAAATGTTGAGATCCAAAAAGAAAAAAAAACCGGTTACACAAAGTCAAACATAAAAAAATAATAAAAAATAAATATTCGCTTTTACAAAGATTTTTCTAAAAATTTAACAAAATAAAAATATTCACAACAAAAAGTTTTTTTTGATTTCACCATTTCGGTGATAATTTATGCCATAAAGTTATTGGAGTTTCTGGATGTGCTATGGCTTCCTTCCATTGTTTTAAACCATTATCAGAACCTTGGGCACCAATAATACAATGACCAATTTCATCATTGGTTGTAATCATATCATAATCCATTACCTATAAAAAAATATTAGTTTAGCTTATATTTTTGGGTTTCAAATCGGAATTTTTTAACATAGTCCAGAACGGAAAATGGATTTTGGTTTTTTTAAATGTAAAAATACTTTTTTGTCAAAATTTTTCGAATTTTTTAAATTTAAATATATAAACTTACACTAAAAACAAAATTAACTTCAACTTCAAGTTTTTCTTTTGATGGTAGAGCAAAGCTAAAGGCTTCATTAAACACCGGTGACAAGGATTGAGGTTTCACCGTAGTTTTACGCTTTTCAATTTTATTTCCTTTTTGCACCAACCATACTTTTACATATGGATCAGCGGTTCCAAGTTTATCACGATTAGGTAAATCTTTTGCACGCAAAATGGATACATTCATTTTATTATTTTCTGGGAAATAACATAATGATATCATCATTTCTCCAACGGTTTCCTAAAAAAACAAAAAATTTATTGGGTGTAAAGTATTATTATGCCTTTTAGGAATTATTGTGGGGCATAGAGTTATTTGTTTGGTGGAAGGAGAAAAAGATAAGAGTCTTATCAGAATTTAGGATTTTTTTTTCTTTCCTTTTTGGATATCAAAAAGAATTTGATTTTAAAAAGCTTTTTTTTATTATCTCTGATGGAGGCTGTAGTTATTAAAAAGATTAACTTTTACTTTGGAATTAAAAAAAAGAATGAAATAACTTCTTTTTTGCAGCTGAGAGGAATTCAAACTTCGGACTTTCGTTTTGCAACGATGCAATTTGTGAAAATTTTCCAAAAAACGTTTTTTAAAATTTTAGCTTTAAACAAAAAAAATTATTTTTGCCACCAAAAATACTCTTCAATGGCAAAGAATCATAAAAAAAAAAGCAACTTACTTTGCTAACGGTTGGACGTTGTAAATGTTTCCAATAAACGGGATTTTTTTCAAATTTAACATTTTTCATTGGTAATAATATTTCACCTATTGGATCATCACTACTAAATCTATCATAATCCATAACTTGCATAACTAAAGTCATATCGTGGAGTTTTTTCATTGAATGTCCTGAAACAAAAAAATATTTTTAAATTATATTTAATTTAAATTTTTAAAATTTAGTTTTTTGGTTTAAAAAAAATTCCATAGACAATTTTATTTTTTATTCTTACTTTGGGACGAAGGCATTGGAGAAATTATTCCACGACTTTCCATCTTTAGTGGACTAATTAAACCCCTTCGATGCTCTAACGATAAAGATCTGGAACCTGATCTTAAATGTTGGCATGATGGAGATGTGGGATGTTTACGACGATGACCAGGTACATGTAAATAACCGTGAGTCAAGTGTATAGCTGCTAAACGATCCATACTTTTTCTTCTTATTTTTTCCCTCTCGTAGTCGTGTGCTTTTCTTGAAAATGAAAAAATACTATACTAAAGTCGCCGCAGCCAAAAAAAAGCAACAAGAATGAAAAGAAAATTAAAATTTTTCTGGTGGATACCAAGAAGAAAAGATGGTAAACAATGAAAGATGATGAAGAAAACCGAACGCGAATAAACATGAAAATGGAAAAGAGTCGCAAAAAAGGAAAAAAAAGAAAATGTGTTTGTTGTTTGTTGTTATTTGCAAACCTAAAATTATTTGATCCTTTTCCGTGGCTTTCGATGGAAGAAGAAGCATTCGAAAAGCAAGGGTTTATTACTTTGGCTTTTTTTTTTATGTAAGAAAAAAAGAGGATGGAGTTCGCTGTTTTTTGGCACTCATTTTAGCCACCAAAAAAAGTAAAGAAAAGTTTAACAAAAAAATTTAATACCCTTTTTTTCAAAACTTTTTTTGGCGATGTCTTTTTATATAAGTAGGGTTGCCCTCCCCCCCCGTTTTTCAAAAAAATCGGGGAACGGGGAATCGTTCGGGGAGAAAATTTTTCGGGGACGGGGAGACGGGGAGAAAAACGGGGAGGATTTTGTTCGGGGACGGGGAGACGGGGAGTAAAAAAAAATTTTTCTCGTTAATTATTAAGAAAAAAATTTTTTTCTTGTATGCTTTTCATTGCAATTTTTTTTTCGGGGAGAAAATCCTTCGGGGACGGGGAGGCGGGGAGAAAAACGGGGAGAATTTTTTTCGGGGACGGGGAAGGGGACGGGGAACGGGGACGGGGAAACGGGGAGTCCCCGTCCCCGCGGGGGGGGGAGGTCAACCCTATATATAAGTTATTTTTTTGTTGTGACCAGGCCTCTTCCTTCGGCCCGTCCAGCCCGGCCCGGCCTGGCCCGCGGGCCGGGCCGGGCCGACTTTTGAACGGGCCAGGCCGGGCCGAGGCCGACCATTTTCTAAAAAAAGAAAAAAAATCAAAGGGAATACCAAGGCAAAAAAAAAAATTGACGGGCCGGCCCGGGCCTAAACCAAAAGGGCCGCAGGCCGGGCCGGGCCGGGCCGAAATCAAGACGGGCCGGGCCGGGCCAGGCCGGCAAAACCCGGCCCGTGGAAGAGGCCTGGTTGTGACCTTTTATAAATAAATAAACTTCCGAAAATTATCAAATATCTTTCGTAAAAGAAAAAAATCAGGAAATGGTTTAAAAAAATAAAAATAAAAATGAGTGGGTTAAAATAAAAGAAAGCATAGCGTATCAATTCCTTTATTTTATTTTGCAAAATATGATGCTAATGTTTGCTAAAGGAAGAAGAGGTGTTTCTGACTTCTGCTTTTGCGTATGAATTTAATAAAAAAAATTATATGTCATAGAACAAAAAAGAAAAGAAAAATGATAATAAAAAAAGAAGGTAAGCAGCTATTTTTTCATTTACTGAAGGTTTTAATCATCTTTGTTTTTACTTAAAAAATGTTTGTATGATATTTTTGCAAATTCTAAACCTAACAAAATTCTTATGAGCGAAAAGAGCTTTAAAAAAAGTAATGCTACATTCTAAAAAAAAATTGATGAAAGAAAAATCTAAGTAATACAGCTACAAAAATTATTTTTTGATTAAAACTAAAAATAAAATGGAAAAAGATCTTTAAATTTTTTAAAAATAAAATCTTGCAAAAAAAAAAAAGAAATGTCAAAAACAAAAGCAACGATGAATGAGAATGAGCATACTTTTTTTATTATCCAAAAAAAAAGTTATGCAAGTAAAAAATAAGTAAAGTTCAAGTTTAAAAAGTTGTAGTTGCTGCATCCTTAAAAGTCACTAAAAAAGAGAGAGAAAGAGGGAGCAAAAATAATAAAATGCAATAAAAGGAAGTCTCCTTGAAAAAAAAATTAAATTCAAAAAAGTGCATCTTACTTGTCAATTTCAGAATTTTCAAGTTTATTTTTTTTTATTATTTTTCAAGTTTTTAATTTGCACTAAAAAGTAAAACTTTTATAAATTTTTCTTGAGTTTTATAAAAAAACAAACGATAAAAATAGCTAAAAAAAAAAAGCAGTCGCTAGCTACTATAAAAAAACTTTTTTTTATTGAAAACTAAATTTATTTTTTTGTATTATTTTTTTTATTTTAAAAATATAAAAAAGAAGCAAGCAACAAAAGTCTTGACAATGTCCTTGCTTGCCGTTGGTATCTATTTTTTTCATGAAGCCGCTGTTGTTGTCGAAATAAATAACTATAAAAAAGAAGCATGCCACAACAATGGCTACCAACAGAAAATAAAAAAAATTCAAACGATTTATGACTTCATTATCGTTGAATTGAAAAAAAACGAATATAAAATAAAAAAGGAACAAAAGGAAATGGAAACGGCATAGTTTTTTATATGTTTTTTATTTTCTTTTAAGAAATTTTCTTACGCTGACTTTTTTTTGTTAAAAAAATGACTCAAATTATTTTTTTTGCAAACTTAAATCCATAAAAATAAAAAAAACTACAATTAAAGAATCGATTTAGAACAATAAAAATTTTATGGACACGAGAGAAAAAAAAGCGAGTAAATTTATTTATTTTTTAAAATTCAGCAATAAAGGTGCAGGAAAAAACTAATATGCAAAACCAAATAAAAACTTTCTCGCATACATTAATTTTTAAAAAAGCCTTTCAAAAAAAAACTTGCAAATTTCAAACCTGTCTGGCTTATTTACTCAAATATTTTTTTTATAGTTCAAAGTTTAAAAAAAGCTTTTGAAAATTTAGTAAATTGTTTTAAAAAAATTTTTCAACAAATTTTACACAATTTTTTTTTTGTTTAAAAATTTCTTATCTCTAATTTAATCATTTTTTATTTGTTTTATTTGTTTTTTTCTAACCCCTAATGAACCTGCATAACAAAAACTAAAAAAAAAATGCAATTGTTTGGTTACAAGCGATTTAAAAAATAACAAAGAGAGAATTAAAGAAAGGCCCCTCAAATGAGGCGAAAAAATTGGGACTACTTTTTACATAAAAAAAACAAAACCGAAAATAAACGCGTTAACTTTATTGGGTTTTTTTTCAACCGAAAAAGACATGTTGAAAAAAAAAAGAAAAATTTGCATAAACTTCGTAAATGGCATTTGGAATTACATAATAAAAAATATTTGGAGGCCACACAAAAATCATAAAATGTAATAATAGTCAAAAAAGAAAAAACTTATTCTTGAAAATGCAAAAATCTAGACAGAAGAGTTCGACTTCCTCCAACCATTAACATTCACAAAAAACTCTTCTTTTTTTACTAATCAAAGACATCCAAAAAAAGTTTGTTCCTTTTTGACATCAAAATTTTTGGGAGTCTAAACTTTAGAAAATAAATATTTTTCACACATTCAAACATCAGTGCCGCCAACACAATAAAAAACCATGATGAGCTTTTTTTTTTAACTTATTCGTGTTTTTCGTCTTCTCAAGTTCCGGCATTTTTTTTTCTATTTTCCCGCCATTTTAGTCTTAGTGTTGTTATTTTTAAAAGTCATCTTCGTCCAAGGCAATCCAAAATAGGGAAGAAGAAGAGTGGAGAAAAAAGAAGAGGAAAAATGTTTCTCGCTTATTTTAAAAAAAATTTACACACACTCACAAAGTTTTTTTTGAGCAAATTTAATCAAGCTTTGATTGAGAGAGAAAAAAAAAGAAGAAAAAAACAACAACCAGAAAAAAGGATTCCATTTTAGTTTTTAATGAAGCTACATATAACAACAAAAATATAAATTTAGTGATATTTTTAAATTTATAAATTGTCTATGGAATTTTTTATATATATATTTTTTAATTAATTAAAAATGAATGTTTGTAAATAAATACTTTTACATTTATTAAATAAAATTATTTTAAAGTAAAAAAAACTTTTAAGAATTTTATGAATGGTTTTTTTATTCATCAAAAAAGGTTTGCTTCTTTTTTTATTTTAAAAAATTTAATTAATTAAAACTTACCAGGAAAAACTAAAACTTGATTGAATTTAGGATTTAAATTTCTTGTTAAAATTCGTGTTCGCTTTGAATCGGATGGATGTTCTTTAACAAAAATTCTCACGTATGGATCTGATGAACCTATAATCCAAAAAAAATTAAAAGGCCACTCAAATTATTTGGGTCATCATAAACTGGATTAATTTTTGTTCGTTCATTCAAAAAAACATCATTTTTATTTTCTGAAGAATCAGTTTTTGGATCTTTGGGCCAAAAAAATTAGAGTCACTTTTTTTATTCTTGACAAACGTCACTTTTTTTTCGATGAGACGACGACACTTACCAGTCAAATCTCTAATAGGTAAATCCATGGCTTCTAAAACATGAACAAATAAAGTTGAAATATCTTTCTCGAAATTTAATGCAAAATTTAATCGGCCTCGATATTCATCCACGTTTTCAGGTTTCAAAGTGTCAATCACTTTGTGAGTCTAAAAACAAAATGAATAAATTATTCGATGTGAAGATTTTATAAATATGTAAATATGAAAGAAATTATTTATAAACTATTTTTATTTTAGAATCCAAAAAATAAATAAAAATGCTTCTTTGACTCTCATCACAAAAATTTATTTCGATGGAGCTTTTCGAAACAAAAATTCTTTGTGCAAACTATTAAATACAAAAACGAGGCATTTATATTTTTTGAGAATTTTTAATAACAGGCGATTATGGTTTGATTTAAAAACAAAAGCCGTTATAAAAGAATGCCATGAATGTTGTTTCATACAAAAAGAAAGAAAGAAAAGAATTAATTCCGTGTTTGCCTTCGTAGTACCAAAAATAAAATAAAAAATAAATCCCAAACTTATTTCTTTACTTATTTATTTTTTATTTTTTCCAACAACAAAAGTGATTATTATTGCTACGTTTTATATTATATCCATCTTCTAATACCTTAATTTTTTTTCACTGAACATGTTTTTCAGCTTTATCCATCCGTCGTCAAAAGCAACAAAAAACTATCCTTTATTTAAACCCGACGACGGCGACTTATAACCCGAATTTTTGTTTTTGAGTTAAAAAAAAAGTAAAAGGTTAAATTTAGATTTAGCTAAAAATTGTTTAGCTAGAGGATCATAAGCGGCTTCGAATTCCAACAACGATTTATTTTTTTTAACGTAAAAAATTCTTACGACACTAATGAAAAGCTTAAAAAAAATAAATAAATAAATAAATAAACTTACGGATGATTTCCATGGTGCTGCTTGAGAAAGCTTTTGTTTAAATGAAATTGTTGGTTGAACGGGTTTTGTATTTAAATGAAATTTTAAACCATTTTCTTCATTTACAAAACTAAAAAAAAATTTGTCGTTATCGGAGTCAAAGGAAATCAAGGAAGTAAATTTTTTTTTTGAACATTGAAAGATAGAGAAAAATTAAAGTATAAAACCGGTTTTGTAGATTGATAATTATTTGCGAGATTATGGAAGCAAATTTTATTCAGTTTTGTAACTACACGGTTTCATCAAAAATTTTTATGATAAAGACAATGAAATAATTGTCTTTTACGTAGAATCTTGTCATGAAAAATAAATTGTAAGACAAAACCGGGAAAATATTTTTTTTAAATTTGTAAAACTACAAGTCATAAAAAATAAAGAATGAATATTACAAATGAAAGCAGAAGATAAAAATTAAATTTTTTTGGTGGCAGGCTCCGAGACACTAATTTATTTAATGAAAAGAAACTTACTAATTAGGAAAACCATTTTCACTGCTTTTGCTATTCCATCCATTATTACCAGAACAATCATAATTATTATTAGAAATTTTACGAAAATATACTATTGCTGCAGCAACCACGAGAAAAGCAATAAATGCAAAGCCCCAAATAAGAAATAAATAATCATTTAACATTAAAGATTTAATTGACATAGATTCAGGAAATTCTTGGCTTTCAATTGTAAATGCGTTATTGTTATTATTGTTATTATCCACAAAATTTTTATTTAAACTATGAAATGGATATGTTAAAGCTTGATCATCATTGCTTTCTCCTCCTCCGCCTCCAGCTTCAGAAGCAGCCGAATTAACCGAGGATTGAATCCATTTATAACTGAATTTAGGTGAAAGAGGCATAGTTAAAGAAATTGGCGACGAAATTTTGGTAGAAATTGTTGTGATGAAATAACAAAAAAAATTCGTATCAAGACTAAAAAATATTTAAACCAAAAAATAAATAAATAATCGAATTTCGTTTTAAACAAATATAAAACAAAGTATCGCGACGAAAACAAAATTAGAAAACTATTTTCGTATCGAAACAAAAATTTTAAATAAAAATTTAATAAAATACTTTCACCAACAAAAAGTGGACTACTTTTCTCACGCCGATAGCTTGCTCTTTATAAATGTCAAATATAAATAAAAAATCTTTTGTTTTTATTGAACCATTAAATCAAAGAAAAAGCCAACAAGCAAGCAATAATCCACCGACCAAGAAAGGTAACAAAAAAAAAACTCCCAGATATAATCGGTTTTTTAAAGCCTTCTTAAATAATACGTGTCGTCGTTGTTACCCAAAAAAAGAAGAAAGATAAGAGGCTTGTAAAAAAAATATAGGTAAGGTAAGTTAAGCCTAAAAAATGATTACTTTTAAAGGTAAAAGTTATGTTGGAAAAAAAAATATTACATGGAGGCACGAAGGACGACAAAAAAGAATAAAAAAGAGGGCGGTGGTGTGAAAAAAAATGTTATTGTATGGATTTTTAGTTTTTATCCTTGAAAGAAAATAATTTAAAAAAATCGCCTTTATGACGAAAATTGCGTCAAAAAAGATTAAAAGTATTTTATAAACATAAAAAATTAAAACACGATTTAAGATTTAAAAATATGCAAAAAATAAAAAGCGTGTACAACGCAACATAAAAAAAATACTACAAAATTATGTATGTTTTTTAAATTTTAAAAACACGCAACCAAAAAGCAAACGAAAAAAAAAGACATCATTGAACTTTTTGAATAATAAAAAATTGTTTAAAAAAAATTGTCGTCATTTCTTTTTTTGTAATCTAAAATGCATATATAAATATCTAAAAATTTTGATCTTTTAAAATTGGACAACAATAAAGCAGAGAAAAAATATAAACTACAGTAATATGCTATTTTTGAAACGTTTTTCAGTTTTCGTTGAGATACAAAAATTTTTTTAATTGTTTCATTTTTTTTTTCGATTCATTTCAATTCAAAAAATAAAAAGAGTTAAATAAAGGCCAAAAATTTTAAAAGACCAACAAAAAAACTATTTTCTTTTCTCCTTTTTTTTGTTGTTTTATATAAAAAATGCATGAATTTTTTTGTGACTTTTCTTTTTAAAAAAATGGATAAAGAGCAAAACAGAAAATTAACTTCTTTTTTTAAAGAAATTTTCTGGCTGGTCATTGAATGGAACAAGCAACTACTTACGTAGTAGTCTATTTTTCATGGCTTCTTTGATATTAATGGAAAAAAGAACTTTGATTGAGACTTTTAGAAAATTTAAAAAAGGAAGTTTCTTTTATTCATTTTTTCTAGCAATTAATTATTAGGAGTTTTTTTATTAATAAATTTATGAATAAAATTCAGAAGAAAAAACAAGAAATAAAAAAGATTGAACTTTTTGCACTCGTGTGCTTCTAAAAAATACCGTAATCCAACAAGTCTCTTTTTTAATCTCGCAGCAAGAAAAATTCGAATTTAAAATAGGGTTTACAAATTGCGTTTCATAAAAACATTTTAAAATATGGGATTTCCGCTGCCCTTCTTTTATACCAATATTTTTTTTTCTTTCACAAAACCGTGACAAATTTTTTCCATTAATAAAAATTCATGGATTAAAAGCGGATATATGCCAAAATGAAAAAATATAAATATAAGAAACATCATTTTGATTTATTAGTTCCTTTTTTTAATTTAAATAAATTTAAAAATGAAAGCAAGCGTCTCTCGTAAAACAAAATATTTCAATTACCACTAATGTGTCACACAACCATTCTACTAAAGCTGAGAGATAAAAGTAATTACACCAAGAATTGAAGTAAGGAAGAAAAATGGCTGCTTTTAATTTTTTTTACAAAATGTCGTAATTTTGTTGTCTTTGGGTGTTACTTATCTATCTTCTTTGTAAAGTAAAGAGTTAATTTAATAAAACGTGTAAATCACTAATTTATTAATTTTTTTGAATATATGTATCTAATCTTGAAAATAAATCTCACATTTTATCCGGCAAAAAAAATAGAAAAAAAGTACGGTCAAATTTTTTTTAATAAAACGAAAAATCAAACAAAAAAGAATAATGTTTTAAAGAATCAAACAAACAAAAAATTTGGGTTATTTCAAATCTAATTCATAACTCCAATGTTTTTTTTTGTTTCGTCTGCGTTTTTTTTAAGTTCGATCTCTGAACATTTTATTTTTCTCAAAAAAAAAAACACGCAAGTAACTAAAAACTAAAAAGCATGAATCCATGAAGCAAACGTTTTTTTGTGGTTTGATACATGAAAATGGATTTTGACGCGAGAGAGAGAGAGAAGTCTCAAATCCTCTATAATAAAATGACATAGCTCATCCACACACAAAAAAACATATCATAAAAGTAATTCTAATTCCCACTTTTCGGAAGTTCAAAGGTATAAAGAAATTTTTTTCTGAATAGTAGTAGGATTATTTATCAATCATCAGTGAATTGAATTGAAGGAAGTACAAAATAAAAAAATAAATTATGTTAAAGAATTTTTTTTATATTAATAAAAATTATTAACTTTTAAAGGTTTCTTCTTTCAATCCAGAACAAAAAAAAATTTCGCTGAGGCGTTCGTAGCCCAAAAAAAAATTATTATTTTAGAACTACAAAGGCAGGCGTCTTGCAAAAAAAAAATGGCAACTATAGTCTTGCAGCAAAAATAGTTTAAAGAGTAAAAAAAATTACGGTAAGTTACACTTTTAAATCTCAAGAGATAAATGCATGAACCGAGAAAAATTGAAAATACCAAAGAAATATTTATTAATTGTTTATAGTTTTAGAAGATTTTTTTTCATATAAATCTTAAGTTATTTTTTAATCATCTTTCTTTTCATCCGTCTAGAAGAAAGAAGAAGAAAAAAAGATTGATATGTCAAATCTAATAATGAGAAAGGAAAATTTTTTTTATATTAAATTCTTTTTTTAAAGGCCATTCATTTTAAATGAAAGAGAAGAAGAACGCCCGCAATAATTTTTTTTATCTTTTATCCATTTTGAGCCAAAAAAAAAGTAATTTCCAATTTTGCAAAAAAAAAATTAGAGAACAAAAATAAGAGAAAATCATGTTATGAAACAAAAAAATCAGAGAGAGAAAGTTTGAAGCGCTGGAATAAAATTAATGGTGGCTTGAAGTTAGAACGTGTAAAATAAATTAAATTTTAAAATGTTACAGAAAATATTTTATATTAATGGTGAAGAAAAAAAGCTGAGAGACTCTTGAGTTATTTATTTCCACAGCTAAAATGTAAATAATCAATTTACTTCACGATGCCAATTTTTTTAAATGCTTAACTTTAATAATTAACACGCCATTAAAAAATTATCACTTCAAGAATGGAGGAGAATGGAGTACAGTAATATATTCAAATTTAAATATCCTCTCTACTTTCTTTAAAAAATTTAAAAAAATTTATATTTCTGCAAAAAAACAAAAAAAAACTATGAATGATAAAAGCAAGCGACTTTGGAACGAAAAAAGATAAGCAAATCCTAACAAACAAAAAAATTTTATTTTTAATCAAAGTAAAAGTTTTCATCTTGCAATATGGGATTAAAAAGTGTTAAAAAACAGCAAAGCAAAACAATGCTAAAACTCGTATCAGAAAATATAGAAAACAAGATGATGGGTTGGTTTTTATTTTTCGACTTTTATAGGTTTTTGATGCCATTCAAAATATACATATCTGCTTTTATGGCTTCGTTTGCTTTTTTTATATTCTTATTATTTGAAGATGCGCGTTGCGCAACAAAAAAATATGTATGTTTTCTTTTTTTTTTTTGCGGTATGAAACCTTACAACCAAAAAACATAAATAATAATAGCAAAAAAAGAGGTTTCTGATCATGAATGTGCAAAATAAAAAGCAAAAATAAAGTTTTAAAAAAACATCTTTGGTTTGCAAATATTAAATCTCACAAAAAATTTCATTTCGACAAAGAAAAAAAACTATAGAATGAAAGTTTTTTAGAATTTACTATTTTAATTTTTAAAAAGAAATACAGTAAAATTAAAAATTAGAGAGTTTTAAACTTCTAGTGTCAAGAATCTCTGAAAGGCTAAAGACGTGTCACAGTATCCAAGTTTGTTGAAAAAACCTTTTTACTAAATTTAGTGGAGGAGTTATTTTTTTTGTTACTATCAAAAAAGGGTTTATTTTGCAAAATTTGAAAGAATAAAGAATTTGTATTTATTTGTGTTATAAACTTTTCTTTTCTTCTTATAAAACGGATATACAAACGTATTCGATTTGAGAAGAAAAATTGCCATTTTTAAACTTCACGTCATTTTATATTTTTTGATTTTTAGTTAATAAAAAAAAAGAAATGATGTATGATAATAAAAAGGAAACCTTACAAATTAATATTTTTTGGTGTCTTTTCTTTTCCCATAAAAAAAGAAGATGATTCCTTTTTAAAGACTAAAGACGACGACTTTAATATTAAAGACAAGTCAAGCAGGGGCTTTATTATTATAAATATGGGCCAAGAAGGCAGGCAAACAAAAAACAAAATATGTATGTTAAATATATATTTATATTTTTTAATACTTTCTTATTCCGCAAAAAAAAAATGACAACATTAATAAAATGAAGTGTTTGCATATTTTTTTATTCGTTTTTTCAATAGTAAATAAATCCAAAAAATATGTGCTTTTTTGGGATACTGTAACTAACTTTTGAGATAAGCAAAAAAAGAAAAAAAAAAGAAGCCAAAAAGGGGACAAAAACAAGGTAGAAATTTTCTGTTAAAAAAGTAAGAAAAATACGAAAAATAAAAATTTGATGTTCCACGGAATTTTTGTGTGGGGGAGAAAATACTTAAATTAATGCTTTGATGAACAATAAAAAAAAGGTTAAGAAAATGAAAAAATTTATTGACAAATTCTTGTAACAATTATTATTACACTAAAAATTAAATATTGTTTACCTTAAAAAAATAGTCAATCATGCAAATAATAATTAATAATAACTCATATATGTACTTATAAATTCAGAGATTTTAGAACATTGAGATAAAAAGAAATAGTTTTAAGAAAATATTTTTTTTAATAGTAAAACTCACACTTTGTGATTACCAAGTTATCGAGAAGAAAAAAGTTTATTACTAGCGCACTCACCATGAAAAAGTACCTACAATTAAATATAGGTGCTTTAATCATAAAAATTTGAAGTTCGTGAAAGTAAATATTTAATTTATAAAGCCATTCATAAATTTCCTGCAAAACCAGTTTTTGCATTTTTTACACGCGAAAAAAATATTAAAAAAAGAAAAGAAAAAAAGTTATTAAATTAAAAAGTTTTTCATTTTAATATTATAAATTTTTCTTTTATAAATTTTTCTTTTGTAGCCGCCTATTAAATTTCAAAAAATTTTTCAAAAAATGCAAAGCTAAAGAAATCTCCCACACTAGAAAAAAACATTTCAATACTTTTTATTTAAATTTGAAAACCTCAAAAAATTATTTTATATTAAAAAAAAGATAGAAAGAATTTATTTTTAGGAATAAATAATTGTTTAAAATAATAAACGTAAGAAACAAAATACAAAAACGTAATAAAGGCGACCAACCTATTAAAGGACATTTTTTTAACACTGACTGACGCACAAAATTTTGGCTTTTGAAACTTTTTTTGGCAAAGCCCAAAAAAAATTGCGCACACTTTTTTTTTGCTGCCGCAAAGAAATTTACCGCTAATGTTTTTTTAGCAGTTTAAAAAAAGCTTACGTACTTTTTTGCATAATTTTAAGAATAATTATTATTAAAATGCATTTTAGTCTTTTTTGGTATTTATGAGTTTCAAAATATACCAACTTTTTTTTAAAAAAAAATAATGTTTAATAAAAGAATGGATTGTCGTAGTTTTCTTTTTTTTCTTTTTTTTCGTAGGTCATAGAAGTTATGAAATTTTTAATATATGTATTTTAAGAATCGGTTGTTGGGTTTATAATGCAACAAAACGAACAAAAAAAAGTAAGTAAAAAAACGATAAAGAAAAAGGAAAAAATATTAATTAAGAATTTTAAAAAAATTTAAGAGGCAACACTTTAAAAATCCATAATCTTTTTTTAAATGACGTCAAAAAATATTCTAAATACCCATTATCATCCTCTTTTTTGTTTTTCATAAAAAGTATCTGTTTTTTTTTTCATTAAAGAAAGCAAAGAAAAAACTTCCTTATTCTTTCTTACCCAAGTTTAAGACTTAGAAAATAGCTTATAACCGAAACCGATGTTATTTTCTTCTTTAGTTTTCTCTTTCTTGCTTTTTCAAGAAACATAAAAAAAGGGAAGAAAAGTAATTAATGTTAAAAAAAACTTGAACTTGTTTCTCTCATTTTCTTCTTCTTGAAAATAAGGAATGTTTTATGGAAGAAATATATGTAAAAGCCAGAAACTTTTTACTATTATATGTTTGCCTTGGAAGGTGATGCTTCGAAATGAGAGCTTATGAACAGACACAAGTATGTAAAAAATGGCAGCCACACGGATGTGGATGGAAAAGGAAGCTCATGAAAGCCAGCAAAGCCAAGAGAGTTATTTTTTTAATAAGTATATCCATTATTTAATCTTTGATAAATTATTAGGTATTTTAAGTATTATACATATTTTTGTTTTAATAATCAATTGCAAAAAATGGGGCTTAAGAATTCTTAAGGTCAAAGAGTTTATAGATTTTACAAAAAGATTAATTACTTTGAATTCCAATACGAAAAAATTCAATATTTAAATATTTTATTTTTTTGGCAGAATATTTTGATGAAATTTTTTTAAATATTCGCGATTTTGATTTTATGGGTATTTTCTATTTTATTTCCGTGATGAGACTCGCTGTAATTTTTTATAACAAAGAAAAGTGAGTCAACCACTTAAAAAATTATTATTATTAATTTTTTTTTCTTTCCCGTGCAAGTCTTTTTAATAAAAGGGAAATCTGATTATCTGTATAAAAAAAGTACAATATAAATTAATGAGAGATTTTGTGGTTTAATTAAGCATGAAAATATATAAAACGTATCCTTCCTTCTCTAATAAAGTGATTACACTTTATGTTCAAAAAAGGGAAATTAAAAAGCCACGTTTTTTAAACTTTTTAATTTTTTTAATTAAAAAAAATCTGTGTTCTCTGAAATATAAAAAATCTCTGTGATTAAATACAAAATGTAGCTATAATAGGAAATATATCCAGTGAGCAAATGCTTTTAATTTATATTATTAAAAGGTATGTGTGCTACATTTTCCTTTTCTTAAAATTTGACTTTTTTTGGAGTTGAAAAAATTACTTTCACAAATACAAAAAAAAGAAAAGATTTTTACTTGGGTCAAATGAAACTTAAAAAAAACCCGTAAAATGGAAGAAAGAAAAACTTTTTTAACAAACAAAAAAATTTAGACTAAAGATAGGGTGCCAAAAAAATATTGTATTTCTGCTACATTTCTTTCTTATTTTGGCATAAATCAAAAAATATCTTTTTCTAAACCCATTAAATTTTCAAACAAATTTTTAAGATTTTTCTTACTAAAAATTCAAGTAAACCGGAAAAACCAGAAAAAAACCAAAAGCTTTAAAATGTTTATATTTCCTCTTAGAAAGCTGTCACAAAAAGGCATCGAAATCAAAAATTTATAATAAAACAAAAAAGCCCACAAAAAAATCCTTTTATTCCTGAATTTTTTGTTATTAATCCACAAAAAAAAAAATAGGAAAATGTCAAATTCACCTGGAAACTAACAAATTAATTCTTTATTTTTCGTCATTGACGAACAACGACGCTAATTTTTTTCTTTTGTTTTTTGTTTTCAGTTTAAAAATGCATTAAAACATTTTTTTTAACTTCGACTTTGAAAAAAAAAAAAGATTTAAAAAATGCATAAAAAAATATACATAGTTTAATGTCTCTCTTTTTTTTATGCCATTGTTTTCCAAAAATTGTTGTAACCAAGGATATTTATTTTAACAGAAAATCAGTTGTTGCTTCCCAACCAAAATAACAAAAAAAAATTATGATGAATTTTATTTACATTTATTTTTTTAATTTTAAATTTTTAAACCAAAAAAAGTTTATTTACAGAAAAAAGGTGACAAATTTAAATACTAATAATTTATATCTACAGTAACCCGTGTATGCAAAAAATAAAAAGTTCAAACCGTCCTCAAATTTAAAATATTTTATCCTTAATTTAACGAAAAAGAACAGTTCCATGTTCATGTTCCATCGAAGGAAGTTGTTCAAAATAATCAGCTAAATGAAAAATTGGTTTTTCTTTTAATTCAAATCCATCTAAACTTGAGATCGTCGTGGCTGAGGTTATTGAGGAGGTACTGGTTAAAGGAGTATCGCAAGCGCAAAGGCTGCTTTCAGATGTCAAACTTCGGAGGAGTAATGGCGAAGAAACATTGGAAATAAGAGTTCTAAAAATAAAAGAAAATTAGTTAGCTGCATTTTTTTCAAATTTTTGATAGAAAAAAATATAAGCAAAAACTTACTTTGTTGCAGAATCAATAAAATTTGTTTCACTTGAATGTTGTTGTTGCTTTTCCTTTCCTTCCTCATCAGAATCATTGGTCGAATCCAAATGATTTATTTTTTTACCCGTATTTAACATAATTGACCGACTTAATTTAATAGCAAATGATTTTAAATTAATTATTGCTGACATTATTATTTAAAGCTAATAAAAGTAATATTTTTTTGTTAGGGAAAAAAATTGAAAAGAAAAATTGACAACTTTGAAGAAAATCAAAACTCTTTTTATACCCAAAAAAAAGTTCAGCGTACTTCAAACAAACTTTGAGCGTTCTTTGATAACTATTTTTATTTTTCAAAGCAAACAAAATAAAAAACAAAGAAGAAAAAAAAGTCAACTGTGAAAGAGAGAAAGAGACGCGAAAAAGCAGCCGCTGCAACTGATGCAAAAAACAAAATATACGCAACGAGATCACTTAGATCGTCGAGATGAAAAAAAAATCAGTTTGTTGTTGTTTTTTTTTTGGATACATCGAAGCTCAAAGAACTCTCATTTACAATCAAAGATAATCTTGTGCTTTGTTTTTTGTTTTGTTGGGAAAATCGAATCAAATTAGTTTTAAAAAAATTACGTTTGCGTTTGTTTTGCTTGCTTGTCTTTTAAAAATCTCTTTTTTAAATTTGTTTTGATAATAAAAGTGAATAAAAACTTGCGCAAACGAATATTAGATAAGTTATGTATCTTTCAACCAAAGAAAAATAAGGAAATTTGTTATTCGTTTACGGTGGAAATCCACCACCTAAAGCAGCTCATCAAACACTTTTATTCTTTATGCCTCAAAAACAATGAAGATTTGATTATTAACGACGATAGATTTAATTGTTTTATATGTAATTTGATTAATAATAAATTTTTGATCAAAAAAAATGTTTAACTTTTTGTTTAAAGTTTCAAGTTTTTGTTTGGCTTGTTGAAAAAAAAGTTAAGCTTTGAGAAGCATAAATTTAGGTTATCGACTTTATATTCATTCTTTAGTGCAAAATTTTAAGCAAACTAAAAGAAGCTTTAGATAATTTACAAGTAATTTCATAATGATATCAGCTTTCTCAAAAATTAGTAAAAAATCAAAGCCCATCGATTCTTGCATGGATTTGTTGCCGTTCATCGTTTATTTTTTGAGTGTCACGAAAGGCAATCTTTGAAAAAAAAAATTTTTTGAGAAAATCGTTTCAAAATTTGCATGTTTTATTTATTCATTTTTCTTCAAACTTTGGATAAATATAAAAGCATTTCAACGGTTATGCTTCATTATTGCTTGACTAATTTTTGTCGAGATTGGTGATGATGACTTCTACTCATGGTCCTCAAATAAATTCAACGGATCCTGCTATGAACTCAACAACAACAACCATGGCTCCTCCATCTGCTCGTGATCATCAAGATGAACATATTTCCATCGTAATTTTAGAAAATGTCAAAAAGAACATTCAAACAACTACAACTGAATCTGGATGGCTTGGTGTTAGTGAATCAGCATGGATTACAATGTTGGGTGTTGTGATTATTGTCATCATTGCTGTTTGTATAATCTGTGGAATATGCTGGTTTTGTTGTACAGTAGCTGAAGATGCAGAAAAGAAAAAGAAAGCTCAACAAAAACGTGATCATAAGAAACGAGTTGCTGCTGCTATCGCTGCTGTTCAAGCTTCTAAGAATCAAGCTCCTCCACCTCAACAACTTGCTCCTGCACCGGCTAAACTAGGTCCTGATGTTGTCAAGACTGAAACTGTGATTGAACGTGATACTAAAACTTTACCTGATGGACGTCAAATTTTATCTGTTCGTGTTACTAAAACATCAAGTACCAAATCAAAGAAGAAGAAGCATTGTCGTAAACATAATCGTCATCATCATGAAACTCAATCACATCGTCAAGAACAATCAACCATCGTTCAAGTTGATCCTCCAATGGTTCCTGTTCATACTCTGGTTTATGCTCCTCTTCCTGTTCAAACTCCTGCTCGTGTTAACACTCCTGTTTATACTCCGGTTCCTGTTTACACTCCACCGGTTTATACTCCTGTTCAACAACAGCCACCAACTTATGGATTTAATTGTAAGTTTTTTACTTTTTGAAAACTTTTTTAACTTAAAAATGATTGTTTATTTTTATAGCCTTCCATCAATAACAATCGTCATCTCAGCAACAACCACCACCATCATCTCAACAATGATTTCTCAATAAGCTGATTCTCTCGCTCTTATGCGCATGTTCGCTTGCTCAACAACTAATAATTTCTTTGTGCCATTGTAATGTGATAATTTTTTATGTAACAAAAAAATGAAATAAATACTAATAATCTCTTTATTTTTTGTTGTTTATTTTTGGGGAACAAACTTGGAATCTCTGATTCGTTTGAAAAGTTAGCAGTTATCATTAGAATTAACTTTGGATAAAAATTTTATCGATTTTAAAAGTTGTTGAAGTTAGCAAAACTCGTGCTTTTTTGTTTATTATTTGTGCAGATGCGTTTGTTAGAAAAAGAAAGTTTGGAAAAGCAATTACTCCAATAACATAAACCCAAAGGAGAAAGGTGGTTTTAGAAGTGTTTTCAGGGTTATATAATAACGAATTTGAGAGACATTTTGATTCATTTTTCGATTTTTCGGCATCATCATAAAGGTTAGCGAGAAATTTGTCGAGAAAAAATTAGCACAATAAAACAGAAAAATCCAATATGAAACGGCCGAGAAGCTATCATTAAAGAATCAAACATAAGAATCAACAATATTTGTTGGATTTGCATTGATGTCTACGATGTCATCAGCAACATATTCAGCTAGCATTGAAAATACTAAGTTATCAATGGGCAACTAAATTAAGCCACAAATATATGAAGAAAAGGAGCGGTCGTAGTTGCAATTGTTGCATAAAGCTAAACAGTTTCCTCAAACAACAACGTTGAGCGATGGCTGGCGGTGAATATCTATTTTTTTTTTATGTAATTAAATAATACTATGTTATGTTAAAGTTACTCCATTACTTATAAACCATATCTTTCTGAGTTTGGTATGTATCATAACATAAACAAAACCACATACATCATTCATAATTCATGGATAAAGGATTCTATGATCAACACTCAGCAAACCCAATATGGTTATAATCTTTGCAAAGGAAACGTTGGAAGATTTCCTTTCTAAACGTATTTTATTTTTAATGGACATAAAGGTAAATAGATGCCTACTCTCAAAAGCTAAACTGTAATCAAAGTTTTAAAGTTCCAATAAAATTTTGATGTCATTGTTTTAGGTTTTGCTAAACCCATGAACAAAAAGAAACAAAAAAATATGCAAATTTTCAATAAACATTGACTTTTCCCATGATTGCGAAAATTTGAATATTGTCATTCACTAAACCTTCAAAATCGTATAAAAGCTCGAATTGACCGAATTTTCTTGTCAATCTTCATTTTTTGAAGTCATCAACGTCTGTTGCTGTCATCGTCGTGCTCTCTGCTGTGCTCGTTGCTGTTTGCTGGTGAATAATAACTTTCTCCTTGGGCTGTTCCTGCTGCTTCATTTTGTCATTGAGAAAAGATGGCGATTGATATGAGTTCAAAGGCTACTTTTGCAAAGTTTGGATGTATTGGTCTCAATTTCGTTGCATTCCTCGCTATCCTTGTTGGTACTTTCATTCCTTGTAAGTTTTCGTTTTCATATTAGAAATTTTTTACACTGAAGATAATTTTCAGATTGGTACATTTCGTATGATTATACCGATGTCTCTCCAATTTATGCTACCTATAGAGGAATTAATGGAAATTGTGCTGTCAGCTTAAGAGGAACAACTATTACAATTAAACAAGAACCAATTAAAGGAGGATACATGGAAGAACACTACCGTACTGGAAGAGACATTTCTTATAAAACGAAAAAAGACTGCGAAGCACTTGTAAGGTTTTAATTCATATTAAAAAAATTCTTGCTCATATTTTCAGCAAGTTAATTTTGAAATTGCTATAGCTGGTGTTCTCACTGTTGGAGCATTGGTTTGTCTCTTAAATTGTCTCTTGGCTGCTGGTTCAATGTTTTCGGCTGATAAAGTTCTTTCACATTGTCTCTTTCTTACTTCTTTCCTTTCTGCATTCTTCATCTATAATGGTCTTGCAATCTTTATTGAAAAAGCTCCTGGTGGTTCTCAAGAACTTTTTGGCGGCTCGTGTAAGTTTTTTTATTTTTGCTTTTCGATATTTATGTTGTATATAGTCAAAATATTTAAACTTTGTTCTTCTTTTTCAGTTTATGGCCCAAGTTTTTATGTCGTCTGCTTTGCCTTCTTGCTCAATGCTCTTGGAATTGTTGCCGCTTCATTTGCTTCTATCTTCCGAACTCATATTGATCAACAAGCTGCTGGACCAACAGGATTTGTACAAGCATTCGCACCTGCAGCAACTGCGCCACCAACAGCACCAAATTAGTCAAATTCTTCATTCGTCAACAACTTCACTGGTCAAAAAAATTTTATGCTTCGAACTTTCATGTTTTTTTTTGTAAATAAACTTATTTAAAATGTACTTTTTCTGTGTCTATTCTTTAATTCTTCGATGCTTTAGCGAGTACCAGCCGTTACAATTTCTTCCAGCATGCATTATTTTGGCATTTGGATAAGGTTATGAGATATGAATTCAGGAAGGACACCATTTTTAGCTGACCCGACTCTAACGTTTATATCTTTCATATTACTTTTGTTCGTGGAACTACTATTCAAAGAAACAAGGTACTTGTGATATTGATTTTTTAAACTATTAATAAAGCTTTTATTCCTCTTTATTATGTCACTAATCTAAACTTGACCTATTAAAGTAACAAAACATCAAATAATTTTATGATTCGTTGATAACTTTTCTTGCAACACAATTTTCTCCATAATCCAATATTGTTGTTATGTGTAAAATTATATCCTCTTAATAATTTTTCTTTGGCTAAGCGCTGAACTTATAAAGGTTATCAGAATGTAAAATGTGTTGTTTGTTCCTAGAATTATAGGATAATTATGTGAGTGTAGCATTCCCCAGGTTCTATGCAGAACGGAATTATTAGTTCAATTTATTCAATAACATTTATCTCTAAGACAACAGAGAGAAGAGATAAGAAGGAGAGATAAAGAGATGGAGACCACGATGGTCGAGCTCTGGCGAGATGACATTCCAGCTGTGTTTCCTGCTGCTAGGACATGAATGAATGATCTTGTCTTTGTCTTATGTTTTTATATTGAATTAGTCATACGCGCCTTATTCATGGATAGTTTATGATAAACGAAGCTCCGCCCTTGAGTCCAAATATTCATGTGATTTTTTGTGAACTTCCGGTGAATATACTTCCTTGTGGCTATCAGACTTTGTACTTTTGAGCATTTTCCACATTCTTGCGTCATCAATCATGGCACAACTTAAGCACAACTTTTGCCATGGTTATGTATAAAAAACTGTATACCTTTATAAAAAACCGTCTGCATTCCTTTGCATGACTCAAGGGTTTGTTGACGACGATCATCCTTTTATCCTTGATTGATGTTAGCGGCTCTTTGACTTTTAACTTTTTGAAACCTTTTTACCTTTTAGCGTTTTGCTAAAGAGACAAACACAAAGAACGATCAAATGCACTTTTAAATGAAATAAAGTTTTGCATGTTTTAATCACGCACACGGAAAAAAAAATGGTCCAAAACGAGCATCACCGGCGTTATTTTTGACATAACGCGTTCCAAATTTGCGTGCAATTTGCAATTTCGTAAACTTTCGAAACGAGGAAATCGTTCTTTTTTTTCTGCGTGCATTACAAGAAGATGGAAGAATCAACATCGCTGTTGAATTTTAAACAATTGGCAGTGAAGCAATGCAGGTTATGCAAGTTTGAAGGTTTTGTTGTTGTTGATTAGAAATTTCTTTGTTTGTATAACCACTTGAATTGTATCACAACGTTTTGAAGCTCATAGTAATCACATTTTAACATTTGCCACTAAAACTTGCAAAAAAAAAAAAAAAGAAGCAAAAAACTTTGAAAATGTGTCAGTTGATAGCAAACCTAATTTAAATTGCTTTCTGATAAAGACTTTACATTACTCTTTGTCTTTATGAAAAATAATTTCAGCGAAAAATGAAATCTTTCAAATAAAAAAAGAGATAACTTTGAAACCTCGATTTAGCCGGCATAAATCCTTATTTCTATTCAGGAAGCTGAAAAAGGCGCTTTCGCCTTCGACGACGGACGACGTCAAAAAAATGAAGGAGTCGGACTCCGACGACGGACGCCGGACGACGGACGTCTTGGGATTTTTAGTTATGTTTTCTTTAAAATTATTTTTGTAATAGCTTTTACACATGAAATAACATAGATTTTGAAAGTTTAAGTGAGAATTTGTATTCTGGCCTTCTAAAAATCAGTTTTAAAACATTCGATAAAATAAAATTTCAAGAAATCAACGTCGTCCGATTTAAAATTCGGACTCCATTGGGAAGGCCGTCGTCATTTGGCAAAATATGTTAGAAAAGTAACGAAGTCGCGTCGTCCATTTTTGCCTTTTTCTGCTTCCTGTTTCTATTACAACCATCATAAAATTTTCAATAAATTTTTAGTAACTTGCTTTTCTCCTTCTAAAAAAATTAAGAAAACATCGACAAATATCAAAAACCGGAAGCTTAAATGTCTTTAATTCCTCCAAGAAACTGTCAAAAAATGCATAAAAATCAAAAATTTATAACTAAAAAAATTCCCAAATCCTTTTATTCTTCAGAAAATTTTTTTATTAATCCACAAAAAAATAGGAAAATGTCATATTCACCTGGAAACTAACTAACTAACTAATTTTTTATTTTTCGTCATTGACGAAAAACTACGCTAACTTTTTTTTTCTATTGTTTTTGTTTCCATTTTAAAAATGCATTAAAGCATTTTTTTAACTTCGACTTTGCGACAAACAATGAGAAAAAAAAGATTTTTAAAAATGCATAAAAAAATTTAGTTTAAAGAGCCATAGCTATTTGCAGCCTTTTTCAAAATTTCGTTTACTGGGACCTGAATTCATACTTCGCTAACCGGCAATTTGAATTTACGTGTAGCTACAGTAAATTACACGTTAAATTCAAACACGCGCTTGGCATTCGCAAAGTTCAGTACACGGAAACGAAATTTCAAAAAGGCTGCAAATAGCTATGGCCCTTTAATGTCTCTCTTTTTTTTATGCCATTGTTTTCCAGAAATTATTGTCACCAAGGATATTTATTTAAAAAACTAGTTGCTTCCCGAATAAAATAAAACGGAATTATGATGAATTTTATTATCATCTTTTTTATTTTGATTTAACTGATTTAAAATTTATAAACAAAAAAAATTTATTTACTGAAAAATATGACAAATTTAAATACTAATAATTTATATCTACAGTAAACCATGTATTGCAAAAAAATAAATATTCATAATATTTACAGAGTTTACAAAAAAATTAGATGTGTCTCGAAAAAACTCTTTTAAGTTACGAGACTCAAGCTTTTAAAAATTATAAAATATTTTTTCAAACAAAAGAAAACAGTTCCATGTTCATGTTCCATAAAGAAAGTTGTTCAAAATAATCCCCAAATGAAAAATAGGTTTTTGTTTTTCTTCAAATACATATAAATTGGAGGTCGTCGAGGTAGTAGTTGAGGAATGTATGGGTTACATACTCAAAAGCTAAACTTTTTGTAACAAAAGTTCTAAAGTTTTAAAGATGATTGTTGGCCCCAAATTTAGGTTTTGCTAAACCGTTGAACAAAAATAAACAAAAAAATATGCAAATTTTCAATAAACATTGACTTTTCCCATGATTGCGAAAATTTGAATATTGTCATTCACTAAACCTTCAAAATCGTATAAAAGCTCGAATTGACCGAATTTTCTTGTCAATCTTCATTTTTTGAAGTCATCAACGTCTGTTGCTGTCATCGTCGTGCTCTCTGCTGTGCTCGTTGCTGTTTGCTGGTGAATAATAACTTTCTCCTTGGGCTGTTCCTGCTGCTTCATTTTGTCATTGAGAAAAGATGGCGATTGATATGAGTTCAAAGACTACTTTTGCAAAGTTTGGATGTATTGGTCTCAATTTCGTTGCATTCCTCGCTATCCTTGTTGGTACTTTCATTCCTTGTAAGTTTTCGTTTTTATATTTATATTAAAAATTTCTTTTCAGATTGGTACGTGATGTATGATTATAGCGATGTCTCTCCCACTTATGCTCGCTATAGAGGAATCAATGGAAATTGTGCTGTCAGCTTAAGAGGAACAACTATTACAATTAACCATGAACCAATTAAAGGAGGATACATGGAAGAACACTACCGTACTGGAAGACAAGCTTATGGAAAGAAACCCTGCGAAGAAATTGTAAGGTTTTAATTCATATTAAAAAAATTCATGCTCATATTTTCAGCAAGTTAATTTTGAAATTGCTATAGCTGGTGTTCTCACTGTTGGAGCATTGGTTTGTCTCTTAAATTGTCTCTTGGCTGCTGGTTCAATGTTTTCGGCTGATAAAGTTCTTTCACATTGTCTCTTTCTTACTTCTTTCCTTTCTGCATTCTTCATCTATAATGGTCTTGCAATCTTCATTTCGAAAGCTGACGCAGTAATGAAAAGTGGTTCTCTCGGCTGGTGTAAGTCTTATTATTTCATTTTTGCGATATTAGTTTCCACTAAACAAATATTTAAACGTTGTCCTTCTTTTTTCAGTTTATGGCCCAAGTTTTTATGTCGTCTGCTTTGCCTTCTTGCTCAATGCTCTTGGAATTGTTGCCGCTTCATTTGCTTCTATCTTCCGAACTCATATTGATCAACAAGCTGCTGGACCAACAGGATTTGTACAAGCATTCGCACCTGCAGCAACTGCGCCACCAACAGCACCAAATTAGTCAAATTCTTCATTCGTCAACAACTTCACTGGTCAAAAAAATTTTATGCTTCGAACTTTCATGTTTTTTTTTGTAAATAAACTTATTTAAAATGTACTTTTTCTGTGTCTATTCTTTAATTCTTCGATGCTTTAGCGAGTACCAGCCGTTACAATTTCTTCCAGCATGCATTATTTTGGCATTTGGATAAGGTTATGAGATATGAATTCAGAAAGAACACCATTTTTAGCTGACCCGACTCTAAAGTTTATGTTTTTCATATTACTTTTGTCCTTGAAACCAATGTTCAAAGGAACAAAGTACTTTTGTTATTGATTCTTTAAACTTTAATAGAAGCTGTAAAGTTACTATTCATCTTCTTTATGACGCTAAAACTGGGACCTTGAAAGTAACAAAATGTCAAATGCTTTTTTCATTAAGAAAAATAACAATCAACAAGTTTATTAAGTTTTTTCTGAAGATGGACATATTTATTGTTACACCTATCTCATATTCTAAAAAAAGAAGAAGGGAAGGAAGACGAAGTTAAAGGTTGCCCTATTAAAAGTGTATAAATCAACAAATAAAAAAAAGAAAAATAATTAATTGGTTTATTTATTTATTTTGTTTTATTATTATTATTTCTTATTCTTTGAAAAGAATTTATGAAATAATCAAGAATGGTTTACTTAGAGTTTTTTATTGTCTTTGGTTTTAAGAAAATCACGCGCTCTTTTCTTGAAAATTTGGGAGAATTTATTTGATTGCTATTTTTATATGTAAGTTTTTGATTGTTGGAAATGGTTAAAAAGGTGGAAAGAAAATTAACTGGAACAGGAGTCGAGAAAAATAAAACAACATAAATTTCGACTTTAAAAAATTTCACTTCGAAATCGTGACAAATTTTTAAAAAGCATGTCTTTACAGAATCGCTAACAACAATAATATTTTGTTATAAACGATATCTTATTTTGGGATTCATAAGTTTTTATTAATTTAAAAGTAAAAGAACAAATAGTTACAATAAAAAGGTTTTATTAAGGTCATGGATGAGATGTTTCAAAGATCATCAAAAAAGCATATATAAACATAAAATTATTTTTTGGGAATTATTTATTTATCCATAAAATCCACCACCACGGTTGATGATAACTTTCTTAACGATGACAGTTCTGGGACGGCCAAATCCGCCACCACCGTATCCACCACCATATCCGCCGCCATAGCCACCATATCCTCCATATCTAGGATAGCCATAACCCCATTGGCGTTTTACGCGGCTCATAGGTCTGAAGAAAAAAGAAAGTTTAGTAAAACTTTTTTTGATCACAGAAAAAAATTCATAGTGAAAATAAAAATTTTTTTTGGTTAATTCACTACTTGAGCATATTTAATACTTTTCTTTTATTTTTTCCATAAAATTAACTTACTCATCATTTTCAATTATTTCAACTTCAGCTGGCTTTCGCTCTTTATCCATTTCTGCTATCGCTGGATCATCTTGAGCGTAAACAAGGGCAGCAATGAAAGCCAAACCAATAAAAACAAATAAAAGTTTCATATTTTTATTTTCTTATATCTAATTCAAAAAGTAAATAAATAAATTGAATTATGGTTTTTCTTAACGAAAAACCTTTCTTTTTATACCAATTTTAAGATTAGTTATTATTCGCCGAAAAAAAGTCATAAACAAACTTTTTTTTGTTTGGAGAAAAAAGAAGTTAGTTTTAGTTCCTCCTCCCAGAAAAAATAAATGTGAAGGAAGAAAAAACAGTTTAAAACAATCATTTTCCGTTTATTGTTGTTTATTTCTTTCTTTTTTGGTTTCTAAAATAATAAAACATAGAAAAGAAGGAAGGTTGATTGCGGGTGATCATTGATTGGACTTGACGCGACACACAAAAGCAGCAATGGATGATAGAGAAATTATTGAAGGACATTTTCTTTTTTGTTAATTATTTATTTGACGGACGACAAAGATATCATTAAAAAATGAAAAAGTGAGAAGTAAAAATGACGTCAATTAAATAAGATGATCCCATAACCAATGAAGGCAGGCGGCGAAATAAGAGATAGTTTTTGATTATTTTAAAATAATTATGAACGAAAAAGCGTTACATTTTAAAGTATTTTTTACATACAAATTTTTTTAAAGCCGATTTTTTTGGCTTGTCTATGGAGCCCCAAAATTTTTAGATGCAAAAAATCTATCAACCAGAAAATTGCCAGAGTGAAATCTTTTTTTGAAGTTATATTAATTTTATTAAAAAACTATAGTAAAAAGCGAATACAATAAAAAAGGTTTTATTAAAGTCATTGTGAAGAGATGATTTAAAAAAATGTCAAAAAATGTATAAACAAAAAGAAAGAAGAAGAAAGGATTATTTTAAAATTATTGTTTTATCCATAATATCCGCCACCTCTGTGAATGATAATTTTTTTGATGATGACTCTTCTTGGTCGGCCTCCACCATATCCACCTCCGTAACCGCCACCATGGCCGCCGCCATATCCTCCACCACCATATGATGGATAACCACCATAGCTGCCCCAACGTTTTACTCGACTGCCATTGCTTGGCCTTAAAAAAATAAGATAAGTAAAAATAATTTTCAAGAACCAAAAATATCTTTAAAATAACCGCTAATAGATTTTTTTTTTGGTAATTCGCTACTTTAACGGGGCATAGAGAGTTTTTAATCTTCAGCATCAAAGACATTCTTTCTCTCTTTTCATTTTTTAAAATTCAAATATTTCGAAAAAAAATTTATGCCCCGCTAAAAAAATGAAAATCCTAAAAGTAACTTACTCATCATTTTCAATTATTTCAACTTCAGATGGATGTTTTTCTTTATCCATTTCACTGGGTTGAGCAAAGGCGAAAGCAGCAATAAAAGCCAAACTAATAAAAATAAATAAGAATTTCATATCTTTTTTAAATAACTTTTCTAAAATTCAACCCAAAAAATATATAAATAAACTGAATTATGATTTTCTAAGATGAAAACATTTGTCTTTTTATACCATTTTTTTAAGATGGTTTTTATTCGCCAAACCAACAACCTACAGACAATATTTGGGGAAGTAAGTTACCCCATATATTTTTTTGTAGTCGACAAAGTCATTTGACTAACCTTTAAAAAATGTGAATTAAAAATAAATAAATAAACTTGTAGTCGTTTAACGTAAACTACATCTTCATTTTTTTGTTGTTTAAAATAGATTAACTTTAAGGAATCATTTGATTGAACAAAAAATTGTTACATTTCCGGAAAAATCGCTTTTTATTTTATGATAGCTTAAATTTTTTATATCTTTCAAATGTGTCTCATTTTTTACTGTAAAAAAATAGAGAAGTATCGTTTCGAATATATATAGCCTCTTGAAATAAATATACTTGTTTTTATTTTCTGGATTTTCGATGGAAAAACAAAGACAAAATTTGCATAAATTTATTTTTTTCATATTTGTTTTAGTAATTTTCAATCAAACAAATTTAAGTGGCACCAAATCCGCAAACTGTTCCAGCATGTTTGTTCTTTGATGTTTTTAGAGGAACAAAAAAATCATTGTCGTCACTAAATTTTATATGAGTCAATTATTATTATTATTTTAATTTGGCCAACACAACTAACTCTATCTTTAACTCTTTTTTATCTTTCTTTATTTTTCTTTTTTTTTTTGAGTGGTTTACATTTCAATTATTTTTTTCGATCATGATGTTGATGACTACAGACGTAGTCGCTCAAGAGTAAAAAAATTCTTTGTGCGTAAACAAACCTGTTTTTACTTTGACGCTCAATTTTTTTTATAGAAATTTTTTTTGTTGAATAAGAAAGAAATCTTTTTTGTTTGATTCGTCAAACATTTAAATTAAGCGGCGATTTTTTTTGAATGAGAAAAAATAATTGGAGTTTGAAAATAAAATAAAAATTGAAACATTGATTTAGTGTTTTATTTTTTTTTTGACGAAGACAATTTTCCAAAGTTGTGTGAGTCAACAATGTCTCGAATCATTTCTTTTTTGGGGTTTAATTTAGCCAACTTTATTTAAAGCTCGATCATTAATTACAATTGAAGAAACATTAGTTTGATTTGAATGATTTATAATTATTCGTGAAACTTGATATGGAGAAATAAATCCAATTATTTTTAAAGGTGCAAGCATCCAATTTTTTGTGAAATTCCAAAAAGGTGTTACAAATATTATTGTTATTATTGAATTACTTGATGGATACAAAGTCAATAAAATTATTCCTATTTGTATTCCAAATCCTGAGATCATTTCATTTTCAAGAATTACTTTAAATGCAATTGTTGCAGGGATAATAACAAAAATTATTGGAGCAATTAACTAAAAAAAAAAACAGTAAAAGATAAATTTATGGAATAAAACAAAAAGCATTGGGAATGAGTTTCATAAAGATACAAATCTCGCTGAGATTTTAGAACTGTGACTTCAAGGAAATTTTTTATATCACAAAAAAAAAACATACTTGAACAATTAAAATAGCAGTTAATTGTAAATGCATTTTATATGTTTTAGTTGAAAAACTTTTCACATTTGCTCTCAATGTTCGAATAATAGAAGTTGCAAGAAAAATAGCTATACATTCATGAATAATAAATCCACCCATGGCAGAATAAATAAATGGTGTAATTATGGGGGATTTCATATCCAAAAATATTATCACTGTATCATTTGAAATATTTGAAGCATCGAGAGGGGAAATTAGGAATGGAATATCCTAAAAAAAATTTAAATATAGCAAAGAAAGAATTTATCAGCAAATAAAAAGCAAATTCGTTCGTAGGAGAAATTTTGTAATAGTTTGCTTGCTTACTTCTTGATCAGCGATAACAAAAAAAGCGGGAATAGAAGCACCAAAACAAATTCCATAACCAATAATGTGGAAAATAATAAATGAAGGCACAGACATAAATTTTCGGTGTCTTTCAACATTTTGTTGAATCACCGAATATCGATACATTAAACAATAATCTTGAAGTTGTAAAATATCTGCGCCACCCCAAATTGCAACGGAAAACTAAAAAATATTTGATACTTTAAAATAAAATTTTTTTAACAGGAAAAAACTTACACTAAAATTTAAAATTTTTGGTCCTAAAATTTAAAATTTTTGGTCCAAAAATTTTCACTAAATCAGAACTCAATCCATTGACAATTGCTCCAAATGATTGAGGTAATACTTGTGGCATTATGAAAATGCCGGCTGCAATAGTAAATAAACAATCCCAAAACTAAAACAATTCTCATTATAGCTTTTCGAAAATGGAATTAATGTGATTTAAAAAAGCTTACAGTAAAGCAGCATAAAAAATAACGATATTCTTTCATAGCTGGCGAAGATTTAAAAATGACAATAAAAAATAAATAAATTTGTGAAGAAATTGCAAAAAGCGTTAAACCAAAAACTATTCCCTCAAAAATAGATGGAATTTGCATACTATTACAAAATCCTGAGAGAAATAATAATAAAAAATACAGTAAACGACTACCTCTTTTTTTTCTAGAAAAAAAAATGATTAAAGAAAAGAGTTGCTGTTCTTTAATATATTTACTTTTTTTTTCAAACTAAACTCAACAAAAAAAAACATTTTAATAACGTCAAATAACTCTTTAATAAAAACACCTGCAGACATTGTTATTATTTATGACTGACAAATTAATAAAAAAAATTATTCATTAAAAATATAAAAATATGATTTAAAAGATAATTAAAAAACTTGTCATATTTTTAAAGCTGTCAAAAAAAAATAAGAAAGTATAAAAATTTGGTTTTTTGTATTCTTGAGCTTTTAACGGTAAACTGAAAGTGAAAAACAGAAAGAGAAGGTGGCATGGCATGGTGACATTATTTTTACAGCTAATTGAGACATTTAAAAATTATGAAATTTACAATTTAAAAATTTTCATTTTTAAAAGCGCAATTTAAGGTTATAAAACTTTAATTATGGATTTTGATTTTATGCTTCTTCTTTTTTTTCAATTAGGCGAGTTTAAGACATCATGAAAGATTGGTTCAATGACAGATGCGAAAATTTTTATTAATATAGAAACTTATTTTTTTCACTGACATTTATTAATCAAAAACCTTTAAATGAGGGAAATATAAATAAAAGTAATCAGGTTTTATTAATACATAGCTTTTACGAATGTGAAAAATTTTATTTTCCATTTTATAACTTTCACTAAGTGCTCTAAATAAACAACTTCCATCTCATAATAATTCAAAAAAAAAATTAACTTATTTCCCAATGTATAGTTCGAAAAAGTGCATTGGTCGGTCACTACAAGCAGCAAAAAATACATGTGAAAAAGGCAATCGATGAATTGAAATTTTTCTTGACGATATTCTTGAACCATTCTTTTAGCCGTACCATCCAAGAAATTCCCATTGCTAAATACTTCGAAAAATTTTCTTTGCAATCGATATTTGTTGTTCTTGTTAATTTACTTTTGAATTCCGTATTTAAAAGAAAAAAAATATAGTTTAAAAATTAGGATTTTAATTCAAAAAGAAAAAAACGAATAAAATATTCAAAAAGAGGAACTTTTAAAAGAAGTAAGCTATCGACTGCCATACCACAAAAAAGATTCCAAATAAATGGAAATAAAATTTTATGATTGAAAATTATTTTTAGATTATTTGTTTGTTGTTTACGAGATTGATTGTTATTGGAAGAAAAACACTTATATTATTGCTTTAGAAGTTTTAGGGCTGGGCTGTGACCTCAAAAATAAATTCAAAGCTTTTTTCTTTGCCTTTTATTTTTTGCAATGAAAAAGATATATATTGATTTATCTAACATTTTTTTGACCTGATTTAAAGTCAAAAAGAATTCGGTTTATATAAATTGTAACAACTCAAAATCTATCATTTTTTTACCAAGATCGAACCAAGTTGACTTTGTTAATTGTTTCCATAGTTATCTTCCATGGTTAATTGACCAAATAAATGAAGATGGAATTATTAATTTAACATGGCAAGCAAAAAATTTACTGTTTTTCATTATTTATTGGTTTCGGAATTATTATTGGAAAAACGCTTATATTATTTTTGCTTAAGAGATTTTAGAAGAGCTGGTGAACCTTAAAAATGTTTCGAAGATATCTGTGATTTTTGTGAGGCAAAAATATATTGATTTTCTAACTTCCAATCGACCTCGATGTTTGTCTTTCTGGAAATACATATGCATTTTTCCTTTCAGTTTCGGTTCATCTCTTCTTAAGCTTTTTTCAATGTGTTAAAAATCAAACAATATTATTGATTAATAAAAGATTTTTTATAAATACTTAAAGTTGAAATGCTTTTTTTAAAAACAAAAAATTTACAGTAAATGTTTCGGCAATTAAATTAATTAACAAAAAAAGACAAACGAAGAAATAAAACAATTTACATTTTGAGATAGGTATTTACATTAATAAGAAGAGATGCATGCATTTCAACATGAAGAGTAGAAAAAGGGAACATCAGGCATTCATGTGTTGTTCGATCATGATGAAGTAAAGTCGTTTTTTTTAATGCTTCTTATTTCCACCTTTAGATTTGGCTGCTTTATCAGCGCTTGGTGCTTTCACATCAGCAGTTTTGTCGGCAACTTTTTCACTTTTGTCATTAGATTTTTGGCTTTTATTTTTCTTATCCATTTTGAATGATGATTTATAAAGGGAGTGAAGAGTCTTAAAAAAAATATAAAAATTATTACTTGGATTTTTGAAGCGAAATATTTACTCAACACGAACGAAATAAAAAAAGTATATTGCAAAATTCATCGGGAAATTAAAGGGAAATTATATAAATTTTAAAAATTCCTATTACGTTTTTAAAAAAAAAGGGAAAAAAGCAAAAAAAAGTATGGTAGTTTCGATTTTGAGATAAATAAAACTAAAAATAAGAAGAATTAGACATAAATAGATATAACATTTTTTATTTTCGAAATTTAATAATAAAAAAATTTTGATTTTTTTTTTGAAATTATCTTAGTAATGAAGTAAAGGAATGGCCGATCGACGCGTAAATGATAGGGAACTGAACAGGGAACCATGGTAGAAGTAGTTACTCCACTAGCTTCAGTTCCATATTCATCAACCTTAAAATTTCATTTAAAAAAATATATAATATATAAAATCTTTTCTTACGTTAATCGTGGCTTTGTGCAAAATTTTCTCAATTTTTGTTGGTTCTTTAATCATATTTCCCAAATCAGATTGATCAGAAAAAACTTGATTGATACCAAACTTTTGAAACTTTTCTTTTAAATCAATGCTTTTAGTTATTTCAAATGCTGGAATATCCAAGTCCAAATATTTTGTTTTCCTGTAAAAAGTCAAATGGTTTAAATTTCTATTCCTATTGAATGGAAACTTACGGTTGAGTGGCTTCAGAAAAGAGTTTAGCATCCATTTTTTCGATGAGTTTTTCTAATCCATTTTCTTCCTTTGGGACAATAATATACATCCATGCCGATTTTTCTTTATATGGAATTCCAACCGATTCCCAATCTTCACCTTTATTATAATACCATTCATTATATACTGTATTCCTTATAAAATCTATTTCTCGATGAGGGTTGGATTTGAAAATAGCTTTAAAGCGACCAAAAAACAATATTGTCCCATTGACCCTTGAAGTAAACAGCATTAATTAAAACAGCTGTTATTTCTCCTCTGAGGTCATTTTCAGTGATTACTTCCTTAATTTTTCCATTTGTGGAATTTTCAGCGAATTTATTAATTTCCTGAAATAATAAATTAGTCAGCATAAATTTTATTGGTGCATTCCTTACTTTTACGCACTCTTCTGCTTTTCCAAAATCCATCGATTTTATATCAATTTCAAAAGCCTTTTTAATGAAAATAGAAAATTCAGCAATGAGTTCCTTCTCTTTCGAAACAAACATTCGATTGGCAATCTCGATTTTTACTCGGTCGTTTCTTGACTGCTTATAATCCAACATCGATTCAGCACAATATCGCATAATTTCATCAACATTCTTTCCTAAAAAGAGGGGTTCGTGATTTAGCTTTAACTTTCTAAGACAAACCTTTTCCAAGAACATTAGTAATTTGATTTGCAGTTTCGCCTTTGGCTGCCGCTAAAATAATTGAAAGTCCATTTAAAATTGACGCAGGAGAAAAAACAGTGGATTCCGAAGCTCCATTAATTAATGATAATAATTTAATTGAAAATTCTATATCATTTTCAAAACTCATTTTTCATAAACAATATATATATTTATTAAATCACAATGCAACTTGACGAAGAAATTCAACCAAAAACGATCAACTTTTAGAACAAATAAAACTTTAAAAAAAAAGAAGAGGAATGATTGAATGAATGAATCAGCGTAGTTTGTTTGTTCGGTCGAAAAGGTTGCAAAAAAAGAAAAAATGGGTGATAGGTCGACGCCCAAAAATAAACAAACTACAAATAAGTTTCTTTTTTTTTATGAACAGTTCAATGGTTTTATTTTCTGAAATTTTCACAACCTTGAAGGGGCATAGCGTAGATAATTTTGTATTTTTATTTATAAATTTATTTATTTAAATAACAGCAAAATTATTGTGTCAAAATTTATATATCGACTAATGCAAAAAAAAAAAACATAACAAATAACAAAAGTTTAAACATTTTTTTGTTTTCCAAACTCAAACATTTCTATGATCAAAATATTTTTTTAACAAAAAGTTCCAGCAAATAATAAACCCTTTTTAGGCATAAATAAACTTTCTTTTCGAGCTAAAGTATGTGTTTCTAAATTATGAGTTTGTTTCGTTTCTGTATGTTTTTCATTAACCGTAATAAAATAAAGGAATGGACAATCGATTCGCAATCGATATGGAATAGTCATGGGAACCATAGTGGATGTGGTCACTCCACTGGCTTCAGTTCCAAATTCATCAACCTTAAAATTGAATTTTAAGCATAAAAATTTTAAAATAAAAAGTTACTTACGCTTATAGTAGCTTTATGCAAGATTTTTCCAATTTTTGTTGGTTCTTTAATCATATTGCTCAAATCAGATTGATCAGAAAAAACTTGAGTGATACCCATTTTTTCGAAATTTTCTTTTAAATCTATGCTTTTAGTTATTTCAAATGCTGGAATATCCAAATCCAAATATTCTGTATTTCTGCAAAAGAAAATATATATAAAAAAGGTTTTTTCATTTTTCCTAAATAGCTTACGGTTGAGTGGCTTCAAAAAAAAGTCTGGCATCCATTTTTTCAATTAATTTATTTAATCCATCTTTTTCTTTGGGTACAATTATATACATCCAAACATCCTTGTATTTATATGGAATTCCAACCGATTCCCAATCTTCCCCTTTATTATAATACCATGCGTTAAAAATTGTTCGATGAATATAATCTATTTCTCGAGGAGGGTTGGATAAAAATATGGCTTTAAAACGGCGATCAAAAAATTCATTCCATTGTCCTTTAAAATAAACTGCATTAATTAATACGGCAGATGTCTCTTCATCGATATCATCGCTACTAATAACTTCTTTGATTTGTCCATTTGTTGAATTTTCAGCAAATTCATTGATTTCCTAAAGTTGAAGGTAGAATTTTTTATTTCCCCAAAAATTATTATTACTTTTACACATTCTTCAAGGTTTTCAAAATCTATCGATTTCGCTTCACTTTCAAAAGCAGTTTGAAGAAAATATGTAAAATTAGAAATCAATTCTTTTTTATTTGAAACAAACATTCGATTTGCAATTTCAATTTTAACGAACTCATTTATCGATTTTTTACAATCTATCGTTGATTCAGAACAATATTTCATAATTTCATCAGCTGTTCTCCCTGTAATACAAAAAAGAAGAATACTTTATTTTTTCAAAATGTTTTTTCTTTCTCGAAAACAAACCATTTCCAAAAGCTTCAACAATTTGATTTGCTGTTTCGCCTTTGGCTGCCGCTAAAATAATTGAAAGTCCATTTAAAATAGACGCAGGAGAAAAAACAATGGATTCAGAAGCTCCATTAATTAAAGATAATAATTTAATTGAAAAATCTATATCATTTTCAAAACTCATTTTAGAATATATATTTTTTTTAGTCAGCAACAATCAGCTGAAGAAATTTTAATCAAAACAAATAACAACCAACAACCACACGCCACTTGCTTCCAAATGACCAAACTTTAAAGAAAGAAAGAAAAAAAATGAAAGGAAAGAGAAGAGATGGAGGTTGAATTATTCAACGCAACAACCTAGTCTTGTGTTGTTGGCGCTGTTGTCAAAAAACTTGTATAAAAAAACACGCGATAATTGTGAAAAAGATTGACGCTCAAAAAAAGCAACAATATCTATTCCACTTTTTTTTATTTAATGAGAGTTATGAAATAATTTCAAATGTAATTTATTGGTTGTTTATTGGGAAAAAAATCTTGCATTAAAAAAAAGTCTTAGAAATAAAACTCATATCCCTGTAGCAAAAATTGAATAAATTTTTTAGCCAAAATAGCTTTTTTTTTAGCAAAAAGTTCCATCAAATAAAACCTTTTTTGGATTTGTTAAAGTTTCTTCCAAATTACTATCTCCTCTTATTTCTTTGTGTTTTTCATTCACAGTTATGAAATAAAGGAATGGACAATCGATTCGCAATCGATATGGAATAGTCATGGGAACCATAGTGGATGTGGTCACTCCACTGGCTTCTGTTCCATATTCATCCACCTTAAAATTTTATTTTTAAAAAAATATATAATATATAAAAAATTTTACTAACGTTAATCGTGGCTTTATGCAAAATTTTTCCAACTGTTGTAGGTTCATGAGTCATATTTCCCAAATCTGAAGCAAGAGAAAACACTTGTTTTATTCCCATTTGCTCTAAGTTTTGCTTTAAATCAATGCTTTTTGTTATTTCAAAAGCTGGAATATCCAAATTCAAAAATGCTGTTTTCCTGTAACAAAAAAAATTAAAGTTAAACTTATTTTTTTAAAGTTTGTATGTCAAACTTACGGTTTTGTGCATTGAGAAAAAAGTGAAGCATCAATTTTTTCAATTAGTTTTTCTAATCCATTTTCTTGTTTTGGCACAATTATATACATCAAAGCAGATTTTTCTTTATATGGAATTCCAACCGATTCCCAATCTTTCCCTTTATTATAATACCATTTATGAAAAATAGTTCGATTAATAAAATCTATTTCCCTGGGTGGATTGGATTTAAACGTATCTTTAAAACGCTCAGTAAAAAAATTATCCCATTGTCCTTTAAAATAAACAGCATTGACTAAAACAGCTGTTATTTCTCCTCCGAGATCATTTTCAGTGATTACTTCCTTGATTTTTCCATTGGTTGAATTTTCAGCAAAAGTATTAATCTCCTAAAGCAAAAATTTATTTAATTAAAAAAAGCGTTTAGGTTGACTTTACTTTTACACATTCTGCTTCTTTCTCAAAATCCATTGATTTTACATCGCTTTCAAAAGAATTTTGAAGGAATTTGGAAAAATCAGGAATGAGTTCTCTCTCTTTGGAAACAAACATTCGATTTTCTATTTCAATTTTTACGAGCTCATTTCCTGATTTTTTGCAGTCTTTTATTGATTCAGAACAATATCGAACAATTTCATCGGCGGATTTTCCTGTAATTAAAAAAAGAGTTTTCAATTTTTTTTGCTACTAACAACCAACCTTTCCCTAAAACTTTAGCAATTTGATTAGCTGTTTCGCCCTTGGCTGCCGCTAAAATAATTGAAAGCCCATTTAAAATAGACGCAGGAGAAAAAACAATGGATTCAGAAGCTCCATTAATTAAAGATAATAATTTAATTAAAAATTCTATATCATCATCGAAACTCATTATTTTCTTCGATGTTATTCTGCAACCAGATGAAGAAATACAATCAAAATAAAAATAAACAAACAACAACCAACCCGCTTGAAAAAACTTAAAAAAAGTAAAAAAAGTTGAATGCAAAATTCTTTATTTGTTTGTGCGGTCGTTAAAGTTGCAAAAAAAAAAATGCGGAAAAACAAGGAAAATCGACTCACAAAAAAACATACTACAAAAAAAATATTCTTATGTTTTTATTCGTCTTTTATAAATTGATTGAGAATGAAGAAGGAAAGTCAAAAGAAAAAACGAAGCGTTGACATTAATTCCAATCGCTTATAAATATAGTCAAAGTAAGTTAATTACCGGTGGTAAAAGTCAAATTATTATCAAAAAATAAATTAAAATATACATAGAAAATGAAACAAATATCCGAAGAAAAAAAAATAGTAAATATATTATATATACAGAGGAAAAAAATATTTAATCTACAAACAAATTAAAAAAAAGTAAGCACCGGCATAATTAGTTTAAATAATAATTATCGACGAGATGTGGAAGCATAAGTAATTGCTTCTTGTTCTCGTTCATGAACATCATTTTCATTTCGACTATTTCGAGTAAAGAAAGCATAAGCTGCACCTCCAACTAAAGCAAGAATAGCTCCGCCAAACACTGCTTTTTCCAATAATGGTTGTTTATCACTCATCCATTCAACTCCTAGAACGCAATATGAAGCGAAATGCTGGCAATTTTGTTGAAGTAAATTATATTCGCCAGAACGATAATGTTCTTCAGCTAATCGACGAGCAGTTAATACAACATCTTCTCGAGTTTTACGGCGAATGCAATGAACCTACAAAAAAATAATAAAAGCAATCGAGCTAAGAGTGAAAATTTAAAATAAAAACTAACAATTATTCGAACTTCTTGATCGGGTGATGAAACAAATCGTTCAAATGGATCTATTCGAGCATAAGCTTCACGTTTATCACTTAATATCGTTTTAGCCACAGCTGTAGCGGTTTCAGTATTTATATGTGCAACTAAACCTTCACCAAGATAAACGCCTTCATGATTTGCAAATGGAACAACGGCATCAAGGCGGCGTTGAATGTGATCACCGGGTTTTAAATATTTATCTGGGTTACAAATGGCATCAGATGGAAGTTTACGAATTCGATGAGAGACGTGACTGAAAAAAAAGAAAGCTATATTCAAGTGAAAAATTTATATTTTGTTAATTTAAGGTGTCAGAACCATGACAGTTCCTAAGCCAGGCCCTTGCATTTTTAACCAGAGATGGGCTGCCCAAAATATGCCCATGGAACAGACCTGGTATGTATCGATAACACGGAAGCTACATATAAAACTTTTGAAGAAAACTCACGCATCAAATATTCCTTCTTCCAAATTAGCATGCTTTTCTCGAACATATTCTTGAGCGCCTTCAAGGGTTAAAAAGTTATCTTTTCTTAATACATCACTATTGGAAACATTGGTTCGATCGACTTCCAAATCTCGATGTTCTTCATCCACAATTAAGCGAACGGCATACCAAACAACCTTTAAAATTTCGTTCTATTAACAAAGTTAGTTAAATGTTCCGCAGCTTAAAGTTTTTTTTGTAAACTTACTTTTGAAGTAACTAAAACAAAATATTGCCCTAATGGCGTTTGACCCCATGCTCGTTCATCCGCTTCTTCACCCATCCATTCCGAAGTTAAAACATTTTCAACGTGATTTCGAAATTCTCGAGGAATTTCTTCATATGATATTACACGATTTATTCGAACCATTTTTTTAAATATATTTATTTATATCGATCGCAGTTTTGCTGAAAACAATGGAATTGATTGTTTGGATTTAAAAAATATTTAAAGAAAAAAATGTTGAATCATTAGCGAAAAACGCAAAAGAAAGAATATAAGAAAAAGTTTTGATAAGAAAGCAGTAAACAACGTCAGCTTCTTTTTCAAGGGACAAAGTTCTCCAAAATGAAAAAAAAGCAGCTGACGATGTCGGTTGTTTGTTTCAACATGTTCCCCCCTACATACACTTGCATGCACGGGAAGAGGCAGGCGAACGACCGACTGACAAAAAATATGAGCAACAAAAAGAAAACTGGACCGAAAATGGAAGTTTGTGTTGACGCAAAAAAAAACTAGGACCAAATTCATGATAGAAATTATTGTGGCATGATTTTTTTCAAAGGAATACACTTTTCTTTGTACCCCTTTTTTTATCGTGTAATATTTATTTAATATGCATAAATAAACTTTCAAACTTCAAAATAAAAAAAAATCAAACGAGAGAGAAAAATTTTTTTGGATAAAAAGGCAAAGGTTTAAAAAAAACATGTATCAACAACAATTTTTTAAGCGAATCCACACATTCGAAAAAGGGTTTAAAAACTCAGAATCCTACAATTTTTTTAATGACAAAAGAAATATTAAATTTCCCACCAGAATCATATAAAGTTTTATTAATTTCTCGATTTTTTCTAAAAATGCATTTCGATGATGATAAATGATTTGGAGGTAGTATCTTTTCGACAATCTAAAATTATTATCATTCATTAATTTTTAGAAAAATATACATAAAATAATATAAAAGTTTCATGAATAAAAAACAACTTACAAGTTCATAATCTTTCCATAAAGGTCGAGTTTTATAAGTTGCGAGGAAAATAATATTTCCTTCAATATTTTTTGGAAATAATAATTTTTTAAGGTTCAATCCCCAATTAAGTTCATCAATTTGACAAAATAGTTGAATAATGGATTGATTTTTGACTTCAAAATTAAAATTAATATTCAAACTTTTAAGATTCGGGAAACCGTTTGAAAGAAATTCCATAAATTTATTAATTTTATCATTATCAAAAAATTTATAGGTTCCAATGATTTCAATAAATGGAAAAATTATTCTAAAAATAAAGAAAAATTTGAATATCATGGAAAAAAAGCAATCGAAGTCAAAACTGCCGTGCCGCGGATTTTATGTGTTTATAAAATTTTTAAATCAAGCAGCTTTAAACTAAATTTTTAACAGAAAAAAATTAGGTTTAGTATTTTTCTTTACGTTTTAGGCTATTAAAATAAATGGAAAATGGAAAAGGAAAAAACTGACCTTGGAGCAGCATCTGCAGCTGTATCCCAAAGAATTTTATCAAAAAGCATATCAAAAAATTCAACTTCCTGGCATGATTGCGGAAGATTCATAAAAACATTTTTATATAACTCAATTTGGTTAAATGGAAATCGGACTTTTTTCAAATCTAAAAAAATATATGTATAATTAAAAAAAATTTGGATTTTGATTCTAATAAAATATTTACTATTTTTAAATAAAACTTTAAAAGCATTTTTATTTCCAGAATATTTAGAAATATCTAATTTTTGGATGGATGAACCAAAAAAAGATAAAATTGGTGCAAATTCTGGTGATACTGTAACACAAAAATATTTTTGTTGCCCATTCTAAAAATTTTTTTTTCGGGTTTAAAACATTATTATTTAATAAATAGTGAGAAAAAAAACTTACTTTAATCAAATAAAACCAACATTTATTCCAAATGATATCAGCTGATTTAACAACGGAATCAAAACTTGAAAAATATTTAATAAATATTTTTAATGGCTTTTTTCCACTAAGAATAAATTTTGAAAGATTATCCAATATAATGAAATTAGAAATACGGTGTTTAATTAATTGATGAAAAATATCTTCGACAATTTCATGGTTGAGTGAAAGCGGCGGCATTTTTAGGATTAAGTAAAATTTATTAAAAAAAACTCGTTTCAAAATTTTTAAAACAAAAAACAGCCGAAAAAAAAATTTCCGTTTATAAAAAAAATATTCGTAAAAATGTTAACCTTTTTTGGTAAAAGAAAAATTTTTATTTTGATGGCGATGCCACACACAAATTGCTTACATTTGTTTTCGAATTTTTAAAAAAATATTTTATTGATTATGTCTTGAAGCTCTAATTTATCAACCTTATTATTATTGCTTTTCTTCATCCTTTTAATAATAAAAAAAAATGCAAAATAAATTGATTTTTGCTTTCAAATGTAAAAATTCTGGCAAACAAAACAACTCTGGATTGAATGGTTTTTAGAAAAATTATAAAGCTTCAAAAAAAAAACCAATTTTGCAACAAACCTTAGATGGAAAAATAGTTTCAAGAAAGAATGAAAAAACATTTGTTCTTTTGTACTTCTCCATATAAATAAAAAGAACAAAGCAAAACACAATATAAAAGAAAAAAAGAAAGAAGAAGCATTATTTTTTTATTGCTGCATTGAAAAAAAAGTTGATAAGAAATTAATTTATTTCTTTTTATTTTTTTTCATTGATTCTTTTTAAAAAGCAGAATGTAGCTTGAATACAATAATAACTTTTATGTTTTCAGCGACCCATCACAACAAAAAATTCTTTCTTAACTTTTGACTTTTTATTCCCAAAAAATCCTTTTAAAAATATGCTAAAATTATTTACCAAAAAAATGATAAAAAAATATTTTGTGGAGAGACAATTAAATAATAATATTAATTTTTTAGATATGCGTATCTTTTTTGGTTTACTCTCATTTATTTTGGTAGCTATTGTCGCCAATGCTGATAATTCAATCCCAATAACTCAAGCATATCCTGGAGCATTTTCACCTGATCCAAATATTCTCGTAACCAATGTTAACATTCATGGAGTAAATGGATATTCAATTAATCCATTTAATGAATCAAGACGAAATCATTATGATTCAAGAAATGGTGGAAAAATAAAATATTTAATTTTACATTTTACTGAAGAAACTTTTGCTAATACAGTTAATATTTTTACGAATGGATCTTCAGGAGATACGAATCGAGTGAGCGCTCATTATGTAATTACACAAAAAGAAAAAACCGTAAATGGCGGACAAGTTCTTCAAGTAGTTCCCGATGACCTTAGAGCTTGGCATGCCGGAGTAAGTTCATGGGGAAATGATAATAATTTAAATTATTATTCAATCGGGATTGAACATGTTAACCTTGGGTATAGCGGAAATTATGGTAATAATGAAACATATTTCCCGTACGATGATGATCAAATGAAAGCATCAGGTTAGCTTTAAACAAATATATTTTTTTATTAATTTATCTTGGAAAAAGCAACAACAAAAAAGATAAATAAATTTTATAAACATGGATTTTGATGATGCGTATTTTTGTTAGAGTCAAGACTTTTTTTTTCTGACGTCCATCGTTTTCATAAATATTATTGTTTTCGATGAAACTCAAAAAAAAAATTAAAGAAAAAGTTAATCTTTTTACAGAAAAAGAAATATGTAAATTTTCCTAGGATAAAAAACAAAAATTTTTTTATATAAATTTTAAATAGAAACAAAAATTAAAAAAGGATTTTGTCATATTTATTTTTGGTCTCCACGTCAGGCTTGGGCGGGAATCCCGGATCGTGTTCCGGATTCCCGGATTCCGGACCATTTTTTCGATAATTATTCCCGTCCCGGATTCCCGGATTTTCTGTTCGGAATCCGGAATTAATAAGAGTAAAGGGAGGAGTACATAATATCATTCAAGTAGCCATTTTCTTCAAAATTTTAATGAATTATCACCAAAACTTTTTGGTTATCTGACAAATCATTACTAAAAAAATGCTTTTTCTTAAAAAAATTTAACGCTAAATTTCAAAATTGGTTAAAAAGTCATGTTTTTAAAAAAATGAGTCTAATACATTTTGTTCTTTTTTAAAATAGAAAGCATTTGATTTAAAAAATAAAAAAAATGGCAGAAAAATAGAGTTTTTAACCATTTTATGAATTCCCGGATTATTCCCGGATTCCCGTTCCGTCCCGGACTTTTTTACGGGAATCCCGGATTCCCGGATTCCCGTCCCGGAGTTTCCATTCCCGCCCAAGCCTGCTCCACGTGAATATATCAAAATTTCGTAAAAAGCAAGCAATAAAAAAATTTCTAAATTAAACAAAAATAAGAAAAGAATTTTATTTTGTTTTCTTAAAAAATCTAAATTTTTATTCTGCATGCACCGATATAGTCCGTTAGTCTCTTTAAAAATTCCTGAATCAGAATCGAATTTTTTTTTTCACCATAAAATTTTTTCCTCCATTTTTTTTTATCCTCGCCATTCACGGCCTGTTTTATTTTTTTAATTTTTAGGTACAATTAGTCAAGACATAATTAAACAATATGGAATTTTACCCCAAAACGTTCTTGGGCATGAAGATATTGCCCCACCAAGAAAACCCGATCCTGGCCCATTATTTCCATGGGGAAAATTATATCACGATTATGGAATTGGAGCTTGGTTGGATGATGACGAAATGTCTAAAGATGCAATAATATTAAAATATTCTCCAAAGCGGCCTTATCCAGCCACGAATGATCAAGATATTTTCCTTGAAATGATTATTTCCTATGGATTTAGTCTTGAAAATTCTAATTCCAATAAACCTTTTATTATTTCGGCATTTAAAAAACATTTTTCTGCTAATCAACATCCCGAATTATGTGATGATGTAATTCGAGATTCAGATATTTTTTGGGCATGGGCTTTAGAAGCTAAATATGTTACGGAAGGCGCGATCATTCCAACTGCAGGAAATGAATGTCTCGACACTTCTCCAGATTGTGCACAAACTATGAGCGATTGTGGAAATGCTTTATATAAACCAATTTTTTGTCGATATTGTCGAGTAAGTTTTTTAATTAATGCACCCCCTTCCTCGGCAGTCTTAAAGAAAAGTAAGTAGCAATTTAACACAAAAATTAATATTTTCGAAAAAAAGTTTGAAAAGAATTTGAAAAATAATTATTTTCGTATTTTTCCTTTTTGTTTTAGTTTTAATAAAAAAAGGTTTAAGTTTTACTTTTTTTGAAATTTATTTTATTTTCAGAAATCTTGCAATTTATGTGATGATTCTGCATGTGCGTAATTTTTATGAGAAAAAAAATTAGAAGATTTAGTTATTTGCTGCAAAAAAAAAACATACTATCTATTTTTCGTATATTTCGGCAGTCATCTAAACTTTTTTGTATTCGTGTTTACTTTATTCATTTTTTGTTTAAAATTAATTAAATAAAATATTGCATTAAAAAATTCAAGTTGGAACACAAAAAAAATGATAATGAACAATTTTTATTAAGCGTTTCTGTAAATTTTACAAAATTTTATAAACATCGCAAATTTTAAGTTTAAAAACACTTATTTTCCTTAAAAATTTTTTATAACGCAAAAACATATTAATTAAAGTTTTAATATTCATACTATTTATCGGCTTTAAATAATTTTATTTTTTTAATTTTTAAAGAAAGATGAAGTTTGAGAAAAAACTCGAGAAATTTGTTGACTTTTTTTAACAATAAAATGCCAAAAACGAAATCTTCGGCTGCGGTGTTTTTTTGATAATTGTTTAAAAAATATTTCATTAACTCTTTCTTCATCATATTTTTCTTCAATATAATTAATGTAAAGAATGAAAAATCTAAACATATCATACAATTCAGCATTGTTAAATTTGGGAGTTGTTGGTTCAAGCATATGGGTCCATTTAATTTGATTTAATTCCATTTTTAATGCATCATTAAAAGCTTTAGAATAATCAGGATCACCAAAAAATTTAATATCACAAAATGCATTAATTCCAGCATTTTTCTAAAAAAAATTTATCAAATAAAATTTAAAGTTTCAAAGCATATATAATAAAATAAATTGTTTGGAAGCTGGATCTTTCAACAGAAAAAAAGATGCAAAAAACTAACTTTTAAAAATAAAAAAATCATTTTCGCATCTAAATCGCCTTCAGTAATACCAAGAAAGAATCTATCAAATTTCCTCATTCGTAGAAGACTAACTAATTTTATAGAGGTATCGGGCGTAGTACGACATGGATATATTCCATAAATTTAAGACATTTTGGATATTTTTTTCTTTTAAAATTACTTTATAAAATCAGCATTTGAAATACGAGAAATTAAATCTTCCACGGGCAAAAACGACAATAAAGAATTGTTAGAATCCATTACTTTTACATTACATAAAGATAAATGTTCAACTTTTTGCAATTTAGTTAAAAAAACAAATTCCGCTTCATTTAAAGTACAATTATAAAGTTGAATGCAAATAAGGCTATGTTCGAAAGTAAATAACTTAAAATACATTTTTCTTTAATGTTAATTTTTTAAAAACAAAAAAAATTGCGGATTTACAAAATATTTTTTTATATATATTTTTTTCATTCACAAAAAATGAAATAAGAGACAGACCTTCTTCTTTACCGTCGCCGTCCATTTTTTTATTTCTGTGTTTATGAAAAATTCGCGAAGCTTCAGCAAAAAAATGGGATGTAAGAAATCGATAAAGAAAAAAATTCATCAAAACATTCTTCTTTTCCTTTAAATTTTTTTTTTCGATTGCCAACAAAAAAAATTGTGGATGAAAAGGGCAAAAAAAGAGAAATAAAAAGTGCGCAACCAAACCCCGCTTGCTTATTTAAAAAAATTTAGCCAAAATCCAATCGGAGCCAAACAAAAAATTCTAAATATTAATAATTAAAATTTAGTTGAATTTCATAAAGGTTATAATTTTTTTTATAAGTTTTTCTAAAGCATAAACCTTTTTGAAAGGTTTAAAATTAGCGAAAAATATTTTTAAAGCCTTTTTTTAGTTTGTACAAAAAAGTTTTTATATAAATTAAGTTTTATTTGTGTTTGTGTTTCCCATATAGACTATTTTATGCTTAGTACTTGTGATTTGTAAAAATGTAAAATAGAGATTAAAAAACTATGTGTGGTCGTTTTCGTAACCGATAAAATACAAATCATAAAAAATAAAAATCAAGAGAACTTACTGTCATTCAAATGTTTTCTAACGGAAAAATAATAACAAAGCAAATTGTTTGCTTTTGTTATAAAATTTCCTTTAAGTTTTTGTTTTAATTTCAATCGACTCACAATTCTCAAAAAATATGTTTTTTGATGAAACAAAAGAAAAAATGATGATGGAAAGAAATACTATTATGCAAATGACCACAAAAAACATAAATTAATACATACACATTTTTGATCTCAAAAGTCTCTCTTCTCTTTCCATTCTGCTTTGGATGGGACTAAAATTAAAACGCCACAAACTCTTCTTTTTTTTGTAAATGATTTTCAAAATAATATAAAAGGCATGAGTTTCTCGATTATTCTCTCTTTTTTTTTATTATAATCAATTTTTTTTATTTTCAATTTAAATATTTTTTTGACTTTGTCGTCGTCGTCGTTTTTGTTTAAAAAAGCCTATTTTTATTGTTTTTGAACATTAAAAAAATATTGTTTTATTATATTTAAAAAAAAATTATGAGAATTCGAAATAAAATTTCTCGAAAAAATATTCGAACATGGTTTACCGTTCCAAAAGAGGAAATAACTTCCGAACCAGCCACTTATTCAACGATGGTAAGTTTTCTAACTAAAAAAAATTAGGTTCCCCACGAAAATTTTATGGATTTCGACACGAAATTTTTTGTAACATTAATTATTTTTTCAGCTTCGTTACGCAACAAAATATGATTATTTTTTACTTTTTATTGGAATTTTATCCTCCATTTTAAATGGAGCTTTTGGAATGGTAAATATGATAGCCTTTCAAGGAATAGTAAATGTTTTAATTGAAGCCCAAACTCAATTTGATCAAGGTCAACTAGATAAAAATCAATTCACTTCAGGAATTATAACATATTCATGGATTTATTTTGGTTGTGGAATAATTGTTTGGATATTTACATTTTTGGGAGTATAAAAACTTTAAAAAAAAATTTTGTTTGAGAGGAAAATTAAATTAATAATTTTTTAGATGGGTTGCTTATATACACTTTGTGAAAGACAAGTTCATCGAATTCGTAAAGAATTTTTAAAATCCATTTTAAATCAAGATATGGAATGGTTTGATAAAAATGAAATAGGTTCATTGACGCATAAAATGAGCGCGTAAGTATTTATTTATTTTTTTTGACTCAAAGTGATTTTAGAATTCAAAACATAAATAAGCCTGAAATTTTTTCATCCAATTCGAATTTTTTTTTATATTAAAACTTTTCCCTTTTAGAAACATTGAAAAAATTAAAGATGGTGCAAGTGATAAAATTTCCATCCTTCTTCAAGCTATAGGAGCCTTGGTTGCTGGTATCGGTGTTGCAGCATTTCAATCATGGCGAATGACTTTAGTTGTGGTCGTAGTTATTCCTTTCGTAGTTCTTTCCCTTTATGGTTCAGCCAGAGCTGTCTCGGCGGCAATTTATAAAGAAATGAATGCATATTCCGCGGCCGGAGCTATCGCGGAAGAAGTAATAAGTGGAATTCGAACTGTGATGGCTTTCAACGCTCAACCATTTGAAATTGAAAGATATCAAAAATATTTAAAACAAGGCAAACAAATAGGAATTCAAAAAGCTGGATTCACAGGATTTTTTTCTGGTTTATATCAATTTTTTATGTTTGTTGCAATGGGTATTTCATTTTGGTATGGAGTCATCCTAGCACTTTGGGGATTAATTTCCCCCGGAACTATATTCAGTGTATTTTGGTGTGCATTGATTGGAGCAATGCGAATGGGTTTTGCTGTGCCTCAAATTACAACTATTATTGGAGCTAAAACAGCTGCAGGAGAAATATTTAGTATTATTGATCGAGTAAGTTTTTTTGGCATAATTTAATCAATTTTTTGAAGAAAAAAATAAAAATGATTAATAAAACAAGCAACTTTAAAATTTAAATTTTTACCAAAAAATAAATTTAAAAAATTTTATTTTTTTAGAAACCCGCCCTTGATAGTTCTTCTGGAGCAGGTAGAACAATTCCAGATTTTCAAGGCCGAATTAAAGTTGATAATGTACATTTTCGTTATCCATCTCGACCTGAAATTAAAGTTCTCAATGGAATTTCATTGGAAGTAAATCCGGGTCAAACTTGTGCATTGGTTGGACATTCAGGTTGTGGAAAATCAACTATTATTGGTTTATTAATGCGTTATTATCAACAAGAACAAGGCTCCATTACCCTTGACGGACTCCCAATAGAAGATTTAAATATTCAATGGCTTCGTTCCATCATTGGAATAGTTTCTCAAGAACCCGTATTATTTCATCGAACTATTTATGAAAATATTCGAATGGGTAAATTTGATGTAACTAAAGATGAAATTCAACAAGCTTGTAAAGATGCAAATGCTCATGATTTTATTATTAAATTGCTTGATGGTTATGAAACTAAAATAGGTGATGGTGGAGGAGTTCAATTATCTGGTGGACAAAAAGTTAGTTTCAGAAGCCTCCTTTCATACTAATAAAAAAATTAAATAAGGCTTTTCTCAACAAAAAAAAGTTCCTCGATTTCCTGGTTTTTTTGTTTCTAAAATTGATAAATAAACAAAAATAAAAAATTAATAAGAAATATAGAATGTTATAAAAAAATTTTAGTTGTCAAGATAAAGATTCAAGATAGTAATCAAAAAGAGAAAATTATTGGGCTATTTTGATTACTGTCGTTATTAAAATAATTTTTCATTTATTTGTTTTGTTAATTTTTTTCTTCTTAAGCTTTTAAAAATATTTTAAACCCAATTTTTAATTTATTTTAATATTTTCTCCACATTTTTTTAGCAACGAATTGCGATAGCTCGAGCTTTAATTCGTAAACCTAAAATTCTTCTCCTCGATGAAGCCACTTCCGCGTTGGATACCGAGTCCGAGCGACTCGTTCAAGGTGCATTGGATAAAGCTTCAGCTGGACGAACGACAATAACGATAGCTCATCGATTATCCACCGTTAAAAATGCGGATAAAATAATTGTATTTGATCATGGAAATATTATGGAAATTGGAACTCATAATGAATTAATGCAACGAGAAAATGGAATATATTTACAAATGGTTAAAGCTCAACAAATTGCCGGACAAAAACAAGTTATTGATGAGCCAATTACAACAACCAGTCGTAAGCTTTTTTGTTTAAAATTTGAAAAAATCATTTTGCGTAATCTTTTAAATTCATTAGAAATTTGCATAATTTTGAGAACTCATTTAAAATAAATTATTTTTAGTTGACCCCGAAGAATTTCAAACAACTTCCAGTCAGCGAGCATCCGATCGGCTTAAACAATCCATGGTTTCTGCTCGAAATACCGATAATGGAATTTATGTTGATGAGTAAAAAATTTTTTTCAATACCTTAAATTTTTTGATTACAAAAAAAATATTTTTAGTGTCCAAGATGCCCTTGAAGAAGAAGGCTCTCAGCAAGCTTCACTTTTGGATATAATAAAATTTGCTAAACCCGAAATGAAATTTGCAGTTGCAGGATTGGTTTTGTCCCTCATTCGAGGTTTAGCATGGCCATTATTTTCTATTATTTATGGACGATTCTTTTTGGTAAGCGTTTTTAAAGGGAAAAAAAGTTTTAATGCCAAATTCAAAAAATTCGGTTTTCGTAAAAGAAAAAAATTTCTAAATCTAAATTTCCCGCCATTTTTTTAAGGTTATGTCAAGTGGAAATCTTGAAAATGCTGCATCCGACGCTTTCATAAATTGCATAGGCTTCGCTTTGATTGGAGTTTTTGGTGGTATTGCAACATTTGCTTCTGGGTTTTGTCTTGGAATAGTTGGAGAAAGTGTTTCCCTTCGACTTCGATTGGGTGTTTATCGAAATATTCTTCGTCAAGATGCCGCATATTTTGATGAATCTTCACATTCGGTCGGAGCTTTAACAGCTCGATTAGCTCAAGATGCTAAAAATGTCCAAGCTGTAAGTAGTATTTTTTCCAATCACCACCAAAAAAATCAAGGATAGTGATCAAAAATTAACAATAATTAACGAAAAATGGTTACTATCATTGATAACCGTATAACACAATTTTAAATTATTTTTTATTTTTAAGGCCATTGATCAAAGATTAGCTGAAATCTTGCAAGGTATAACAACTTTAATTTTTGGTGTAATTATTGCATTTTCATTTGGATGGAATATGGCCCCATTTTGCGTCCTTCTTGCTGTTATCGTAGTTTTAATTCAAACCGGATTTTCAACTTCCCTCAAAAGGCGTGGTGCAGCTGATTCTAAATTAGCTGAAGAAGCTTCAATGGTAAGTTAGCTCTTCCATAAATTTACTTTTGACACCCACCATAAAATTTCTTGATAGTAATTAATTTATAAAAAATATTGCTAAATTTTGATTACTATCATCATTCGTGAAAGTAATTCATTCCTGCAAATTATTGTTAATTATTGATTACTCTCAAATCATTAGTTAATTTTATTTATTTTAGTTAGTAACAGAATCAATTGAAAATGTTCGGACAGTTCAAGCTTTAACGAGACAAGAAAAAATTTATGAAGAATTTGAAAGCGCTTCTCAACTTCCCCATCAACGTGCAATTATGAGAGGCTTGATTCAAGCTACCTCCTATGCCGTTTCAGGATCATATACTTCATTTAATTTTTGGGCTTCATATCTTTTTGGAATGTGGCTCGTTAATTCAGATTATTCTGAACCTTTTATAGTTTTTCAGTAAGGTTTTTATTTTGGGTTCTACAACGAATTTTTTTTGTTTCGCCTTGAAAATTAATATTTTAATATTGGAATTTTTTTAGAGTCATTGAAGCATTAAATATGGCTGCAATACTTATTAGTTCATCAGCTTCATATTTCCCTGAATATGTTAAAGCTAGAATTTCAGCGGGTCTTATGTTTGGTATGATTCGTTGCGAACCAAATATTGATAATCTTGCGGAAGGTGGAATTATGGCTGTAAGCTTTTTTCTTTAATTTTTAAATAACCAAAAAAACGAAGAAAAAAAGTATCAGAAAATTTTTGCATTTTAGAAATCAAAATTTTTTGATTTAAGATTAAAAAATAACAGTAACCAAAAATTAAAAATTATTGTTGCTTTTTCATTACTGTCTTTAAATTTTTTTATTCCTCTAAAAACTCCAATTTTCAGCCAATTCATGGCAATGTTGAAGTAAGCAAGGTTCGTTTTGCTTATCCCAATGGTCGTAGATATCTTACTTGCAATGACTTAAATATCACTGCAAACTTTGGCCACACTGTGGCTTTAGTAGGTCCATCAGGTTGCGGAAAATCCACGGTCATTCAACTTCTTGAAAGATTTTATGATGTTTTGGGAGGAACAATAAAAATAGATGGAATTGATATCAAATCATTAAATATTCGACATATGCGAAATTCGATTGCTTTAGTTGGACAAGAACCTACACTTTTTAATGTTTCGGTTCGAGATAATATTACTTATGGACTTAAAAATGTTCCCGAAGAAGATGTAATAAAAGCAGCAAAATTAGCAAATATTGATGATTTTGTTCAATCGCTACCTAATGGATATAATACTTCTGTTGGTGGACGAGGTAATCCCATTTATAAGAGTTAGGCTCAAAGATATTTGAAAAATTTATTTGGATTCTCTATTTTTGAAGCAAGAAAAAAAAATGATAGTAATAAAAATTTGGGAATTCTTTAACTTTTTTGATTACTCTCCAAAAAGTAACTGAAAACCACAATTTTTTTTTGTTGATTACTTTCAATGAGTAATTCAAAGATTCATTTAATCAAACTTTTTATTATTTTTTTTTAATTCATAACCCATTTTTTCATAAATTAATTTTTTCATTTTTTAAACTCATAAAAAATATTTTAAATCCGTAGAGCAAAAAAAATTTTTTTTCAGGCACTCAACTTTCTGGCGGCCAAAGACAGCGAATAGCCATAGCTCGAGCAGTCATTCGTCAACCCCGCATTCTTCTCCTCGATGAAGCCACAGCAGCATTGGATGGAGAATCAGAAAAAATTGTTCAAGAAGCCCTTGATCGAGCGAGAGATGGTCGAACTTGCATTGTCGTGGCTCATCGGCTTTCAACCATTCAAAATGCAGATATAATTTGTGTAATTGAAAATGGAAAATGTGTTGAATTTGGTAATCATCAAACTTTATTAGAGCGTAAAGGGCTTTATCATCGTTTGGTTAAATCACAATCAATGGAATAGAAATAATTTAAATAGTATAGTATTAAAAATTTAAAGTATTTGTTTTTTATATAAATGCGAAATAAAAAAAGCATACCAAAAAACAATATTTAGTTTTACATAGTTATACTTCCATACTTAGGTATGACACTTCAAGTGCTTTGAATTTTATGCAATTTTTTTGGGTGATTGTTTTTTTAAATTCTTTTATTTAAAAAATTCAATTATCTAACGCAAATAATAATTTTTTAAAGGAGCAACAAAAAAATAATCAAACAACAGAAAAAACATCTTTGATTCCACCAGAATTCGAATTCGTCGATGATGATGGTTGTTGTTGTTGTTCATCAACAATGATGCATTCCTCCTCCTCGTCTTCATAACTTTGGGATGATGAAGCTCTGAAAATTTTTAATTATTGTTTGGTTTTTTAAAATAAAATTTGGGAATTAAAAAGATGATTTATTTGTTTCATTTTTTCCATTTGATTTTAATTCAAATTTTGTGTCGATTATTTTTTTTTTAATTTCACAAAAAAATGTGAATGTCTTTTTTTACATCTGCCGCCTCCTCCACTAACTTATAGCTTTCTTACGTAAGAAGTTTTATTGTTGCTAAAAAAATTAAAACTTAAAAGTACAGCATAACAAAAAATTTGTAGCCTCTCTAAAAAAAGATACAACTGCCATTTTTTAACATACTACTACGTCTTTTCGTTCGCCGCCTCATTTGGTTCATTTGTACCTTATTATGCAAAAAATTATTTCTTTAAATTTTTTCTTTACTCCACTCAAAAAAAAAGAAGAAAACTTTTTATACTAATAAAATTTCAATGACAATCAAAAGAGCCATAATTTTATTGATTTTTTTTTTACGTTTTTCAATTTACGTCTTTTATTACCTACTTTTTTGTTTGTATTTGCTAAGTAAAAAAAAGCTGTGATGCACAAAAAGAAAAAAATAAAGATAAGCGCAAGACTGAATGATTATTAGAAAAATGTAAAACATTCTTTATCTGATAAACCAAATAAGATTCAGAGTATATTTTTTTATTATTTGTCATAAAGGTTTTTTCCTTCATTTTCTTTAGAACCATTCCATTTTTTACTTTTCTTATTAAAAAAAGAAAGAAGGGAAGATTGTTGTTGCTGGTTTTATGAATGCACACACTCAGCACATAAACAGACAATAATGATACATTGGGTTCATAACTTAAAAAGAGACCAAATCCCAAAGGAATTATTTTAATTATAAACTATTAACTATGTATTAAAACTTTAAAAAAAAGGTAATTTGAAGTTATAAATTCCTAAGTAGATACGAACACACACAAAGAGAGAACATACATACACATTCCTAAACACACATAGTTTTTCTTCGCATTCATACTGCTCATACACAGGCAGGCTATTAACCAAAATTCCAAAAGTGCCACGAATTAGGACATTTTTTATTGAGTAAAACCGAAAAATAGAGAGAGAGAGAGAGAGAGAGAGAGAGATATTAAGAAACAACGCAGATTCAATTTTCTTTAGTCTCTTAAAGGAAGTAAAAAAAAGAAAAGAAAAGAAGAGTGCTCCGAAAATATGTATGTATGTACATCAATCGAAAAAGGGATTATTACCTGTTATATCCTTTTGTTGTTGTGAACGTCGTCGATGCATTATTAGTATTAACATTTTTTGTTGACGAAGAAGACGCTATTGGAATTTGTACATTTTGTTGTTGTTCTTCATCAGTATAATTATGATGGTGGTGACGGTGATGATGATGGGAATTATTTGTAGTTGCAGTAGATGAAGTTACAACAATTTCAGGTAAAAATTGATAACTTGCTGCTCGTTGATATATAATTGGTTTTCGTGGAAATGTTTTAGTTGACATTGTCATCGGTGATTTGGTTATCGTTGGTATAGTTGTTAATGAACCTCTCCCTCCATCTCCTCCACTTTCTGCCATAGCGGTTGTAGAACGTGAAGATTTATTATTATAATTATTTGATAATTTTCTCATTACATTTAGCGGAGATTTAATTATTGTTATTGGATTAGATTTCATTGAAATATTTTCTCCAAAACCATATTGTGATTCTGATTCCGATGACATAATTTGTTTTTGTTGTGAGGAAGAAGAACCTTGCTGTTGTTGTTGCTGTTGTAAAGCATCTGAATCAGATTTAGTTCTCAAACGAAAGCTTCCAGAAAAAGAAAGTTTTTTACAACTTCTTTCCTTTGCTTCAGCTAACCATCGTTGAGCTTTACGTTTAGCAGCTTGTAATTTTTGTTTTTGTCGAAAATTATCTTCAAATTCCACTCGAACTCTCATAGAATTTAATAATATATTTACTTGATCATCCAAAGATTCATTGGGTTTTATCGAACGTACCATTAAAACAAATATAACTGAAGCAAATAAACCTAATATAACAATTGTATATAAATCTGCAGAAGCTAAATATTCTGGATCATTTTTATATGAAATCCATAAATGTTTATTCACTTCATAAAGTAAAGCTTGTAATTCTCGTCTACAATTTGGTTGAGGACATTCTCGAGTGCAATTAATTAAATTCATAACTTTTTATCCCTGAAACTTTAAGATTATTAAAACAAAAATTTATAAATTTAATTTTTGCACGAATAAAATTGAATTTTGAAAGGAAAGTTTTTAACACCAAAAACCAAATTGAAAATTTTCGAAACAGTAAACGAAAAACGAAATATTTAAATATGCAAATTTTTTACCGCCGCCGTCTTTGGGTTGGGTTTTAGTAAATGCCAAATGACGTGTAAAAAAAAAGCATACATAAAAGCAACAAACACACCTTCAACTTCAATAACTCACTTGGGACTTTTTTTTCAATAACACCTTTTTTTATTATTATTTTGCTGCCATAGAATCAAAATAACTTTATTACACTTTACATAACAGAAGAAAATATATTAAAATTATTATTTAATCCATTTTTTTTTGAAACACAAAAATAACTCTTTTTTTTCTTTAAAAAAATGAAAGAAATATTGACGTTTTTTTTGCCTTTTTTCTTTCTTTTTCATTTTGCTTGCGCACTCCCACATAAAAAAAACCTTTTTCCCCCTTTTTCTATTTTCTTTCTGTTTTTTTTTATCTCTCTACGTCTTAAGAAAAATTATTAACATACATACATTTATTAGAGGAAGGCCTACTCGAAACAAATACACACAGGTGAGAGACATTTATTTTTTTAATTTTAAGCAAAAAAAATGAGAGATAGATAAATTTATAAAAGCTCTCGTTCACTCCTGGTTTGCCATCTTAGGAGCAAGACGGGGTTTTAGTTTCCCAAAAAAAGTCTTATTTCATTTATGTCGGTTGGTTGCCAAGACACTTTTTTATTTGTGCCATATGTTTTTTTTAGTTTTTTGATTAATTTTAATAAATGAATATTTAAAAAATTATTTGTTTATGAACGCTTAAATTTAATAAACGGCGAAATGGAAGGTTCGAGTTAAAATTTAATTAATTCTCTTATAATATCTTTAGGTTAAGTTATTCTGTATGTAAATTAAATTTTCTCTGACTCTTAGAACTCGAGTAATTGAACTGAACACTATTAACTTAATTTTTTCAAAAAGTTCGGTAAATTTATTTTAGATTGGATTTGGCGATGTAAATTGTCAAAAAGCTAACGATATAAATAACTTTTTTTATATTTTAAGTTAGTATTTATAAATTATTCAAAAAAAGTATTAAATTTCTTTCTTTTTTTTAGTCGAATAAATCAAAATAAAGCTGGTTTTAAAAAAATTTACTATTCTTATTTTATACTTTTTTGTGTTTGAATTTACATATCTGGGTTTGCCATGGTTAATTGTAAAGTTGAAAGAACTTTTATTAAATAATTTAAAAAATGATATAAAAAACTAGTCAAGTTTTTTTTATGAAATATTACAACAAAAATATACCAACTTTTGATATTTTGTTTTTGTTTTTTATTTACTTTTAAAAAATTCCATGAAAAATGGTTAACTAAAAAAATAGTTCATCAAATATTTTTAGGAAAAGAAAAAACAAAAATAACATCAACATTTTTTGAAATTTTGTAGGTAGTTTTTACAATTTTTTTATTATGGCCGCGGCTAGGTTCCAGAATTTGTAAAAATATAAATTTTTCTTTTACCTATATTTTTTTATTTAATTTTTGAAATGGAAAAAGAAAGAAAAAGTTACGAGATCGTATCCATCTGACGAATGATAATCAATCAAAAATGCAATAGTTCCATTAACATTTGAAATATGTTCAAAAAAATTCCATTTAATTTCATCATCAAATAGCTCCAATAATTCCAGAAATTCTTTTTTCGATGAAATTGTTGATTGACTTTGAAATTTAATATTCATTAATTTTAAATTTGGAAAACCACGAAAAATAAATTCAATGAAGTTTTTAGCTTTATTTATTTCAAAATTTTGAAAGAAACCATTAATTTCGAGATTTTCAATAAAAGGAAAATGAGTTCGAAAAAAGCCATGTAAAGCACACGAATGATAATATGGACCCAAAGTTGTTGGAAATTTTGGAGATGAAGAAGAAGAACTCTTTCGAAAATTATTCATGGATGGAAGAGATGTTTCAAAAGGCATATTATTAAATTTAAGTTTTTTGCATGATGATGGAAGATTAATTGGAATCTACAAAAAATAATTTACAATTAATTTTGGGCTTTTTCAAACAAATAAAAATTGTTTTTTTAAAGTTCAAATTTGCAAAAAAAATAAATAAAAACTTGCCAATTTCGTTCCATTCCAAGAATTAAATTCGATAGCTTCCATTGAATTGGCTTTCATAAAAAGTTTGGAATAATCCGAAATATCATCGTATGGACATGTAATTTTTATAATACCTAAAAAATCAACACAAAATTCTTTTTTTCATCAAACTTTTTAGTTTAAAAATGCGCAAATTCAAACCTTTGATCAAAAAATTCCAAATTTTTTTATCATTTGGATATTGAATAATATTTAATTGTTGAACACATAAACCAATAATAGATAAAAGTGGTAAAAAATTTATGGAATGCTCAATTCGATATCTTTTACAATGATCATCATCCGATAAAAAGAAATTGTAACTCGATTTAAAAATAGACACCTGAAACTTTGACTTTTTTTAGAGTCAATCAACAAGAAAAAAAAATTTTTCAGCGCAAACAACTTTTTATTTTTTGCCACCAAAAAAATTATAACCCGAAAGAAAAATTGGTTGTTTTTATGATTTGAAAAGTTTTTGAGATATTTAAAATTTGAAAAAAAAAAAACTTACATCTTTTCTAATATGTTTAGCTCGAAACCAACAACTTTTTTCAAGGACATCAACTGAATTAGCTTTAAAAAAATAATTTTCAACAACTTTTAAATTGCTTTTTCCGCAAATAATAAATTTTGTAAGATTCTCAGATTCAATAATTCCCCAACGTTGATGTTTATCAATTAAATAATGGAAAATTTCGATAAGAATATCAGTGTTGAGCGATGGCATTTTTAATAATCTATCTTTAAAACAAATTATTTTGGAGAGTAAAAAAAGGGACGCAACAGACTTTTTTTATTATCGAAGATTTACCGCCAAAATTTTTAATTAGTAGTAAAGTAAAGAAAGATAAAAATTTATTTGAAGAAAAAAAAGACCAAAAAATCATCGATTTTTTAGCGATACATATTTTTAAGGGGAGGACGATGGACGACGACCAGCAAGCACGGTATATGAAAGCCGTCCAACCTACGAGGTCAACTTAAAGGCATTATTGACGGATGCGGAGCTTATTCCATTATTTTTTTCTTCTTCTTCTTCATAGTCTAATAAATGGCATATAATTAATAAACTCGTAAATATTTCATCGATCTGAATTGTATCTCGAATCAATAATGAAAACTTTTAAAAAAATGATATTGATTTTTTTAAGGTCAAACAAAAATTTGGATATTCACAAGGTAAACCCGTATTTTTATTTATAAAAAAAGGTTTCACATTAACAAAATTAGAGCATTTTTTATTTATGAAAATTATTTGTTTTTTGTTTTAACAAAATTCTTTGTCGTATTTTTAATAAATAAAAAATTTATAAAATAAAAAACATAAATGAATTTTTTAAAATTTAAATTTAAATTTCAAAGTTTTTATAATAATAATTTATTTGTTTATTATGGAACATCTATAATTGTTATTTCATGTTGATGTTGTAATTTATGCCGATTGGGTGAAAGGGAAGAAGTTGAAGAATGTTTCATCATTTGCAGAGTGTTGATAGTATTATTTTGTGTTGTCGACGTTGATGTTGAAGATGTTCGAACTTTATATGCCGCTGTTAATGCGGCAATTGGGGCACTTTTAACGCTTTCACCCGTATCCGCTCGACTTGCCGATCGTTGTCGAGCTGCTCGATTTTCAGCATCGAAAGTATAATCAGAAACTGGAGAAATTTGAAATAAATCTATTGAATGATTAGTTATTGCAGAATTTTCTGATATTCCCGAAACAGATATATCTGATATCATTGAACCCTTTCTTGATGATGCATCAAAATCGTAAATTAAACTTAGCGAAGGCGTGTAAGAATCCATTCGCCTTGGATTATGAAATTCATCTGAATTTGATATCACTATTTCAGGAATAAATGATCCAGACGATTGTAAGGAATTCGTTCGATTTGAGGGTACCATAATTTGGGGACTACTTACCCACATTTTATTATTATTTTTTGTTAACCATGCAGAAATCTAAAAAAAGCAAAACTTGCGTTTAATTTAAAAAAAATTTAAAAGCATAAAGAAAAAAAATATTAATGGAATTCTTGAAAAAAAAAACTTTTTCAAAGCAACTAAAAATTTTTTTTTCAAGGTTTTAAGTTTACATATTTTTGCAAAGTTATTTTTTTTCGGACTTTAGTTATCTCTTTTTTTACAGAATGAATTTAAAGTTAGTTTTATGATTAAATAAAAATTTCCCTTTTTTTTAAGAAAAAATCTTTTTATTTCTTTACATTTATTAATTCATTTGGATTTCGCCTTCAAGATTAGACATTAGATAAAAAAAGGCAGATAAGCCCATCTTTAAAAACCAATCATTTTTTGAAGCTATTTCTAATTGCGACTCTTCAAAACTAAAAAAATAAATAATCCCTGACTCATTAAAATAAATGACTAAAAAGAAAGAAGATACAAAAAAAAAAAACACTTTTTGGTTGTTTGTTGTTTCCTGAATTCATTTTTTATTTAATCATCAAAAGGAAAAACTCTTATCCATACTTTTCAATTTTTTTCTTCATCTCTTTATTTCCATTCCTAGGTGCGTGTTATTTTTTGTTAAGTAAATAAGCTTAACTATAAATGCATTTTATATGGATTAAATGCTTCCTTATTGTTGAAAGTTTATAAAATTGCGTCAAAAAAAAATTTCATATACAATTGGAAGCTTAGCCTTAGGAAGTACAAAAATAAAAATAAATTGAATTTTGACAATTGAATAAAATTATTCTGACTTTGGAAAATTTTTTGAAATAGCAAAAAATCAAAAATTTTGTGTTTCTTTTAAAAAGTTTGTCAAGCAACAAAATTGAAACATAAAAAATTCAGCAAAAGAAATTCGTTTACCAAAAAAATTGTTCAGAAATCTTTTCTTTTTTTTTAATTTCCACCTTCATTTTTTTTTTGATTTGAAAAACAGGTGGTTGCACTTTTATTTTTTTTGAGAGTTACACTACAAAAAAAATTTGTATTACTTTACCACGCAAGTTTTAACTTAATTAACACCTTCTTTGTCAAAAATAAATGAAAAAAGAAAATAAAATTGGTGTTTTTGAAAAGCTAACAAAAAAATAATTTTCTTTACAAAAAAAAAGAAATAATACAAAATGACGCATTTGTGTTTCAAGTTTTTTATTTTTTTCTTTAATTTTTTGAATAAGATGATAATTACTCTTTTTTTCAACAAAAGTTAAAACTTTTTTTACATCATCATCGCGCGCATACAAAACGGAAACTAAAAGTCTATTATTTTTTGAAATTCAAACATATATTTCGTCTGTTAAAGAAATGGGTTTTCTTTTTATATTTTCATTACTATTTTTTTAAATCGTTTTTTTGACATTTTTTTTTGGCAAAAAAGTACATTGTTTTAAAATGAAAAAAAAAATTATATTATCGGAATCAATCGATGAGTTTAAATTTTACTCAAATAAACTTTTATCTAAAGCACCATAAAAAGTAGCCATTATTGGCTCGAAATCAAAATGTATTTTAAAAAAATTCCTTTGGGACGACTCTAAGTAAGAGAACATTAAATTTGCTACTTTTATTACAAAGAATTTCTCAAAGAAAATAAAAAAATCATAAACATCGAATTCATCCTTAGAAAAAGAAATTTGACTCAAAAATTAAGTTTTTAATATTTTAATTTTGAGATTCTCGTAAAAAAATTTAGAACGCTGTGAAAAAAAACTTACCTTATTTTTAGCTTTTTGTAATTTTCTCTTTTGTCTTTGCTGTATATCCAATTCTTCTCGATATCTCATTGAATCTAATAGTGTTTCAACCTCAATACTAGATTTTGATCTTTTAATCGATCGAATCATTAATAAAATAATTATTCCAGCAAACATTAATAACATTGCGCAAGTATATATCATTCGTCCAAATTCCGAATCATGCCTCCTATGATCTTCGGATGTATGATTTAAATGATTATACCTTAAAAATAAAATATTTAAAAGCATTAAAAATTAATAAAGGATTTAGAAAAGTAAATTAAATTTTAAATTTTTCTGAAATTAAATTTTCTAAAAAATATATGTAATTTCAGTTTCATGGATTTTTTAAAAAATTTTTAGACCTTTCTTACAAATTTTTTTGTTTTTCTTTAAAATTTATATTTTTAAAGTAATTTTTAAATTTAGGATATTTTTACAGATTTCATAAAAAAGTATTAAATTAAAATTGATCCTTCCTTATTCGTTCTAAATAGCGAAAGTTTTTATTATTTTTTTTTCGAAATGAGATATTTGAGAACCTACGAAACAAGAAAATGCATAAACGACGACGCACATTCATTCTCTTACAAAACTTTTTTCTTTTTTTAGTTTTTTATTGCGTGAGCAAAGAACTTCATATTAAATATTTGCTTCTTAAAATAGAAGCAAGCAGCAACGGAAGAAGCTTACGAAAAAAATAACCAACAAAAAAAAACACGAAAAAAAGCAAAAGTTTAAAAGGCTTTTTTAAACAATTTAAAATTAAAACTTACCCAAAAATTGAATAATTATCACCCGTTGTTCGACATTTTTGCTCTAATTGAGCTATACAATTACATAATGAATTTGATTGTTGTTGTTGTTGATTATGATTATGATGAGATGAAGGATTGGAAGCCACCCGCATAATTTTTTATTATATTTTAATTTATTGCTGTTGTAAATAAATAAATAAATAAAAGAAATAAAAAATAAAAATACTACCAGCCTTGTCGCTCGCCACAAAAAAAAATTTCTGCAGAAAAATATTTTAAAAAAATGTTAGCAAATTTATTGGTTTAACAAAAAACAAAAAAACAGCAGACGACGAACGACAAAATAATTATTCAAGAAATGGCAATGCAAAAAATAAAAAAATGGCGTAAAATTTCACACTCGTATTATTTATTTATTTTTTATTTTTTTACATTCTTTTCTCTTTTTTTTTTGCCTGATGAAAAACGATGAGATGAAAAAGGGAAAATTTGTTCGTTCGGCTTAGAAAATGAAGAAAAAAAAGGTAGTAATTTTCTGTCTGTTGCTCTGCCGCGCTTGTTGTTGGTCTTTCTTCTTCTTGGTTTCAAATCCCTCCAAAAGACTTTTTTTTCTCTCTCTGGCAAAGGCTTTCACCAACTACAGCAGCAACTAACTCCCACGACTCAAAACATAAAAATCAAAAAATGAGCCAACAAAAAAAAGATAAATGAAAAAACTCAAAAAAATATTTGTATTAAAAAGTTTTCAATGCGCGCGAAAAATTTCTTTGGCTTTTTTTATAAGCCATTCCTCCTTCCTATTTTTTTTTATTTTTTATCTTTCTATGTCTTTTTTTTTAAGCTGCCTCTTAGCAACCAGTCAGTCAGCCACTGACTATTACATATTACACATTTTCACCTTTTTTTTAATAATACCTCTTTTTGTGTTAAAATTAATAATATGGAAGGGTTTTGAAAAAAAGTAAATGAATACTCTTTTATTTTTTTTTATTTAATGCGCTGGTATTTATTTTTTTTTGAAATGAAAAAAAACTTTTTAGGTGGTATTGAAATTTCAGAAATGATAGTGTAGTGACTGCGTAAGAAATTTGTTTATTGATTTTTTTTCATGGAATTAAGCAAAATTATTAAAGGAAAAAAATATTATTTAAAAAATGGTTGAGTTTAGAAATTATTAAATTATGATATAAAAAATTATAGTTTGGAATCAATGGGATTTTTTTTGTTATGTTTGTTTTAGACGGTACCGGTTTTTGAATCATGCGTACATGGACCACCTTGGCAACGTTTGCTTTGGTCACATGTTCGATCTGAAACAAGAAACTTTTATTTAAAGCAAATTACTTTTTTTCGTTTTTATTCTCGAAAAAAAATTTTACAAAATGGAAGAAATCTTTTATTAATTTTACGTAGATTATGAAAATTTACATACCATCCCCACAACAAATTTTTCCGGGTTTACTGCATTCTGTTTTACAATCACAAACACTTTTACCGCAACCGCACGCTGTAGTTGATGATGAACCTTCGGGTTGTTGAAACATTATTGACGTAAAAAAAAGAAGGAAATATGTATTTTTTAAGCTTTAATTAGTTTGTCTGAAATTTTTGCATTTTTTAAAAAAGGTAAAAATTAAGAAAAAATACTTCATATAAAGTATAGGCAAGATTTTGTTTTCAAAAAATAAAAACGATTTAAATTTAAAAGTGAAAATATGGAAAATGGGTTCAAAAGAAGAAGCACAGAAGCAAAAAATATATAGAAATTATCCAAAAAATAAAAAAGGCAAAACACATTTAAAAAAAATTTTAATTCAAAAATAAAAATGTTTCAAATAAAAAGTCTGTTCAAAATCGGTTATTTTTGACTTTAAAATTTCGATAACATCAACAAACAACAAAAACAATGATAACAAACAAACAAGCAACCAGAAAGAAATTGTTTAACAACAAAAGCTTTCATCTTTAAAAGGGAAAAACTAAGGCTGACAGTTAAAATTGACAAGTTTCAAATGCACCCGCCGCAATAATAATAATGAAATAAAACCAATAAACTTTTTTTAATACCACAAAAAAAAGATTTTAGGCAACAGGTTTTATATAAATTTAATGAAATAAATATCTTTTTTTTGTTTTCTTTATTCGTTTTGATCTTTAGGTAGGTAGGTTGGTTAGGTGATAGAGAAGAGAACGTGCGATGATCAAAGATAGCAAACAAACTTGGAAAATGAAGGAAAAAAAATGAAAGAAAATTAAAAACATGTTTGTTTGTGAGAGGTCTCTCCTTTTTGATTGTTGTTTCTTTTTTTGTTTGTGGTGATTGAAGAATGACCGAAGAATACGTGTATGGACCAAAAAAGAAGAAGAAAAAAACAATAATAATAAAACTTTCAATACTTTGATTAACAATTAAAAAGAAAAGCAAATTAATATTTTCAAATATGAAAAGAAAAAACCCTTTACTTTTTAATTTTACTCTTATTGAAAAAAACTTCATTGAATTTCATAATTATTTATTTATTTTATTGAAGTTATTTCTCCTTCTGAAATTTTGTTGATAAAAATTTTTGTTTTGGCACCGAATTTGCAATCTAAAGACAATAAATTATTTATTTTTCATATTCTGATTGTTACGATTCAAAATTCTTTGAAAAGGGTAGTCGCAAAAATATAGATAATTTGTTATTAGCTTTAAAAAACAATTAATGAATAATGGAAGAGAAATAAATAAAAAATCAGTTGCAAAAAAGAGAGCGAAGGCAAATTGTAAGAATGCGGCTTTACTTACGCCCTTTGAAGTTGCAAAGCTATGCAATATTTTTTTCGTGGGTCTCAATGAAGAAAAAAAAGTAAAAAAATAAATATTTTAATATTTTTTTTAATATTAAAAATAAATATTTTAATATTTTTTTTAATATTAAAAATAAAACATGACAAAAAAAGGAAAAGGAATTTGAAAAACAAAAAAGTAAAGTTTCAAAATTGAATTGTATTTAATTTTCATTAATTTATTTTACCAAAGATCATTTTTTCTAATACGACACTTGGGTTTTTCTTTTTTAGGCTTCCATGTTTTTAATTCAAATTTTAATGCTTTTATGAATTGAATTTTTGCTGGCTCATCATTATTAAAATCGATAAAATGTAAACTTATTTCAGCTTTAGGTGCAAGAAATTTCTAAAAAATGGTATATTTAAAAATTAATTTTTCAAAATTAAAATAATTTTACTTGGAAAAACTTGAACAATAATTTCGCATAAACTAAAGAGTCAATATTTTTAAAATTTAGTTCTGAAGCTTTATTTTTCCATGGAATTGATAATAAATTTTTTATTGTTTCAATTGTTATATGGCAGGGATCAAGTCTGAAAAAATCAAAAGAATTAAACATTTATTGAGCATAAAGAAAATAGTTTACTCAATGTTCGTGGCATACATGCAGCAAGATAAAATATTTTCCAATGGTACATCATTTCCATTTTTATCAATCACTCGAGTATCCTTTTCTAAACGACAATACACTAATTTTTTTGAGGCAGTCAATTTTTTGAAATCGTTTAAAAACACTGAAGGACACCCTCGCAAAGTTAATCGTTCCAAATCGCATCGAAGGTTTCCAACAACTTCGAATTTTATGTCTAATTGCTAAATCAAAATTTAATATTTCTTCATTCGTACTATTGAGAAAACTTATTCCAAAAGCTGCTCTGGCATTAACAACCTTCTAAAAAAATCTTCGTTTTTTTATATGCTTCCAAAGTTTAAAAAAACAAACTTTCATAAATTCAAATAACACATCTGCATCAATTACAACATCTAAATTATTTAAAAATATTTCATCGATTTCTTTTTTCCATGGAAGTGAAAGCAAATTTTTAAATGTTTGGAGTGTAATGTGACAAGAATCTATTCTAAAAAAACTTTTATAAATAAGGGCCAATGATGACAAATTTTTCACAAATTGTAATCGAAAAATATGGAACTTTTGGGAAGGATTCATTTTTATTCATAAATCAAATGGTGAGAAAATAACTTAAATAAAGTTGCCAAATTTTCAAGAAAAACACAACTTTTCCATTTTTAGAGTCTGAGATTATGGGCAAATTTTTTTTTGTATACTCTGATTTTTCCGTTTTTACTCTTCTATTCCGCTCCTTTATCTCCTCCATTTTTTAATTTGCACATACATACATTTTTTTTAAACAATGACTACTTACTTTATGTTTATAACATGTGTAAGCCTCATAAATAATTCATCAAGTGGAACGCGACTTTTATCAATATTTAAAATAGGAGTTCTTTCAGAAGTCCAAAATTGCATTTTATTTGATTGAGTTAAAAAATCATATTCCATTTTTGTTAGGGTTATATCATACAATAATATACTATAGGGATCAAATCTCGCAAATCGTGGTAAAATAGTTTTAAATGGTTTATCTCCACTATACGATATTAAACCACTTATCCAAATATTATTAATAAAATTCAATTCTTTTGTATTTTCATAAGGAAATATTTCATCTATGATGATTCTTTTATTATAAATTTCTAAACTTTCAACAATACAAAATGGAGATTTGTTATAAAAATATTTGCAGGTTTTATGTAATTTTTTCATAATTTCAGAATTTGCATTTTGGACAATATAATTAATTAAGGGTTGGCGAAATGGAAAATTTTGATGATAAAAGTTTTTGGTGTTGAAAGTCATCGAAGAAATTTCCGCTAAAAATGATATAAAAGATTTTTTTGATTAAAAAAATAATTTATTTACTCTCCCTTGTTTCTATTTGTTTATTATCAGCAAATTCAATTTTTATTTTCTTTGCAACCGGTCCACCATCTTCGTTATCAATATCATCAAAATCTTTTTTAAATTCGTTTTTATTTTTAAATTGTATCCTTATTCTGGCATTAGAGGTAGTAGCTTTCTAAAAAATAATATACCAAAAATTTTTCAATATTTTCAGAGAATAAAAAAAGACTTTTAAAAATTGTTGAAATAATTCTGCTTCTAATGATCCACCAATTTCATTTAAAAATAATCCTTCAATTTTATTTCTCCATGAAATAGATAATAATTTCATCATTGTTTCAGGTGTTATTGGACATGGTTTCAAGCTTCAAATGAATCATAAAAAAATTTAAAACCAAAATTACAAGCAAAGCCTTCGAAAGCTTCGCTGGGCCAAAATAAATAAATATCCAAACTTACCATATTTTTTTAGCATTTGAAACTAAAGCTAACAAAACTTCCAATGGCTGAGAAGAAGATTTATTATTAACATCAATAATTTCATTTACATAACAATGAAAATCTTCAACTTTTCCAAATTTTGTTAAAATATCAAAATGTTTAAATAATAAAGTTTTTTTAGAAATCTTAATTTTTGATGCTTCACATTTAATAATTTTTGAAAAAAATATATCAATAAAATATTCTGAACGTTGATATTGATTTGCTTTAATTTCTTTTGTAATCCAAATATTATGAATTTGTAATATGTCGTCGACTTCAAAACAATCATCATATTTTTCATTCTCAAATCTTAAAATTCCATAAGAGAAATCTAATGTGTCTATAATAAAATACGGACATTTTAAATAAAAATATTTACACGTCCGATAAAGTTTTTGAATTATCGAAGCATTGGCATTTCCAAGAAAATAATTAATAAATTTTTTTGAAAATGGGAAATCTTGCTTCTTTAAATTTGAGTTTGTTATAGGACTAATAACAACAACGGCGGCCATTTAAAAAATTAACAAAAAAAAATTAATTTATTAAAACTTTTTTTAACCTCACAAAAAAATAAAGGAAGTAAACGAATAAAAAAAAGCAAATCAATAAAAGCATACTTTTTTTGGAGTCATCATATTTTTTTTTCTCTGATAAACAAAATATAAAAGTAATATGGAGCAATGATAAGGGATACATTTATTTTATTTGTGCAGCAAAAACAAACAAAAAATTAACAATAAAAAAAATTTTCAAATTCAAACTTAAAAAAAATATATACTATATTCTAATTTCTGGTATTTTTAAATATAATCGATGGACGTTCTCTTCTGGGTTTCCAAGTTGCAAGAATTAAATTTAATTTAGTTTTAAAATCCAAAAATATAGTTTGATTCATTTCTGCAAAATCCAATTTGATCAAAGCTCTAGGTGCCACAGCTTTCTAAAAAACAAAACAAAAAAATGTTTCTCGAAAAATTTGCATATTTAAAAAAAGAATATTACTTTAATAAATTCATAAAATAACTTTTCATCAAATGGTGCATCGATTTCAGAAAGAGATAATTCGGTAATTTTATTTTTCCATAATAAACATTTTGAAGCTGCTAATTTTGACATAGTTTCTGGAGTTATATGGCATTTACTCAAACTGAAAAAAAATTATTTAGAGATTTTAGGCTAACTTTTTTGGGGTCAAAAAAACAACTTACTTAATAACCGTTGCAGAAGTAAGACAGCATAATAAATTTTCTAATGGAACCAAATTTCTTTGATTATCAATAATTGATTTACTTCCATATCCTTCAGAATCATATTTTAAAACTTTTTGAGATTTTGTCATTTTTTTAAATAATTCAAATGGAAGTCTAAGATTAAAGATTTCTATTTCCTTTGCATCACATTTTACAACTTTTGACATTAAATTAAAAAATTCATCTTCACAATCGGTGTCTCCAGCAAATTGAATGGCTTTTAAAATCCAAATATTAGATATTTTATTATTTTCGTGTAAAGCAACTTCATGGGTATTTGTGGTTAACCAAGTGATATCAGAATCACAATAAATTCCATCCAAAATGCAAAAAGGATATTTCCAATAAAAATATTTGCAAGTTTGATATAATTTTTTCAATATTTTTCCATTCTTTAAAATATAATTTATTAACGATTGACGAAACGGAAAGTTTTGATTTCGAATATTTTTGTTTTCATTAAAAATCGTAGAAATTTTTTTAGAAGTTGACGAACCTAAAAAATCCAAGGAAAATTAAAATATTTTTTCTGACCCTCAAAATTTTTTTTTACCAATATATCGTTTTTCTATTTCATCAAAACTTTGAATTTTGGGGAGCTTTACTGCCGCGGGAAATTCATCGTCGTCATCTTTTGAAAGATTAATAAATTTTCGTTTAAAACTTTGAGAATCAAAACATTTATATTCATTATCAAATGTTACTTTTACAGTTGCATCAGGAGCTACGTGAGCCTAGAAAAAAATTATGGATAGTAAAAATCAAAAAACTTTGTTGATGAAAATCTTACCTTAGTGAATCTATGAAACGCATGAACACAAATGGGACCATTAAGTTTTTCAAGACAAAATTTTTGAATTTTATGCTTCCATGGAATTTTAATTAATTTTTCCATTGTATCTGGAGTTATTGGACAAGATTTCAATCTACAAATTTAACAATTTTAATAAAGCAAAAAGAAACTAAAAAACTTACGAAATATTTGTTGCTCCAGGAACGCATGAAAGTAACCCTTCAATTGGAACTTCAATTTTAGTTTTTCCACCAAAAATTTTTGGAGATTCCAAAATTAAAGTTTTAATTGTTCCAGAATTTGTTAATCGTTTAAATTCATGCAAAGCTAAATGAGAATAAGATAAATGCAATTCTTCTATCGTGCATTTAATAATTCTTGAAACCATATTTTCAGCGAATTCCATTCCATCCACAAACATTCTTTTGGTTACCCATATTCGAGTTATAGGTAATCGACGAGAATTAAAAAAGTCCATCGCATTATCATATTTTTCTGTTTCAAATCGTTGTTTAGTATAATCAAAATGAATGGAATCCACAATAAAATATGGAGCTTTTAAATAAAAATATTTGCACGTTCGAAGAAGTGTTTGCGAAACATCAGAATTTGCGTCTTTGATAATTTTAGCGATCAATGATTTCGGCAAAGAGAAAGGTTGTGGACGAGCACCATGGGGATTGAAAATAATCTTTCGCTTCATTCTATGATTTTTTGTTAATAAAAAAATATTCAGAAGATGGAGGTTTAATAAATCTAAAAAAAGCAGCAACAAATTTAAAAAAAATCTTATTAAATGACAAATAACGCATTTCGCCAACAAAAAAAATAAATCATTCTTTAAGGGTACAAATTTGCATATTTAATTGGTTCTTTAATAAACCCTAAAAATATGTAAATAAATTTTAATACATAAAAAAATCAAGCAAACATTAGAAAGTTTTGTCTTCAGCAAAAAAAAAGTCCAGAAAAAAAAATTTCAAAGCTTTGCGTCTTTCTTTTTTTATGTGTGTTTCAGTGCCAAACATTTTTTTGTTGTTGCTTGAAAGTCTTTCTTCTTTTTTACCAAAAGCTTCAATGCTGTTGATTCCTTTTTAGTTCTTCAATATTTTTTAGCTCTCTGCTGCTAAATCAACTATTTTTATGTTACCATTTCTTATTCGTCGGAGCTTTTCATCAAATTCTAAATATGGCATTGAAGCATTTTGTAATGATCTTGCATCTCGTGGATTAATAGATAATGCATATCCTGGAACTCTTCTAACTGATGGTATGAATTTTTTCTTTCTCATTTTTTCCTTTTTTTTTAATTTGATAATTTTTTAGGAACATTAAAACAATTACCAAATGTTGTTTATGCTGGATTTGATCCAACCGCAGAAAGTTTACATGTTGGAAATTTGGTTATTTTATCATCGTTGATGCGAGCAGCTGCTCATGGACTTAAAACTTTTGCACTTGTTGGCGGTGCTACAGCTTTAATTGGTGATCCGTCTGGCAAAATTAATGGTATGGTTTTCAGAAATCTCTCTGCTCTTCTAATTACCTACTTTTTTTCAGACAGAGTGGAACTCGCTAAAGATTTCGTAAATGAAAACTCAAAGAAAATAGAAAACGATATCTCTCAACTTATTCAAAACACTCAAGAATATCTTGGTAAAGAATTGGATTGTACGATTGTGAATAACATCAAATGGTATCAAGATATGTCAATGATTGATTTCCTGAGATTAGCAAGAAGCTTTCGTGTTGGACCTATGCTAAGACTAGGACATATAAAGAATCGAATGAAAGATAATAGTGATGCAGGAATATCGTTCACAGAATTTAGTTATCAAATCCTTCAATCTCATGACTGGTATTTATTAGCTCAAAATCATGATTGCTTTTTCCAAGTTTGTTGTTATTTCATTTTTGACCTTTTTTCATTGATTTCCTTTTAGCTTGGTGGATCCGATCAACTTGGTCATCTCGATATGGGTGCGCATTATGTTAAATCAAAAATGAATAAACAAGCTAGTGGAATATGTTTACCATTAATTACGGATGGATCTGGTGCTAAAATTGGTAAATCAACTGCTGATAAAGGTGATGCCATATGGTTGAGCTCATCCATGACATCGCCTTATGCTTTTTATCAATATTTCCGTCAATTACATGATGATACAGCAGAAAAGTTACTTCCATATTTTTCAATGAAACCCATGGAAGAAATCAAAAGTGTTATTGATGATCACAACAACAATCTTGGAAAGTGGATAGCTCAAACTGCGTTAGCTGAAGAATTAACTGCGGTTGTTCATGGTTCAAAAGGTCTCAAAATTGCTCAACAATGTTCAAATGTGTTATTTAATGGTTAGTTTCCATGTGATTTTGTCTATAAAACACACTTAAAAAACTATATGTGGGTGACTAGAAAATGAATGTACCTAACAAAAATCGCCATTTATCGTGTACTTATTACCACCTTCTTTATTACTCTATTCTTTCTTAACTGTAACCCTATTTTCAGGCTCAATGGATGATTTCCGCTCACTTGATCTCAATACAATTTTAAAGCTATTTGGTGAAGCTTCAACGTTTTCTATCTCGCGTTCGGATATTTCAACTTATGGTGAACTTGCTGATCATGTAAGAAAGGATAAAATCAAAGGTTCAACATTAATGACAAAAGGAGCATTCAAAGTTAATGGAATTCGTCATGATAAACCTGAAGAAAGGGTGGATTTCAATTCAATAATTCTTTCACAAAATGTATCATTAATTTGTTGGGGAAAACGAAAGTTTTCTATTGTTAAATGGTTATAGGATTTTATTTATGTAGTTTATTTTTTGTTGTTATGTTTTGATAATAAAGTTAGATAGATTGTACTCCTTTCTTTTGTTAAATTATTTCATATTGTTCTTTGCGTTTTGTGTTAACATGCGTTTCAAAAATCTCTTAATTTTGGTTTGAACAGAGCATACTTTAGCATCAAATGCAATGGATTAACAATGAAACATTTTCTTTCATTCTTTTTGTGATAACAAACATTTACAAACATGCAAAGAGATGGAGCTAAAAGCTAACTTACATGTAACATACAAACTCTAGGATAAAATGGAAGAATCACTTTATATTAGCCTCGTCTTTTATTGCATAAGCTTGTTTCGTTCATTATCCATGATTTGGATAGTAAAAAAATGAGCGAGAAAAAAATGATGAAACATCGATTCATGAAGTTTTGGGAAAAGCCGTTGCTAGCCTTTGCTACTTCATCATACTGTATTAGCTTGTTTCGACATTAGGCCAAAATTTGTGATACTGCTTCATTCATTTTTTTCGATGAAAGTTCTTTCTTGAATTTGTTGTTGCTACCAAATTTTGTTACTTTTTTGCTTTTTGTTTCAACAACCAAACAAAAATGGCAGAGTACGTTTTCTTTTCTTTCATCTTTTATTATCATTAATAATACATGAACAAGTTTTTAGCGAACTGCAACTTACTGAAGCTGAAGCTATTATGGAGAAAAAAGTTAAAATTCTTACTTCTCTCGCTGAAGAAAACAAGGTTGGTTTTTTTCTTTCGCTTTCTCTTATTTTTTACTGAAGAAAATTTTTTTAGATTTTGTCATATGAAAAGCTTCAAAAAGAACTTGAATTTGATACCGATGAAGAACTTGAAAAATTCTTGATTGATGCAATTCACTCAAATGCTGTTTCTGTAAGTGTTTTCTTTCATTAATTAACTTTTTACTTTAACTTGTATGTTTTTTAAGGGTAAATTGAATGCTGTTAGCAGAGAATTTTACATCACCTATTATATTCAACGTAACTTTGATCGTGGAGAATGGCAACAACTTCGTACTCGTCTTCAAGCTCTCATTGATAATTTGAAAAATCGAAAGAAAACTATTGAACTTGCATGTGTTCCTGATCCTGATGTTGTTATTGAAGAAGAAATATGCGAAGAACTTATTATGAACTGAAATGAATCCTTTTTTTTGTTCATTGTAATTGTTTGATTGTTTTGTTTTTTTCATTTGGTATTGGTTAAGTTTAATAATAAAATTATTGTCTTGAGTGTCTTATAGGGCTATCACTAACTGGATGGTGATGTTAGATCATTGTGTTTGTCCGTTTAAAACATCAAAAGGAAGAGCAAAAATGTTTCAATGAAAATTTGAAACTTGCATTGAAATGGTTGACTACATTCTAGTTTATGATTTGTATGTGTATGGGTTAAAGAAAGTTGTAGGCGTCCACAACCAAAAAAGAGGAGGCCAAGAGTTCGGTTATTTAAATGCATTTATTAGTAACAAACAAATGTTTCAATGAAAAGCAAGTTTTTTCAAAGTTTGCACGTTTATTCTCCGATAATTTTTCTGATCAAATTCATTTGGCTAAAGCAAGAATAATCAAAGAAAGGTGGTTCGGTTCATCTGAAAATGGTTTATCTCTTCTTTAAAGTTTCCATCTTTGCTATCATTTTTGAAGTTTGTTTTGGTGCAAATATTTTATTGCTTTATGCTTTATATGGTAAAAGTCATTTATTAAGTTATGTTCCATTTTTACAACAGTATGTTTGTTACTCCACACTTTGTGATCAGCGTTGAGTAAAGCGATAGAAGAAAATTGTTGTTTTAGATTAGCATCAGAAGGTCATAATGTTACTATATTTTATGCTGATGTAAATATTGCACCCAATTTTGGCACTAATATTTCGACGATTCAAGTTGATTTAATTCAAAATAAACAAAGGGCTGAAATCCTGGGTTAGTGTTTTTTAAAGTTGATTATCTGAGGCAACATGGTTATGGATATGGGTAACAAAGACGGTAATTTTGTGACATCCCAAGTTTGTCTTTCGTAAGATGGAAACTGGTGCTTCACTTTTCTTCTTTGCTTTATTTTTTTAACTATCGAAACTATGTATTTTTTTATAGCAAAGATGACCTGGAACAATGTGGCTCATGGTTACATGTTTGCACTTATATTTTATGCTGCTGTACAAGATTTTAATCAACTTTCAATTCATCAAACTCATAAAGTATAGTTACAAAAGTGTTTTTTTAAGCTTTTCACTTTTATTTTTTGCAGATCCAAGAAGCATTAAATGGAAATTATGATTTAGTTATGGTTGATCCAGTTGTTACAATTCATGGAATACAAATAGCTCAAACATTAAAAAAAGAACGAAATATTCCATACATAATTTTTTCTTCCTCACAATTTTTATCTTTTTATCAATCTCATATTGCTTTGAGTAAGCTTTTACATGAAACCATTACCTTTTTCTAAGTCTCGAGAGATTCACGTTTTAATCTTATTTTTAGATTGGAATTATGCTTCCTCCCTTTCTCTTATGACTCCATTACCTTCCAACAATGAAGATAATTTTAAACCCTCAAAGTTTTATCATCGTTTAATAAGTTTCATTGAAGCTTATTCAGAAGTATTCCTTATTAATTATGTGGCTATTCCATATTTTGAATTTAAAATGCCTGAATTAAAAATATCGGAATTTTATCAAAAAAGTTTATTTACTTTTGGTGATAATATTGATCGATTGGGTGATCCATTACCAAGTTAGTAATAATCCTAAAAATTATTATTAGTCGATCGCCTACTATTAATTTTTTAGTTGGGTCGGATATAATTATAACTGGATCCAATTGTGTTAGTGCGAGTAATTCTTTGAATTCATTGATTCCTGAAAACCTCGAAACTTTTATCAATGATCCAAAAAGTAAAGGAACAATTTATATTGCATTTGGAACATTTGCTAAATGGGATTATGCTCTAAATAAAATTATTCAAGCATATCTTGAAGCTTTTGAAGAGATGAAAGATTATCGATTTGTATTTGGTTATAATGGAAAAAATGAAAATGAATTACAATCAAAAATTGGGAAACATGTTAAACTGGTCACTTGGGCTCCACAAATGGCAATATTAATTCATTCTAAAACTAAAGTTTTTGTTACTCATGGCGGATTAAAAAGGTAACGATCGACCAAGGACTTAAAGGGTTGGAGTTTAGTAAAGTAAAATGATTGTTTTTTTTATAGTTTGAAAGAAGCTTTATGCGCTGAAATTCCAATTGTTTTGATGCCATTATTAGCTGAACAAGCTCATAATGCAAAATGGGCATTAAAACTAAAGATTGGGAAAATTATTAATAAATTTACTATCACTAAAAATGAAATTGTTAATAGCATCCAAGAAGTAAGCCAGCCTTGCATTCGTTAATAGCAAACATTTCTTTCTAATTTTTGCGATAAACAATTGTTAAGCATCCAAATCCCAAAAATTTCGGTTTTCTAGTGAAAAAAAGAAGTTTTTTTAGGTTGCAACAAATCCAAAATATGCTCAAAGAATTTCAACTTTAAAATCAATGATTCTTCATCGACCTCTGCCATCCTTAAAATATGGCACCCAATATATTGAAAAGCTTTTAAAATTGCGTAAAAAATATGGAAAAGAAAAATATGATTCGCTTCACAAAGAATTAATTGCAAGAAAAGGAATTTCTTTAAATTCGATGGTTTATTATAATTTTGATATTTTTGTGTTTGTTTTGGCTTTCATTTATTTAATGTCAAAATAAAAAATAAAATATAAAAACAAGGAAGCCAAAGAAAAATGGGTGATTAATACTAAAACTTAAAAGCAAAATCAAACAGCATTAATCAATGGAGAGAAAAAAGTTGAGAATAAAATAAAAAGGGTTAAGAATATTAAAAAAGTATGTAGTTATACAAAAATCATAGTTAACAACAATTATTATTTTATCAAACCATTGTTGAATCTTCAAAATACGAAACTAGAAATGAAGGTTTTTCACATTTTGGCATCCATGAAACTAATTTTGCTTTTATTGCTTTTTCAAATATTTCTGGATATTCTTCATTAATTATTTCATCAAATACCACTTTAACATATGCTCGTGGGGCAATGGAAACCTTTAAAATAAAAAATAGAGTCAGAGAGAATTGGTTAATTTTTGAAGAAAAAACAAAACGCATACTTTAAGAAATTGAAAAAATTCTTCCGAATCAATGGGATATTCAATTTCGGTAAACCAAAGTACTTTGATTTGATTTTTCCATGGAAGTGAAAGTAACTTATCAAAAGTTTGGGGTGTAAAAAGACATTTGTGAAACCTCAAAAAAAAATATTTAAAAATCTCTAAAAAGCTCTTTTTTGTACGGAAAAATAAACGTACGCAATTTCGGTTGCATTAATTAAATTAGGCATTAAATTTTCAACTAAAGCATAATCCTCATTTTCTTCATCATAGATTGGAGCAAAGTTTGAATGCCAACGAATTAAATTTTTTGATTTACAAAAAACTTGAAATTCCCTTTCCAATATTCCATTAAATCGTATTTGAACATTTTCAACATCACATCGAGCGATTTTTTTAATAAGTTCACTGAGTTCATCATCTTTCTCATCGATATCAAATTTGAAGGATTTGGTTATCCAAATATTATTGGATGGAAATAAATCCAATAATTCCTTAACTGTTTTGAATTCATATTCTTCATTGTCGACAATCATAATTATGCCATCATCTTCATCAATTCGTATTTCATCAATAATAACAAATTTGGATTTATTTTTAAAATATTTGCAAGTTTGAGAAAATTTTCGAATAATTTTTCCATTCCCATTTTGAAGGACGTATTTCATAATTGTAGAACAAAATGGAAAACTTTGTCCTTGAGTTTGGTTATAATTTATTTCAACTTTTGATGCCGCTGCAAAAAAAAAATCTTTTAATATAAAAAAAGTTTTTAGAAGGTTTTTGGAGGGTTACTGTCGAAATTTCTTTTAGTTTTTTTTTCTCAAACATTTTGGTTCTTCAGTTCTAAATTTCAACGAAAAATGGTTTTTGTTTTTTTCGAAATTTTAAAAAAATATTGATGAAAGCTTTTTTCATTTTCCACATATTTTTTTACTCTTGTTGTTTCAAATCCACTTTTAGTAAACCAAAGAAGAAGAAAAAAACTCTACCAAAAAAATTAAGGAAATTCAAAATAGTTAAAACGTTATGTTTCTTGGCTTAAAAGACTTACATTCTTCTTGTTCTTCTTCATAAATAAAAAGTTTAAGTTTTTTTTCATTCGGTTCATATTCTTCACTCGATTCACTATCTTTTTCTTCATCAATTATTATGGATTTATAAGCTTGTTTAAAATTTTTCTCAAATATTTTGTAATTTTCAAATTTAAAACCAATCTTTGTTTCACTATTTTTTGCAACATGAGCCTTAAAAAAAATTCCAACATTGTCACTAAATTAATATTTTTCAAAAACTTACTTTAATAAATTTATGATATAATTCTGGATCAACGGGGCCATCCAATTTTTCAAGATAAAATTTTTCCAATTTATGTTTCCAAGGAATTGAAAGCAATTTTGGCATAGTTTCTGGAGTTACATGACCATGGCGATAACTTAAACAAAAAAATTTTGTGTTAGTTTTTTTAATTTGCTGCAGCTTTTTATAATCTATATATGAAAAACTAACTTACGTAATTCTTTTAACATTTGGGACTAAAGCCAAAATATCTTCAATTTTTACTTCATCTTTTGGAATCAAATAATCACAAATCAATTCTTCTATGGTTCCTGCTTGAGATAGATCTTTTTCAAGTATCTCTTTCGCCCACCAAATAAAGGATAATTCAACTTTTTTTGCTGTACACCGAGCAATTTTTGGATATAAAATATGACAAAATGTTAAAGCTGAATTAATATTGAATTCTTTGGTTATCCAAATATTATCGATAGTTTCTAAATCTTTCCACCAAAAAACATCCATACACCCATCATATTTTTTGTTTTCAAATCGGCCTTTAGAAATATTGAAATCCAATGAATCCACAATAAAATATGGGAGTTTTAAATAAAAATATTTGCAAGTTCGATAAAGTTTTTGAATCAATGAAGCGTTGGAATTTTCAAGAATATATTTGATTTGCTTTTGGGAATATGGAAAATTTTGTTGGTGGAAATTGTTAATATTGAAAGTAACTTGTTCAGTCATTTTTCTAAAAAAATAAATAAATACTCGCTCGAATAAAAGAAAACACAAAATTTTTATTTCAAAAATAAAGAGATAGTTTCCTTTCAAATTTAAGAAAAGCAAAAAAAAATTTTTAATTCTAAAAATACTTTGATTCAACGACAATGAAGGAAGTAGGAGTGCCAAAAGAAAGAAAGAAATAAAGAAAAAATGTTTAAAATTAAGCGCCATTTTTTCGAAAAATAAAAAATCAGTCATCGACCAACAACCACTTTTTTTATGTTCGAAGCTATCGTCGGGCTTTTTTTATTTTGTTGAATATTTTTGAGTTTTTTTTTGGCAACAAAGATGGGAACCAACCTTCCGCCTTTTTAAAACATAGATTTTCTTTGTTTATTGTTTGATGAAAAAAAAAATAATTTTTTAGTTATGGGAAACTTAAAAAACTAAGACGTTGTTGATGAAGCAAAAAAGAATTCGATATTTGAAAAATTCATAAAAAATAAATTCGTCGACGACAGTTTAGTAAACAAATTTTTATGCTGCCATGGAACGGGAGTCGTGCCTTTTTTTGGAACCTACCTTTATTACGACAAAAATGATTTGTTTTTTTTTTCAAGCAAAAAAATTTATAAAAAATCATCTAAATTTTTCCTCTCGTTCGATTTGAACCAAGTTTAAGCTATTCTCTTTCTTCAATTTCTGTGGTTGTTTCTTCCATTTTCTAAATTTACTACTTTATAATTTTTACATTTCAATTCTCAGTCATTTTTGATTTTAATTTTAAAGCCTTTTTATATATAGCTTTTCTGGGTTTTAGATTAGTTAACAAATTTTTAAATTTACTTTCGTAAAATTAAACAAAAATAAACGAAAGAAAAATATTAAATATTCAAAAAAAGAAAATAAAAGAAAGCCATTGTGAGTGAGCCAAATGCATCCAAACCAATAAACAATAAAATCAACTGATCCATAAATTTTTTTTCAAATTTGTACATTTGGTTAGAAAAATAACAATCAATAAAGATTATTTATTGTTTTCGCAATATTCGCCCTTTAAAAAAAGAGAGACCCACAAAAAAGGAAGGAAGATTTGAAGGTTAAAAAAATAGACAAAAATAAAAAATTACAAAAAATAGCCTAAATTACATATGTTTTTTTCCACTATAAATATAAAAGCTTGGTGAAAATTAAATAGCGAAGAAGTAAGGGAACCAAAAAAAATCTTTCTTGAAAAATTTTTTTTAGAACTTTAGCATCGGCGGCTTTAAAATAAAAACCAAATGTAAAAAAAATTTTATTTCCATGCATGTTTTTAATTATTTTATCACCAAAAAATACCCAAATAAAAAAACTACAGAGTATATATAATCAAAGAACTAAATAAATTAAAGCCATCAAAACAAAATAATTATTATATTATAGTTTATGGAGTGCCTGCTTGAACCATGGTTGTATCTTCCAAATACATAACAGCAACTGAAGGTTTTTCTCGTTTTGGAATCCACGTATCTAATTTTATTTTAATTGCAGCATCAAATTTTTCATGAAAAGTTTCATCCGAAAGTTCATCAAAAATTAATTTTGCGTAAGCTCGAGGCGCTACAGCAACCTGGAAAAGAAAAAAATAATAAATGCAGGGAAAATTTTTTTAAAAACTTGCTTTAAGAAATTCATAAAACTTTTCAGCGTTTATCGGTAAATTAATTTTATTTAACCAAAGTTCTTTGATTTGATTTTTCCATGGAAGTGAAAGAATTATATCAAAAGTTTTGGAAGTAAAATAGCAATTATAAAGGCTAAAAAAAGATTTAAATAAATAAATTTCTAAAACCTTTTTTGTTGCAAAAAAAAATTATACTTACGCAATTTCATTTGCATTAATTAAATTAGGAATTAAATTTTCGATTGGAACAAAATTCTTTTGATTATCAATAATTGGAGAAAAATTTGAATGCCATCGAATAACATTTTTTGATTGGGTTAAAATTTGATATTCATTTTCTTTTATTTCTAAATATCGAATATTTACATCTTCGGCATCACATCGAATTACTTTAGCCATAATTATATGAAAATCTTCTAAATCATCTTTATCAAAATGAAAGGTTTTAGTAATCCAAATATTATTTGGAATATTATTTATTTCTGAAATATCATCGAATTCCATTTCATCCAAGCTTGATGAAATAATATTTTCTCCCCAACGCATTTCAATTTCATCAATAATTGAAAATTTGGCTGTGTTTTTAAAATATTTGCAACTTTTATATAATTTTTTCATACTTTTCCAGTTTGCATTTTCAATCATATATTTTATTAAAGGTTTGGGTAAGGAAAAACTTTGGCCTCCAGTTTCATCAAAATTTATTTCAACTTTTGCTTTCGAAGTTGTTGGAACTAAAAAAAATTTTCTGGGTAAAATCTTTGAAAGTTTTTTTAAACTTACGTTGTCGATCATAAACAAAAAGTTTTCGCTTTTTTACAAGCGTTTCATATTCATCCGAATCTGTATCATCAGCTTCATCAATTATGGCATTATAAGATCGTTTAAACGCTTTTTCATGTTCCTCTGAATTTAAAAATTCTATATTTGTATATCCATAATTTTCAAGATGAATTTCAACAAATTTATGATACATCTCTGGATTTAATTCACCATCAACTTCTTCCAAAGAAAATGTGGAGAGTTTTTGTTTCCATGGAATTAAAAGCAATTTAGACATGGTTTCTGGAGTTACATGGCAGGTACCATAACTAAAAAAGAAAATAGTATTCATGGACTTTAAAAAAGCTGGCATTTGGAAGTGAAAATTTTTTTGTCGCTTTGAAATGGCATTTTTAAAGTTAAAAAAAAAGAACTCACGTAATTCGTTTAGCATTTGGAACCAAAGCCAATATATCTTCAATGGGAACTTTCGAATCATCATCACCATCAAAATCATCCAAAGAATTAGTAATTTCCAATGAATCACAAACTAATTCTTCAATGGTTCCAGATTTAGTTAAAATTTCAAATTCTTCTTTCGTAAACCAATGAGATGAAATTTCAATTTTTTTCGCAGTGCATCGAACTATTTTGGTATTCAATTCATTTTGAAATCTAACACTTGAAACAATATTTATTTCTTTTGTAATCCAAATATTATTTATTCGATTTAAATCCGTGGGTTCATGAATATCCATACATCCATCATATTTTTCATTTTCAAATCGACCTTTAGCAAATTCAAAATCCAAAGTATCCACAATAAAATATGGTTGAGTTTTATAAAAATATTTACATGTTCGATAAAGTTTTTGAATTACGTTTGGATTAGAATTTTCAAGAATATATTTGATTTGCTTTTGGGAGAATAAAAAATTTTGTTGGTGGAAATTATTAATATTGAAAGTAACTTGCTCAGCCATTTTTCTAAAAAAAGAATGTTACTGTATATTTCGGTGGTAGGAGCAAAAATTATTGAAATAATATAAATATTAAAATCCGAAAGAAAAAAACGAATTAATAAATCAAAAAAAAAAACAATTTTGTCCAAAAATTAACGATTTTATTATAAAAACTTTTTCCTAAAAAATCAACAAAATTAATAAATTTTTTATAAATAAAAAATCAACAAATTAATTAACAAAATCATGAACGACAAAATCAGTCAGTCAGTCATTCTGAAGCAGCCATAACAGCTTTGAGTTCTTCAATAAACAATTTTTCCTTTTTATTTTTCTTATTTTTCTTATTTGTTGGAATAATAATATCTTTGATACTTTTATTGTGATATTTGTTTAGATGCACGGCAAATCGAGCCCTAGCAAAAAAGCTTTGGGAACAATTTTCACATTTATACGCATAATTTCCATTATGCATATTTAAATGATCATCGAGAAGGGTTTGGCATGAAAAGGATTTGGTACAATTTTCAAATGAGCATGAAAGCTTTTTGGCTCTGGCAAATTTTTTATATCGATTTTCGTGGACACTCGCGTTATGACGAATGAGATTTCGACGAGTTGAGAAGAATTTATCGCAATTTTGACATTGGAACCCGTCTAAAAAAATAAAGTTTAAGATTAGGCACAGTAATTTTAGAAATGGTAATTGCTCCCATTCGAATGACTTTTTTAGTGGCAGCAACCAGAACTTTTTTGAATGTTGTTAGAAATTTTCAGAAATGTTTAAAAAAATAAATGAAAGTTTTCGAAAGTATCGGATACTTTTAAAGAAAGAAAAGCTTCAGAATTTCGGATGGTCCAGAACAAAAAAAGTTTTTACGGGTGTTAAAAGAGTCGAATATTTTTTTGGTGGCGATTTTGTGCATAAATTTTCTAAACTCAAAATGGTTCTATCTCAGTTTTGCCTATTTTGTTCCTTAAACGCCGAAAAAAAAAACTTAGAAGAAAAAATTCATACCAAAATTCTCAGCACTTTTAATTGTAACAAATTCATGATCTAAATCAGAATTTTCTTTTTCCTCCATTTCTTCTTCATCCATTCTGATGTTATCCTCGGCTACTTCATGACTTGAATCATTTTGGCCGCAATTTTTAAGTTTCAATCCATTTTTAAGGGAATATTCAAATTTAATTTCAGTGTGATTCTCTCGAAAATGGGCTTCTATTTCTCCAGCAAATATTATTTTTTGTTGATCATTACTTCCACAATTTTTAACCGGGCAAATTAATCCAATTTGATGAAAATCTTTAATATGAGTTTCAAGAATTTTTGAATTTTCTGTGGAAAAATTATTACATATTTCACATTTTTGAAGAGTTTTTAAAAGTAAAGCAGTCGACGACGAAGATTTTTGAATGGAATTTTTTTGATTATTATGAAAAGTTTTAATATGTTTTTGTAGAACTCTTTTAACAAAATATCCTTCACATCCATCAATGGAACATCGAATGGCTTTGGAACCATGAACGGTGGTAGTGTGTCGACGCATATACCATCTTCGAGCAGTTCGATAATAACAATTTGGAACTGGGCATGCATGAGGCACGGGATGCATGGTTTCCACGTGTTTTAAATGAGTCGCATAATTTGGAAATATTTCAAAGCAATGTTGACATTTTAAAGTGCCTTTAAAAAAATAAATATATGTAAATTTTTCTTTGGGGCAAAAAAAGCTTCTTACTTTTGGATGATTGGTTTTTTTGTTTTATTCGTTTTCTTTTTTTAACCGTCGAACTTTCAGAAGAATAATCATTTTCAGAAGTAGAAAAATTTTCTATAGCGGTTTTTAACCGGAAAACTGGAATATTATTATTTTCAGTTCGAATTATTTCACAAACATCCGATAAAGAAGAAGCATCGTCGTCAGATTCCATATCACTAAAAATTTATGAAACAAAACTATAAAAAATTTGCATAAAATAGTTCAAAAAAAAATATCACAAAGTTTAGAAAAACTTCAATCAATAAATTTAACAAAAAATTAGGAATTATTTATTAAAAAATATTTTTATTATATAATAAACCCGTATTTTTTATTTTTTGAACAAATTGAAATAAATTTTGAAAGTTGAGTTTCTTGAAAAAATAAAAACGGTAGTAGGAGGATTTTTTAATTACATAACTCTTCGAACTATTGCATCTTGATATTCAGGTTTTTCATTGATTGGTTCCCAAAATTCTAATTGTTCTCTAAATTTTTGTGAAAATTCTTTTGCAATCTTTTCCCGGTTTTTCAAATCTTCTTCAAACATCATGCATACTCGACATTTGGGTGCAGCGTTTTTCTAAAATAAAAAAAATCATCTTAAATTTGAAAAAAAAAATCCAAAAATAACGACGAACTCGGATAAATTGATAAAATATTTCTGCGTCTATTGGAGCATCAATATCAAAAAGTCCAAATCTTTGAAATTTTTGTTTCCATGGAATTGTAAGTAATTTTGTAAATGTATTTGGAGTTATATGGGCACTTTTGAAACTGAAAACAGAAGATTGCAAAAAAAATTATAGAAAGAAACCTAAAAAATATTCTAAACAACAAAAAAAGTTTATAAAAACTCTTCCAAAAGGAAAATATTCTAATGTTTTTCGAAGTTTTAGCTACTTTGAAATAATTTTTTCTTAAGTTTTTCTAAACTTTTCAATATTCCTCTTCAACATCCAAATTTTTCATTACAAATTTTAGCAGAATCAAACCCTTTAAAAAACTAAATTTCTTACAAGAATTCTTAACACAAAATTTGTAACAAAAAAAGTCTAAAAAACTAATTCATATATTCCAAAAAATTTCTCAAACCTCTTACCTCTCAATTTTTTCCTAACATTTTTTTTATCTTTCTTTAAAACAAATTTTTTTTGTTTGTTACCTTATTTCATAAGCATTTGGAACCTTCGATAAAATATCTTCCAATGGAATTATTTCCCTCGTTTTATCATCAATGATCGTGGTATCCATGGATAAATCTTCAACCATTCCCGATTTAGTCATAATTTCAAAATGAGACATATACAATATTTCACAATGATAAAATATTATTTTTGCTTCACATCTCACAACCGCTGGAATCATTTCATAAAATAAATATGGAAAAAGTAAAAAAAATATTTGATTAGTAATCCAAATATTTTCCATTTTTATCAAATCTCCCGATTCTATGGGATATGAAATTCCATTTATTTGTATTTCAGAATGTTCAAGATCGCTACAAATTTCATCGAAAATACAATATCGAGCTTTAATATAAAAATATTTGCATGTTTGATGCAATTTTTTCATTATTGAAGCATTCGCATTTTCAATAAGTTTATCCATCACATCTTTGGGTAAAGAAAATTTTTGTCGAATTGCTGTGGCATCATTAAAAGGCACAACCACCATAATAAGAAAAAAGAAAAATTTGATGTAAAATAAATAAGCTTTGATAATAAAAAGTAAAATAAATACGGAATTGTAGGAAAAATAATATATATTTAGTTTTTAATTTTTTGGTTTACCTCAAAACTTTTTTTTAAATAAAAATAAATAAAAAGAAATTAAAGTTTTTTCTTGGCAAATAAGGAACGCTTCGCCAAATTGAACTAAATAATTTAGTTTGAATTTCAGAGTCTAGAAAATAAAGAATAACAAAAAAATTTTGTTTCACTCATTTTGCTCCAAATTTAAATCCATCAAAAAAAAATCTTATTCCAGAAATCTTGCCTCGAAGATTGCAAATTTACAACGTTTTTTCAAATTAATTATTGTAATTTAACCATTTTATAATTTGCTCAGTTTTTTGAAACCAGATCTTTGACCTTTTTTAGAATGAAAGAAAGAAACAAGGAGGTGGCATTCTTTTTTGTTTGCGCACTTTTTTTTTGCCCTTTCATTTCAGCTACAATCTTTTTTTTTGTTTGTTGGCAAAAATGAAAATAAAAAAGTGAAAGGAAAAAGGATGTTTTGATCTTTTTTTTCTTTATCGATTTGCTACATTCCAATTTTTTTTTTGCTGATGCTTCGCGAATTTTTCATAAACATCAGAAAAATAAAAAAGCTGACGACGACGGCAACAAAGAAAGTGTCTGTCTCTTCTTCCTTCGTTTGCTTTTTGTGAATGAAAAAAAAAACTAGCGAATTTATGTATTTTTTTGTAAATCCATAAATTTTTTAGATTTTTTTCTCCTTGTTGTTTGAGAAAAAAAAGTATGAATCAACAACAACAAAAAAGTAAATGGATTTTTAATTTATTTACTCTTGATAAACCATATCTCCAAAAGGAAGGTTTATTTAAAGCTCTTCCAAAATCAATTTTACGATATATTTTTGAAAATGCCAAAGTTGATCATTGGAAAAAGTTGTATGAAACTTGCAAATATTTTTATTTTATTTTTCCTCATGTTATCGTGGATACTTTAAAAGATGCTGAAGATTTTACTCGAACGGTAAAAAAGTTACTTTTTTTCATACCAGTTTTTGAGAGATGGAATTCATAGAACTTTTTTTGCAAATTATAATCCTAAAACTTTTGTCCCTTTAAAAAACCCTTTAAAAAACTATGATTTTTAACATTTTTTTCCAGAAAAAATATTATTTAAATTATTCACCCAAATATGAAAACGTCCATAATTTTTGGCTTTGCGACACGGTGAGATTCAATCGAAACAGCTTTATTATTCCTGAAATTATTTCTCGAGTTTCAATATGCCATATTCGAATCCTTCAATTTATTAGTGTTTCATTAAATATGACTGAATTAGAATTTTTGACAAAATCAAAAAAAGTTGAAGAAATTGATTTTCAATGCACGAAACTTATAAATCAATATAATGGTATGGCACCAATTGAAGATATGATTAGCTATTTTCCAAATGCATATTCCATTGAGTAAGAAACTTACCTTATTTTTTAAACTTGGATGTCAGACTTTCAAGGAATTCTTTAAAAGCAATTTCGCAGCGAAGTTTTTTTTTGATTAATTTTTTAAACAAATTTTTATTAATTCAATTTCGTTTTTTTTCAGAATTGACGAAGCCCTAACTTCTGATGACACTTCCATCAAACTTTACAGCCTTCAACGAACGAGAAAATTAAAGGATCTTCGACTTCTTGGAATTGATGGTCAATTAAATACTAGACTCTTTTTCCAATTTTTAATGGTACAAAAATTTTTTTTCTGGGGTTTTAAGTCTAAAGAAATTTCAATTATTATTTTTATAGAAAAATGCTTCCATTGATTCATATTGCATAATTGAATTTGATGATGCTGGATATTCTGAAGCTTTTGAAGATGCATTGAGAATGGAATTAAATAAAATTAATTGGTCTGATATGCTTGAATCCAAACAACATATGTCCATTTCTGATAGCGATCCAGAAAGAAATTTTCGTGAATTTCGAAAGTTATTAATTCGATGTGAAAAAATTGAAAAAAAAGCTGAAAAAATGAGAAAAGCAAATCTCAATAAAATTTATGATAAATTTCGATATTTTATTGATGGAATTGAAAATCCTTTGTCGTCTGTTGTTCCACAAATTTGTGCTAAAAATAATGGCTGTTGTGAAAAAGTTGAAGATGAAAATGAAATTTATGAAAGTTTTCGAAGATTTTTACTTCGAAATTCTTATTCTGGTATATTTTTTTTTCTTTCTTCAATATCTAAACTTTATATAATTTCCTTTTCTTTGCCCCATTGCTAAAACGAAAACACCCAAAACCAAAAAACTGTTTTTTAATGCTTTTTGGCAGCTGAATTTAAAAAGCATATAAGAAAATACAGTTTTTTATGGCAATCGTCGTCGAGCAAATTTTTTTCTTTCTTTCATTGCGCACCAAACACAATATAACAGATGTTTACGATGCTATTTTCAAGGGGTCATTGCGATAAGTATTTCTGATATATATATTTTTTTGTGATTCATCTTCCATATTTTTTTTTCTTTAAATCTTTAAAAGCTTGTTTGCAAGGTTGATGATTCTCAAATCAAAAAAATGATGAAATCGATTGATTTTTAGTTTAGCAAAATCCTGAAAAAATAAATTCATTTTTAAGTTTAAAACTGTGGCATTTATTTTTTTTTATTTTACAAAGAATCAATGTTTCAAATAACAAAACCATTTTCTTCTTCTTCTGCACCTATCGCGCTCGCTTGCTTGCTTGCTTACGTCGTCAATGTTTTTCTTATTTTTTTTCTTCGTCTTAAAGTTTTCAAAAACGGCGTTTTTTGTTTTTTCAACGATGAATGCTAAAGGTTGCTGATAGATCTGCTGCTTAAAAATCTATCTATCTTCTTTTTTTCTTAAACGAAAAAAAAATAGTATCGATTTTGTTGATTCATAAAACAAAAAATATGTTTTATTTTTTTGGTTTCTCAGTTTTAAAATTACAAAATCATTATTTTGTTTGTTGCTTTAAGTATCCGTTGTAAAAAAAAAGCAAATTTGCAATGTTTCTTTTTTGCCTTTTGTTTTTCTTTTTTCTGTAATTTATTTTTGGTTCGCTTCTTTTCGATCACATTTTTATCCTTTCGAATTTTTATTTGAAAATAAGTTAATTAAACTTTATTTATTTTTTTCAGATTTTCTCAAAACTCCTCTCATTTCTCAATTTTCTGAGGAAAGCAAAGGTAAAAAAAGCTAACCAACAAACAAAAAATATATTTTGAGTGTTGTGAAACTTTGTTTGCTATTTTTTCCATTAAAAAAATTTTCGAACTTTTTTCCTGTCTTTTTTGTTTTTTTGTTCTCCGCTTTTTCCCTTTGTTAATTTTTAATATCTCCTCGCGGCTTTTAGCTATTTTTTAAGACCAAAAAATTCCTGCAAATAATATAAAATAAGCGCTTTTTTCAGATTCACCCAAAATGGATTCCTCCTCTTCTTCATCCATTACCATGCCGCTTGAAAGCAAGAACAAAGGTAAAGAATTTACATTTTTTTGTGGCTAAAAAAAGTTATTCTTTTTTAGGTCTTTCTTCATCCACTCCCATTTCCGCCAAAAATAATCAAAAATTATATTTTGAATATAAACCAACTGATAAACAACATATTGAGTAAGAATTAAAAATAATACAAAAAAACCCACATTTTTTTGTCTCAAATAAAATTTTTTTTTTCCAGTAACTTTTATCGAGCTCATGCTGATTTGATTATTCATCCTCATGTAAATTATTATCCAATAGTTTTGCGAAAAGCTTCATCCATTCCAAAAATCAATGAACGAACTTGCGCTCATTGTCGAGCAGCGCTTATTAACCAAAAATATGTGTTGACTCATTTTGAAAAATTTTATTTAAATAAATTAGAAGAAAAAAATGCAATTCGAACTATTTGTGCTTCGTTGGTTTGCGTCAATGCTCATTTTCCTTATTTCAAATTTATTAAATTTGATCCCGATGAAGTTACTCGTGAAGAAGCTGCAGCTATCAAAAAAGTGATTAGCCGAAAATAAAATATTTTATGTTAAAAATAAAATTTTGTAATTTACTTTTAAATTTTTAGTTAATCGATTTACTTTTTTTATGATTGAAAATATTTTTACTTTGATTTTAGTAAATTTTAACTTTGTTTAAATTTAAATCTTTTTTTCCATAGGATTTTGTAATAAATAAAAATAACATAATCATAGAGAAACTTTTAAAAATGCAAAGAGAAGAAATTCGAAATAAATGACAAAAAGAACAAAAACATTTTTTATAACAAAACTTTAGTCTCCAATATTAGATACCGATGAATTGTATGATGAATTTGTTATATGTATTCATTTATAGCGTTAATTACGTAGAAGAAGAAAAAATGCGGAGACAAGGAAAATAAATGAAAGATTTTTAAAGCAAGAATTTTAAAAAAACGTCACAGCCGCAGATGACGCTTTACTCGATTTTGGCGCATTATTATTATTAAAAAGTATAAACTAATTTCTCGGTTTTTTTCTGGTTAAACCTAAATTTCTTTGAATTTTAATATATGTTTGTTTATCTTTGAAAAAGTTTATTTTATTTTTTGTTTAGATATGGAAAATTTCTTGGAAAAATAATAATTTCACACTTACTTTTTTTATTTGTAACCTCAAGCTCTAATTTATATGGCATTCATATAATCACAGAAAGGGGTATTTTTGTTTATTGTTTTGTTTTTTGCTTTTGTTGTTGTTTTATTTTTTAATTGCTGATTGGATAAACAAAAATAAATGGCATAAAAAAATATTATTCGAAAGTAGTTTGTTAGTTAATTTGAAACATCGCAGACGAAAAAAATTTTTATCCAAATTAATTCGCGAATTTTTTTTTGTTGTTGCCAAAAATGTCTGAACTTTTTACTTTTGACAATCCACATCTCCAAAAAGATGGATTGTTTAAAGCTTTTCCAAAACCAATTTTAAAATATATTTTTGAAAATGTGAAAGTCAATCATTGGAAAAAATTATATAAAACTTGTAAATATTTTTATTTTATATTCCCAAATATTATTGTGGATTATTTGGATTTTGATGATTATGATCTCATTTGTAAGGTAAGTAATAACAAAAAAGTTTTTTTGGTTTTAGCCCAATTTAAAAAAATTCTTTTTGCAGGTCGATAGTTATGAGCTGGATTTAACCGAAAAATATAAAAATACAACAACAACAAACTTTTGGCTTTGCAATACTTTTCATTGCATGGATAGTTCAAATTTTATATCAGAAATAATTCCTAAAATTTCTTTTTGTCATATTCGCATTCTCGAATTTGAATATATGAAAATAAAAATGAATGAATTAGAATTTTTGGCGGAATCAAAAATGATTGAAAAAGTTTGTTTATATACTACAAAAATTATGGATTCTAAAACTTTTGAAGAAGTCTTTCTTGAAAATATTATTTCACTTTTTCCAAATGCATATTCCATTGAGTAAGAAGAAACTTAAAAATTTTAACATAACAAAATTTTATCTGTCTTCTGCTTTTTTAGAATTGATGAAGCCAATATTTCTCCAGAAACATCCTTAAACCTTTATTGTTTGGAACGAACCAAAAAATTAAAACGCTTTAGACTCACAGATATTCAAGAAGGCGAAATGGATGTTAAATTAATTTATCATTTTTTAATGGTATGTTTTTTCGTTAAAAATAGATTTGTTGAATATTTTTTTAACCAAAAAAAAGTTTTCTTTAAAATTTTGATTAGCTTGACAAAATTTCGGGTTCCAGAAGTTTCTTTTTTTTCAAAATTTTTCTAAATCCTGTATTTCTAAACTTTTTTAAAATATTTTTTTTCATTTCAGAAAAATGCCGCCATTGATGCGCGTTGTTTCATTCAATTCGATGATCGAGGATATTCAGAAGCTTTTGAAGATGGATTAAAAATGGAATTAGATAAAATTAATTGGTCGTATATGTTTGAACCTGAACCTGAACTTTCTTCGTCAAACCGAAAAAATTTAGATGATAAAGAAAAATATTTTCATCAATTTTGGGATTATCTTCCGCGATGGGATAAACGCTTTAAAAAAGAAGAAGAAATGAAAGAAGCTCATCGAAATTTTCTTCATAACAAAATTTATGATAAATTTCGATTTTTCTTTGATGGAATAGAAAATCCAATGAAAATTGAAACTAATGAACCAAAAGAAATGAATAATGAGAATGAAATTTATCGAAGCTTCAGAATGTTTTTGAATTGTTGCCACACCAAAACAATTCGAAACAAGGGTGCTTTAATTAAAAATTACAACGCCATCATTTTTCAAAAACACAACAACAAAAAAGATCGTTCATCGTCCGTAATTAAAATTCCTTATTCAAATCCTAAAAAACGTAGACGCTTTTGGCGGGCCATCGCTAAACAAAGTCTTCAAGTTTATCAAAAAAATATTTTGTAATTTTTTTCAATTTTTTATAATTAATTTTTTGTTTGTTTGTGGAAAACTTTTTCGTTTTCACAATAAATATTTTTTGTTTTGGCTATGAATAAAGTTTATTTTGCATATTATCATTTTTAATTTCAAAGCATACAAAAAAAGGACATTTTTTTAAAAATAGTTACCAACAATTTTTTTGTTAGTTTATTTGTTTGTTAATTTATGCTAATCCCATTTCTTCATTCCATTCATCCCAAGTAACAAATTCTAATGATGGCTTATCATCGTCTATGGGATCCCATAATTCTTCAACCAGTTCTTTCAAATCTGTTTTAAATTCATCTATTTCATCGTCATCTTCAATTAGATCCTCATCAAAAATTAATCTGATTTCTGCTTTTGGAACAACAGATTTCTAAAACTCCGTATGCAAATTTTTCAAGATGTTAAAAGACTGACTATACTTACTTGAATAAAATTAAAAAATATATTTGGATCAAAGAGGTTTTCAATATCCAATAAATGGAGTTTTTCTAGAAGGTTATTTTTTGGAAGGGCTTCAAGCTCTTGATCAGTATTCGAGGTGACACCGCAAGGGAACATTCTAAAAATAAATATGGATTTTCCGATTATTCACTCTGACACAAAAAATTTTAAACTAACTAACATTATTTCAGTGGCTTTAGGTAATCGAGAAAGGATATATCCAAATGAAACAAGATATTCTTCATCATTGATAATACCACATCGTTCAGATTTCCAATCGGTAACTTTCCCGGATTCTGTAAGAATATTAAATTCATTAAGCGTAATAGTAATATTTGAAAGCCAAATAGTTTTTGCATCACATTTCACAATTTTTGGAATTATTTCATTGATTGGATTATTTTCAGAATTGTATAAATTAAGCCATTCAGTAATCCAAATATTATTGATTTGCTTTATTTGTTTAAAGCTATAAACCTTTAATTCATCTTCGAAATCATCTCCATCAATCACAAATTTTAGATACTGATCAAAAAGGGTATTCCATTCAATTTCATCAACAAAATAATATGGTCGCTTGTTATAAAAATATTTACAAGTTCCATAAAGTTTTTGTAAAACTTTAGCATTGGCATTTTCAATTATGTAATTAATCAATGGTCTTCTTTGATGAGATCCAAAAGTTTGGGTTGCAATAAATCCATGAGTTTTAAATGGAATTACTTTTCCTTGTAATTTCTTTTTTTCTAAAACCAAATTATTCAATAATTTAATAATATTCATAAAAAAATCGATGAATTTACCTAAGGCTTTTTCTGCGGCTGGATCATTTTCAAGTTTTCGTCTTTTTGCAACTGGTTCTTCTTCCCCATTAATCATGGAATTAATGGTTTTAGTAAAATTTAATGAAAATTTATAACTATTTTTATATTTAAATCTTATATCTATTTCAGCTTTAGGTGAACAACGTTGCTAAAAAAATTCACAAAAAGCATTTGATACAGGAAGGAAGGCTACTAAAAAATTTACTTTAACAAATTTGAAGAATTCATTAACATTAATTGGTCCATCCAATTCTCGAAGGCAAAATTTGTTCATCTTCCATTTTTGTTTAACTCTAAATAATTTTTCAATTGTTTTGGGAGTAACATGACAATTGTCCATTCTAAAGAAAAAAAATTTATAAATGGAACGAATATATGTGTAAAGATTTTGAAACTCACTGAATAGCTAAAGCATTAGGAAGAAGTAAAATAAGTAAATCTTCGATAGGTACTTTCGAACCATCTTCATTAATAATTTTAGCTCCCATAAAACATGTATCTTCGATAGTTCCAAATTTAGCCAATTTCGCAAAATCATCTTTGGTCAAAGTTGCACCCATTGCTCTTAGTTTTTTTACTTCGCATCGAACAATTTTAGAAATAAGTGAATGGCATTGTTCTTGATTTCCTTGAATTTTAATCCAACCATTTGTTGTCACCCAAATATTGTCGATAAACGGTAAACGATTAACATCATAAAGATAAGTTTTTCTAACTTCATCCGATATTGGAAAGTTTGCCCAATTTATAACAAAATCTATTTCATCAACAATTAAATAAGGAACTTTCATATAAAAATATTTACAAGTTTGATACAATTTTCTCATAAGTTTAGCATTGGCATTCTTTAAAATATATTTTCTAATTGATTTAGGCACAACGAAATTTTGTTTCTGAAGATTATCGGGGGTGAATGGAATCACATCATCATCCATATTTATTAATTACCAATCCACAAAACTTTAAAGTTTAAACTAGGGTTCCTGTACCCCCCCCCCCCCCCGCGGGGACGGGGATCCCCGATTCCCCGTCCCCGAATCCCCGTCCCCGAATCCCCGTCCCCGAATCCCCGTCCCCGAAGAATTTCGTCCCCGTCTTCATCCCCGAATCCCCGTCCCCGAAAGAAATTGTCCCCGATGAAAATTTTGTGGACATTTTCATGATTTTTTTTCTTCATTTTTCTCTTTTGTTCTTTACATGATTGCCTTACGAAAGATTAAAACAAACATTATTCGACAATGCCATATTGAAAAAAAACTTAAAAAATTGTTTTAAATACACGGCGGTATAGCTTCAATGAAAAAGTGAAGTTCAAATGGAAATGAAAAATTTGGTCGTTGGTGGTCGAATTGCCAAAAACCAAAGGAAAAGCTATTTTTTTAGTAAAAAATGTCTGTTTTTTTGCATATTTAATTATAATTCTCTACGGATATTCAGTTGAAAAATATTGAAACTCTCACAGAATATGTAATCGAATATTGCGGATAAGATCGTGAAGATAGATTTTCATAAAAAAATCAATGAGCCGAAATCCTAGCGTAAGAGTTTTGAGCATTTTGGTCATTTTTACGTTAGAAAAAGTGATTTTTTTTGGAACTTTTTCAGAAACAATTATGGCTAAATTCATTAAGTTGCTTTAATTTTATTCTGTGACATTGAAAATCTATAATCTTATCTTGCCTACAAATTGGTGCAATCAGTTTTTCCGAAGACAATCTTTTTCCGAAAATCCTTACGTAAGAGTTTTTGGAATGCATGGAAACATAGCTTCTGCTTTGAAAAAAAGCAAGAAATTGTGATATTTTTTATTTATTTTTTAACCAAAATACATATTTAAAATAATAAAAACATTTTTTTCCATTTTTATGTGCACTTTTCTATAATATATGTATATAAAAAAATAAATCAATAACAATTTAATGTAAAAAATATTCAAAATTTCAATCGAAAAAGTAAAATGAAACATTTTTTTCAACACCAAATATTGAATTTTTAAATAGAAAATCTAGGATGCCATTCTTTTCTTTTGAGCTAATTCCTACTTTTTTGATAACATTAGTATCCCTGTTTACTTCAACAAAAATAGGAGCAACCTAAATATAATTTAATAATCGATTAAATAATTATTTTAAAAAATTACCAATGCTGGGCTTTTATATAGGCAAGCAGAAAGAATCTTTTCAATACTCAACCGCGATTTTCCATTTTCTTGCATAACTACACAAAGGATAAAAGGATTGTTTAAGGTAAGTTTTTTTGCTTCTATTAATTCTAGCAAGGCATCGAGGTTATTGGGAATAACAAATTCATTATCGTTGTCGATCTAAATGTTTCAACAATTATGAAAATATATGAATTATTAATAAATATACTTTTACTGATAAAGAAGAAAGAAAAGCTTACTTTAAAAATATTTTCTTGTATAAATTTCTTCCAATCTTTGCACTTTTTAATTTTAAATTGAAAAGTGTTATCTTCAAGGCTTAATTTTTCTTTCCAATAATTAAATGAAAGAGTAATCATTTTGTAATCACCATCTGATTTACTAATACTTTCGGTAGCATCCATTTTACTAAAAATATAATTATGTGCAAAAAATTATAAAAAAATGTTTAGCAATCAAAAATTCGCAATTTAATAAGTCGATTATGTTTGGAATATAAATATTAAAAAAAACTCAAAGTAAATCAGTTATATATAAATATCAGTAAAATAAACAAAAAATATAAAAAGGAAAATGTTTCCCGCGCTTGTAAGTTCGCATCATATTTACAATCAAAGATGTAAACAATGAAGACAAAATACGATTTTTTTGGCGCGCGGTTTTTTTAATATTGATTGAATAAAATGTTTTTGGCTTGGTATTTGCTTTTTGAAAGAATGGCAACCCATGTGTCCCAAAAAAAAAAGAAAGTCAATTTGAAAAACAAAATAGCTCAAAAGTGTGTATCATTTGTACATCATTTTTGCTGTTATTTTGTAGAATATATCCTTAATACTTTTTATTACAAAATTTTGCATTTTGCTTTGTTAGTTTGTATATTTTATTTTTAAATGCAACCATCAAAAATTGTTAGCGGTGATGATTTTCTTCGAAATGCTGACCAACCAAGGAAACGAAGTTTGAGGGATCGAGAACAAAAAAATTACGATGGTAAAGAAATAATTATACTTATATCTGATAAAAAGATTGCCATTTTTAGAAACTAAGCAACTTTCAATTATTTTTCTGAACAGATAATCGAGCATATGCATTCTGTAATAAAACAATGGCTAAGAAGAATTGCCACTCATGATGAGAAAAAATTATGTTTGTTGGTAATGAGCTGGAGCTGGGAAAGGAATATATGCTTCGATGAAAAAGAAAGTTTACCAAATGAAGAAGTCAGAGGCTTAGCTGATTCACAATTTCTTTGAATTCAAAGATAAAGTTTTATCATAATTTCTGTTTTTGAATTTTTTTATAATTCCCATGATTAAAAAGATATAAATTAACATATTACAGCCGAATTTTGTTATTTTTATATAAAATATTTTATGAAACTTTTGTATTTTGGTTAAAAAATAAATAAAAAATATCACAATTTCTTGCTTTTTTTCAAAGCAGAAGCTATGTTTCCATGCATTCCAAAAACTCTTACGTAAGGATTTTCGGAAAAAGATTGTCTTCGGAAAAACTGATTGCACCAATTTGTAGGCAAGATAAGATTATAGATTTTCAATGTCACAGAATAAAATTAAAGCAACTTAATGAATTTAGCCATAATTGTTTCTGAAAAAGTTCCAAAAAAAATCACTTTTTCTAACGTAAAAATGACCAAAATGCTCAAAACTCTTACGCTAGGATTTCGGCTCATTGATTTTTTTATGAAAATCTATCTTCACGATCTTATCCGCAATATTCGATTACATATTCTGTGAGAGTTTCAATATTTTTCAACTGAATATCCGTAGAGAATTATAATTAAATATGCAAAAAAACAGACATTTTTTACTAAAAAAATAGCTTTTCCTTTGGTTTTTGGCAATTCGACCACCAACGACCAAATTTTTCATTTCCATTTGAACTTCACTTTTATACCGCCGTGAAATCGAAAAAAAATCAAAAAAAAAATTTTCTTCTATACCCGTCCCCGTCCCCGTCCCCGAAAAATTTGGTCCCCGGCGGGGATGACGGGGATAATATTTTGGAAAACGGGTATGTCCCCGTCCCCGCTTTTTTCGAGATTCGGGGGGGGGGGGTACATGAACCCTAGTTTAAACTAATTTTTGATTTTCAAAAAAAAACTGCATTAATGCATATCGTTGGCAAAAGAATTCTTTTTGCCAGAAAAAGAGTCCATGAATATCATTCAAAAAAATTGGCTATGAAAATGCTTATTTACAGGCATTTTTTCCTTCAATAAAATATCAAAACAAAATTATGATTAGAACGTACCCTTTTTTAAAAGCAAACGCGACATAATACGGAAAAAATCAAATCCACACACAAAAATATTTTGTATTTCCAACTTCTTGCTTGCAACTTTATAAAACAAATGATCGATGAAAGTTAAAACTTAAAAAGAATAATAATTAACAAAAAATTAAAATGGATTGGTAGGATCTGCATTTGTTGCAACTTTAGTCATGATTATTTGGAAATTATGAAGAATCTTAGAAAAATCATTCCATTCGTCTTTGAAAGCAATCAATCGCTTTACCTTTCTTTGATACATCTTATAAAAGTTCGTCGTATTTTTATTTTATCTCATCAAACTAAAGACTTAGAAATTGCCGTTTATGTTAACTAAATTTTAATATCAAAAAAATTGAAATATCCATAAAACAAAAAATTATTAGAGATCGTATCATTTTTTTGAGCAAGTTAGAGGGCTCACTATCAAGTATCTTATTTGATAAACCAATATCCAGTACAACAAAACAAAATTCGCTGAAAGCCTAATCAAAAAACCAGAAATTTTGTTTTGCAACATCTTGCTTATTAATAAACCAAAAAATAAATATTTATTATGTATATTAATTATTACAATATTCAACAACAAAATACAACATAAATCAGATCATACAATAAACCAATGAGGAGATAATTGAGATGCATCAAGTAAAGTTTGTGTTAAACCGAGAAATGAAAACGGAACCGGGATACCATTAGGCTAAAAAATGAACATTCATTAATCTCCTACCAAAAAACAGAGATAAGCAAAGTCAAGAAAAACATACAAAAACAAACAATTTTCTTAAACATTCTTCAACAGCTTTGGTGGATGGAAAAGCCAAAACTTCAGCTAAATCTTCCAATGGAAAACTAACACATTTAGCTCCAAATGCAATTCGAAATGCTTTTAATGCTTCCAATCTTAATGAACCAATATGAATCCAAAGAGCATTCCTAAAATATAATAATAATCAATCAAAGTACTCTAAACTAACGAACAAAAGTTTACCGTAAATAATCAATTTTTCGTCGTTTAAAAGTTTGAAAGAATTGTGAATAATTTTTGTCCATAAAATTGAATACAAGTTTTAACAGCTTTTCAGTATCTTCAGTAAAATCAAACGTTTCCAAAACATCATATACAACTTTCTCATTGTTGAGATAATAATAAACATAAGCTTCCAGGATCTGAAAACTAAGGTGTTATTCAGGCGTCTAAGAATTGCACAGGAGTCAAACAACAAGTAAAAATGAAACAAGCTTACATACCTCACTTGAAGTTTCACCACCAAATTTAGCAGCTACTAACCATCGAGAAAAACATTCATCAATTTCAGAATTATGAAGTTTCTTTTCATAGGATTGAATCTTTAAATCTTCACATCGCTTCTTTGCATTTAGATAAAATGGAATTTGAAATTCAAGTAAACGAATAATTTGTTGAGGTAAAAGTTGTTGAACGATTAAATCTTGTCGAATAGCTCGAAATCGATTTGCTATAAAACCATAAACCATTGGCCATTGAGTTGGAGCTTGATAGGAGTCTAATAACCTGAAAAAGAGATACGTTAAGAACAAGCAACGTTAGTTAATGGAATCAGCAAAAATAAGAAGCAAGCATCACATCATAGAAAACACTGTGATACTACTACAGCACCAATGCAAACTAACCCTAATAAATATTCAGTAGTAATAACCAAAGTTTCATATGGTCGAACATCTTTCAAATGGACATTCTTATCAGCTGCAGGACGAGAATATTCTTTTACCATTTTACCAAGCAATGGTTTTCTTTCAGCTCGCTTCATATTTACAAAAGGCGTTGAAGTTTCCATGGGATGAATTAACAGATTTTTAGTTCGAAAATGTATTTCACTTTTTGAACACATTTCTAAGCAGCTTCCAACTTTTGGTTTAACGATAACAGGAGCTTTTCGTGCTTGAGATTTAAGTTTGATGAGTTCATTATAAGTTGATTGAATAGTAACCATTTTACGACAATAAAAAGTATCCTAAAAGCTTACTACTGTAAGTTGATGCAAAAAGACAATAAAGCAATAAAAATTATAGCGGTGATGCCACTCAAAAACATCATCAACAATATTTACATATATACAATTTATTTCACTATCAACAAACAAAAAATAAAAACATTAAAACAATAAATCATCCAAAAATTCATCCATAGCTTCTTCTTGAGTTTTTTCAGCAAATGGATCTCTTGACCAAATTTTTGCAGCTTCTTCAGCAACCTTTGATTCTTCTCGAGCTTTTTGCGTTTCTTCTTTTTCTTTAGCATCTTCTTCATCAGCTTTATGCGTTTCATCTTCATCATTCTCGCTATCGCTAGTACTTGATTCGGATAAAGATTCCTCAGCAGCTCCATATTTTCTCGTCTTCTTTGCTTTCTCTTCCTTCTTTTTCTGATGTTTCTTTTGACGCTTTCGAGCTTCTTTTTTCTCTTTCGTTACTCGCTTTTTCATGGAATGGTAATTCAATTTTGCTGAACATGCTGGACATAATCGTAGTTTCACCAAAGCATTCTTTTTTTCACCATGTTCATTGTAAGTAAAATTCACCTAAAAGTGCAACATTAGTAATCACCAAAGCTCAAAAAGAAAGTTAAAACTTACTTCCCAACTTTCCAATCCTTTCTCTTTATCACAATGTTTTTCACCACAAATAAATTGACCTTTACCACTTTTCACTTCTCGTTCAATTCTCCATCTCATTGCAACTTTATTCTTTTCATAATACGTCAAATCAGCGATGCAATATTCTTTGAAAAGTTTATCATAATATCGTTTAGCAATCTTAGCATCCCATGATTTTTCTGCTTCAGTAATGTCTTCAGGATTCCATAGAAATTTGTGATTTTCCTAAAACAACCCGTTATGAAATTAATGAAGACGAAAAAAGATATAAAACATACTCGAATAATATCATAATCATTTTTATCCTTTGAATCATCACGTTGCTTTAACTTCTCATGAGCTCCAGGGTAATACAAAAAATAATTATTTATCATTTGTTTGTGCCGAGTAAACGCATCCAATCCTTGATAATGCTTTTTCAATCTGAAAACGAAGAAAAAATAGTAAAGATGTTTCAAAGATAAAAAAAATAACGAACCTTGCTAATGGATGTTTGGTTGGCTTTGATTCATGTTTTCTCAAATGTCCATCTCCCACTGACATCTTTTTGATAATTTTATTTCAAAAAATTTAAAGAATTAAACCTTTTTAATTAAAGTTGTGAGGAAACGAAAAATAACAAAGTTTGAGAAATTCGTTTAGTTAGTTAAAAAAAGGGAACACCTTGAAGTAGCAAAAACGCCGCCTTCACGAGTCGCGCGCGCAATTTTTTTCTTTTGAAATAAATGAAAGAAGTTCGGCATTGGCATTTTTCTTCTTCTCTCTGATGATGTGTTTGCTATCCTTTTTTTAAACCCTTTTTTCATCATTGACATTGCTTTTTTTTGTATGTTTCCATGTACTTATTAATTATAAAAACAATGTTTAACTTCCGCGAATTATGATCATAGAAACGTCATCCTTTTGACATCAACCTTTCACATCCAAAATAAAACTCATTCATTCTTTTCGGTTGATTTATTTTTGTTTATTCTTACCATTTTCCAACTTCTTTTAAGGGATTTTTGAAGGAAAGACAATTTTGACTTGTTTATTGATTCATTACTCTTTATTGCGATTGATTTTAACGTTTATTCAGGCGTTTACTTTTGCTTCGTTCTTGCGTGTTGTTGTTATTCATCTCTTTTTTTTTGTTTCACATTTCCTTTACTTATGATGTTAATTTTTCAGAGATGGCAGGAGATGAACAAAAACCAACTGTAAAGCCATTAGAAATTGTATGCCGAATTGCACCAAGGAAGAATGACCAAGAAATATGTGTGGTTCCGATCGATGGTAAATATGTGAAAGTGTTTCCACCAAAAAGTTTTATTCCACGAAACAACGAACCTTTTGTATGTTTTACTTTCATTTTCTTTACTTTTTTACTAACTTTGCCATTCATTTTAGACTGAGAAGATTTACAAATTTGATTATGTCTTCGAGGAATCAGATACTCAACGAGATGTCTTCAAGCACTGTACTTTGGATTTCGTTGAAAACCTTCTTGGTGGTAACAATTCTCTATTATTTACTTATGGTGTAACTGGGAGTGGAAAAACTCATACAATGACTGGGAATGCTGATGGTGATAATTCTGGCTTACTTCCTCGTGCTCTTGATGTTCTTTTCAAAAGTCTCCCGAATATCATGGAAAAATGTGTATTCAAACCTGATGGACGTCACGGGTTTATCATTCAATCAGAACTTCAAGCAATGAAAGAACGTCAAACCATTCCTCCGCCACAATACTCATCTACTAATCGTCTCATTGAAACCATTTCTGTAAGCTTTTTCACTGCTTTTTGTTCATTTTGATCTCGTACCTTTTTAGACTAAAGGCCTTAGCCATACTCTTTGTTGTGCTGTCTTTGTTTCATATGTTGAAATATACAATGATCTCTGTTATGATTTACTCGATGAAAGCTTAACGGATGAACGACTCTTCAGCAGCAAAAATATTCGACAAGATCCTGTTACTTCTCAAACTTATGTGGAAAAGATCAAAGAAGTTGAAGTTCAATCAAGTGATGAAGCAATCGAACAATTTTTGCAAGGTTAATAATTCTTCTTTTTCCTTATTTTACTAATAACCTTTATCTTTTCAGCTCAAGAACGTCGAAGAACTGCAAAAACTTTACTCAATCAAAGCAGCAGTCGATCTCATTCAGTTTTCAACATTCGCTTGGTAACTGCACCGCTTCAAAGAGACAAATTTTATCCTGTCAATAACAACATCCACGTATCAGAAATGTCTCTGGTTGATCTTGCTGGTTCTGAACGAGCTAAACGAACGGAAAATACTGGTGATCGATTGGCTGAAAGTAACAAAATCAATCAAAGTCTTCTTACACTTCGTCAATGTTTCGAAAAACTACGGTAAACCATTTACTTGCTTTGAAACTTCTTATCATTATTTTAATTTTTAGTCAAAGTCAACGTTCACAAAATCTTCAATCTGTTCCATATCGTGATTCAAAATTGACATATTTGTTCAAAAATTTCTTTGAAGGTGGTGGACGAATTCGAATGATCATCTGTGTAAATCCTCTTGGTGGTGATTATGAAGAGAATTTGGTAAGCTTTTAGACCATCTTCTTTAACGTTTAATGGTGTTTCATTTTTTAGCATGTTATGAAATTTGCTAAGCTCGCTCGTGAAGTCAAAATGGCAACGGTTGCAGCTCCAGTTCATGCCTTAGAACAACTCAATACTTTACCCTTCAATCGTCGTGATATGGCTCAATGGAATAAAGAATTTGTAGCATCTGTTGGACACTTTGAACCAAAGCTCATCGAACTCTTTGATAAACCACCACGTTTTCAATTGAAAGATTGTAATGATGCTCATTCCATTACAAATATTCGTGAATACTTTACTAAGAAACTTGCTTCAAAAGAAAATTATCGTGGTACCATTAGAAAAAATGGTGAGTTTATTAACTTTTTTATCTCATCTTTAACGTTTAATTATTTTTTAGTTGAAACATTTTCTGAAGTGTTAAAGAAAAGATTATGTTTTGGTGATTTATCTGCTGCTCAAAATGGTGAATTGATGCGAGAACTAACTGAACTTCGAGAAGATTATGGTAAACTCAGCAACACATTTACTCAACTCAAACGTGAAAACAATTCTCTTCGAACTGCTGTTAGCCGATATGAAACTTATGAAACAAATGATAAACGTCGTGAAGATGATGCTCAACGAGAAGCACGTGAAAAAGACAAAGCTCTTGATTCTCAACGTCGAACTCTTCAAAAATTGGGTGAAGTATTAGAAACTCCTGTAACTCGATCTCATGTGGCAACATTACGTGAACAATTTGATACAGCTGTAACACCTCCAAGAGTTCCACAAAGTCTTCAACCTCGTCATCAATCTCAACCTCGTCCTCGTCCACAAGAGTATCCTGCATCAGCTCGTCGACATGATGAAAATCAACCACCATCACATGTTCAATCAACACTTTATACAAATCCAAAATATCAACGTCGTTCAAAATCAACTGGTCGAGTATTGGATCATGAACCAAAGAATCTTATTCCTCTTGGTACCATTTTTCAACCTCAACTACCTCGAAATACTCGTCATACAACTCGTCCATCAACAGATGATTTAAAGAAATGTTCTGATTATGTTGTTACTCGACAGACGGCTGATAAACATGGTAATATACGAACTCAACTTGTAAAGGTACATATAACTTTTCTTTTTTACTTTTGCATTAGTTATTAATTTTGTTGTTTTTAGGGAAAAGTGGTGCGTACTGCTGGTGGTGGATCTGCTGTTATGTTCGATGATATTGAAGTACTTCATCATGATTCACCAATGTAAAGATTTATTGTTTTATACCATTTTTTATGTATCTTTTACTTTTTTTTCTTGAAATTTTGAACAATAAATGTTTTTCATGTCTTATTTTTTGTTGCTTGCTTATTTGAAACACATTTTGAGGAATTAGTATGCAAATTTCTTCTTTTTTTTTGAGCTTTCATAACTTTCTCTTTTTTCCTCTTTTTTTGTTGTTTATTTTACAAAAAGTTTGATTTCTAAAATGTTGCTGAAATTTACCTTGATTTTCTTCGTTTTTCTTACTTTTGCAACATCAATAACTTCAGCTGCTGAATTTATCAATGAAAATGGAACTCTTCAAAACGATGGACATGGCAACAATTATGAAATGAATGAATCTTTCAAAGAAGTTCTTCACAATTCAAACAAAAACAACGAAAATCTTAGGAATATGGATTCAATGAAAATTTCTAACAACAGTGGCTATCTTTCAAATTCAAAGCAACAACAACAAAAAGAAATATTCTTCGAAGAAAATAATAATTTGGTGAATGCTCAAAGATTTCGACGAAATGCAGCAAATTCAAATTCAAGTTCATCAACCAAAACAGAAGAGAAAAAAACACCCGAAGAAACGCATCAAATGGTTTCAATTGCAGTATTATTTGGTGTTTCATTCGTTGCTTTATTTTGCCTTTTGATTGCATTTTTCTGTTGCATTGGTAGTTTACTTGTACGATATCTTCTTGGAAAATAAAGATATGTTTTTTTGTATGCTTTTGCTTTTTGTTTTGTTATTTGATTACATCGGTTGATTATTTAGGATTGAAAAAAAGAAAAGAAATGTTGTCTCTTCTTGGATTCAATCAATTTTTGGATGAAAAATGTATATTATTGCAAAATTAATTTAGGGATTTTATGTTTAAATGTGTTACTTAAAAATTAAATAAATATTCTAATGATAAGCCAAATTTAAAGTTTGAGAGATTTATGAGGATTCTAAAAAGAGCGTCTTTAATTAATTCCATCGCCGCTTTCAAAGCATTTTTTTATATAAAGATTTTTGTGAAACTTTGTTGTGAGGATTGTTGGTGCTTGCTCATGGAAGAAAATGAAGCAATAAAAAAATATATACAAATTTTTAAAAACTAAAGCAATTTCAACAAAATGTTTTTTTGCTTTTTCTTTCCAATGCTGCTTTGTCAAAAATGGTTAAATGTTTGATCAATTTTTTGCTTCTTTCTTTTGTTTTTCTTATTTTTGCAAAAACTTCATCAACATCAAAAGAATTTATCAATGCAAATGAAACTCTTCAAACCAAAGAAAATGTCAACAATTATGGAAGAATGAATAATCCTTTAAAAGCTGCTTTCAACTCAAATGAATTCAATAATCTTCAAAATACTAACAACAACAAGGAACTTGACGACGACGACGAAAATCATCTTTCAAATTCAAATACAAATGAGCAAGGACAAGAAAAAGATGATGAATTATTGATGAATGTTCAAAGATTTCGACGAAATGCAACAACAACAAAAGATGACGGTGGTTATAAAGGTGTAAATGAAAGTTGGGTAGATGATTTATTGTCAGCGAAAACTGAAGAAGGAGCTATTTATGGCGCAACTATTGGTATTGCAATGTGTACTTTGGCTGTAATTCTCTTAATTTTTGCTTGTTGTATTGGTGCAATATGTTTAGCTCATTTTTGTAAGAAGTAAAATTATAAATACCTTTGTAATTATTTATGTATGTAATATTTATTTTATTGCCAATAAACTTTTTGTGTAAAAACATGTGTACTAAACTTGATTTATTTGGATTCAAAAGTCTCTTTCAGCAATTTGTCGTTTATGTTTTGAGTTTACTTTTGCGGTTTTTGTTTTGTATGCTCAAAGCTTTGTTTTTGTTATTGCAATTATTTTTTTGCAAATCATTTATGATTCATTTTTAGTTAATGTAAGGCCAATGAGAAAAAGTTCAAAAGAGAAATAAAAATCCTTGAAAGATTCTAAAATTTGCATAAACATGTTTGAATTTTCTTTTGCAAAATTTTGCATTGATTATTTCATTCATTCGCTGCTTATTACATTTTGAAGGAACATCGTCGACAAAAAAAAATGTGGATGAAAATCAGCTTATTTCTCTGCCTTCTTTTTACTGTTGCAACAACAACAACTTCAAATCATGTCAACAAACATGCTGATAGATCTCATCAAAGTGAAACTCATCATCCAACAATCAAAGAAAAAGAATCTGGTCGCAATCATGGTATCAATGATGATGATTATCTCAAAGCTCTTGATGGAATGAAAGCATCTCAAATTCCTATCAAAAATCTTGGTAATGTTATGGCTCCATTCAAAACAAATGTACATGATCCTGAACATCCAAAAGAACATCATGACCTTCAACATTTACGCGCTAAACGTTCAAATGATGAAGGATTATCAGCTGGAGGATGGATTGGTCTTATTCTTGGTATTATTTTATGTTGCTGTTGCTACGCTGGTATTGGATATGCTATCTATTATTGTGGAACAAAAATGAAGGCACCTCCACCACCACCACTTCCACCTCAACGAGCACCAGTTGTAGTTGTTGATGAACAAAATCAAAGCGAAAGCTCATAATCGTTAATGCAATGTAAGTTCTATTGTTTTTTGAATATATTGTTTAACTAATTTTTGGTTCATTTTTAGGTTTCATGGTCAACAACAAATGGTCTCTCTCAACTCTCGTAATATTGTAATAATAAACTTTAATATTTCGTTTTATGTACTTTATTTTTTGTATGTATAATATCGTCTAATAAAATGTTTATAACTACATATCTTTACCAAATCTTGTTTAATAACGGGCCAAGTCTCATCAATCTATGAAGTAATGAAATTTCCGATGGCGTTTGTGTGTTTCACAAATAAATAACTTTTTGTTTTATGCCACACAAAAAAATACATTCCAAAAATCAAAAACAATGGACTCGCTTTATTCAGAAACTTCAAATAAAAAAATTTTATTAAACAAAAAAATTGCCATGTTTCATGAAGATTTTTTTTGGCTGATCGATAATACAGAAATAAACAAAACAAAACAAAAAAAGAGAAGGGAAAAACTTGAAAAATAAAAAGCGGCTTTTTTCCAAAAAAAATATATTAATTAATTAATTAAGCATTAGGAGGCGAGAATGACGACGACGACGATGACTACAGAAATAAGAACGCAACAAAAAAAAAGTTTTGAGAGAGAAAAAACATTTGATGATCGGTTTTATTTTAAATTTTTGTTTGGTGGTTTTAAAACACAGAAAAAAAGGAAGAAGAAGGAAGACATTTTACAAATACAAACAAAAAATATGGGTGGCTTTTAAAATTTTTATTTTTTTTATTATTAAAATGTTACAGAAAAAATTATCGCTTTTTTTTCTTTTACTTTTTAAAAATGGAAAAAAAATATTTATAAAAATTTAATATTTAAAAGTTTGGCGCTGATTTTTTTTATTTTTGGATGATTTTTTTGACTGATTTAGATTGACAGAAAGAAATTATTGACACTTTGTTATTTATTTATTTTTTTTATAAAGGATGTTGATGGAATGAATTTTTTTTTGATGGAATAAATAAAAAATACTGCTACAGTATACTTTTTTTTACTTTTTTGATATCATCGGTTGCTGTTTTTGATATTTTTAAGCAAAAGATGAATATGATCGTTTAGCAAAAGCAAAATTTCTTGATGGTCCACTATTAAATGCGAAACGTTTAGCAAATGCAAATCTTGATGATGCTCGTTTTTCTGTCATAGGATCAGCGGCTGCAACTGCGTTGGAATCACTTGGAATTTCGCTATCATCTTAACCATTTACATCGATAGCAGATCGTTTAGCGAATGCAAAATTCCGAGAACCACTATTAAACGCAAAACGTTTAGCAAATGCAAAATTTCTTGCTCGTTTATCCATTTGTTGGGAGGAATCTTCGGTTAACTGAAAAAATAAAATAAAATTAAATATTTGGATTCAAACATTTTTTTATAAAACTTTTTTTTAAAGCAAAAATCGATCAAAGAATGACATTTTTTTATTTCCCAAAATTCCCTCCCACGGAAATATTAAAAACTGCTATGAATAAATAATGAATTTTGTAATTTTCGAGTCAAGAATCCATGTAACTACTTTTTTGTTTTTGGAAGGAAAAAAATTTATCCAATTGTTTAATTATGGAAATTCATTGTTGTTTCCGTGTTTGTTGTTCATAAATCTGTGAGTCGAAGAAGGTAAGTAAGGTAAGTTAGCAGAATAGAAAACACAACTTTTTTTTCTTTCTTTTCAAAAAAACTTGATTAGTCACTCTGTGATTATTCAACCAAAAATGGCTTTTAAATAATTAATTTTTTTTGTTTGGAAAGTGACGTTTGGAGATTTTAGTGTTTAAAAAAAGTTGTGTCTAAAAGCTTTTATTTAGCTTTGTAATTTTTGATTAAAATTTAAATTATTAGAATTTATTTTTTTTGCAGGTGTTATTTATTATTTGTTTAATTTAAAACTTTTACGTATGTTGCTAGCTAGCAGCTTTGTTTTTTTGCTCGTCATAAAACCCTAATAACAAAAACGGCGACGACGATGACTTAAATTAATAAATTAATAATATTTTAATTTTAATCTTCTGCTTGGATTAATTCAATCTCAATAAACGGATTTATTTAATTTTTATTATTTTTTAAACAAACAAAAAAATTTTTCATTGTTTTTTTTTATACTGCGTGCTTCTTTTTTTTTTTCATTTGCTTACGAATGCTCGCTTGTTTGCTTTTTTTACTCATCCAAAAAAAATTTTTGTGTCATCATAATAAAAAATAAAATATAGAAAGATTGCCTCAGGTAACAAAAAAAACTCTCAGACATCGTCGTCGTTCGTCAACAATATATCATGATTCATTAACGTCAAAAAAAATTTACTCAGAAAAAGCAAAAACATCTTCTTTTTTTTTCAGCCTACGCGATTTTTATATTTCCCAGTTATTATTCCCACAAAATTCTAAGAATATCTTTTTTAAATTTTCTAAGAAGCAAATTTGTTTGAGCGCCTAAAGGCATTAAATCTCTCGAAGCAAAAAAGCAAAAGCTACAGTAATTTGATTAACTTAAAAATGAGAGTAAGTAAGCAGCAACAAGTAAGCACACGTATTAAATTAATTAAAGATGTACAAATTAAATTATGTATTTACTTTTTTTTTTCTGACATTAATTTTTGTTCTCTCGAGATAATTTGTTTTTTTTTTCTTCTTCATCGCTGCAATTTTTTGCATTTATTTATTGATAGCGTCATCGCTTACTTTTAACTTTTAGCAACCATTTACATAAACTGTGATGGTGGAATTAAAAAAAAGAAAGATAAGTGTTTTTGCTTCTCATCTTCTTCTCCGACTTTGTTGGAAGGAAAAAATAATAGTCTCTTGTGTTTTCGAAAAAAAAGCAACAAAGTGTTGTTCGATTAAAGATTCATTTTTCTTTGTAAACTTTTTTTTGTTTTATGTTTTTTTCATGAATAATGATAATGGCTTTGGAATAAGACTCTGGAGACTCATTATCTAAGAAAGAAAAAGATTGGAAAAAGAAGATGGCTTTTTTGATGGAACGAGCGAGGGTTTATGAATTTGGTTATTTTTAGAAACACAACATTGATAGCAATAAAAAAAAGAAAGAAGAAAAAAATCTTTCTAAAAAGCACGTTGCTATCATGAAAAATAGCAATCTTTTTGAGGTTTTGCCCCGATTTATAAAATATTTATTATTAGCTTTTCAATATTTAAATTTTTTTAATAATTAAATTTTGAAGATTTTTCAAATCAAATTACAAAGATTCCCAAAAATAATAATTTTTTATCCGTAATTTTTGTGGTGGAAAAAAAAAACTTATTTTTAATTTATAATTTTTTACAAACAAATTATTATAAATCATATTTTAAACTTACTTCTTGACTTAAAACCAATACAGCTAAAGAGCAAAGAAGAATGGAATAAACTGTAGAATTCATATTTATTTATTTTAAAAAGCGTGTGTATTTAAATTTGAATTTGTGAATGTGTGATGTACCAGTTCGAGTTCCTAGAAACAACAAAAAACCTTAAATATTTTACATTCAACATCAAAGACTAAAGAAAGATAATCTTCAGACATGGAAATTAAATAAAAATAAATTAAATTAAATTAAGTTAGTCACGACGGCGGCAGACAAAAAAAAATAAACGCACGCTTCATTCCACGCAAAAAAAATCATTTTTAAATTTCCTCTTTTACTTTTTTTTTGTTTTTTAGGTACCCAAGAGAAACTCTGTCTCTTTAATGGAGATTTTTTTTAAATGAAATAATGGACTCTAAAAAAAGAGGGATGGAACCTTTAAAAGAAGCCAACCAAAACCATTGTTTAGTCTAAATTAAAAAAACTTAAATCTAATTTTTTGATGTGCAAATTGGATAAAAAAAATCGTGGGAGAATGGAAATCCTAAAAAATTCCCTACTAAAATAATAAACCCATTGTATAGTAAAAAAAAGTAAAGTAGTAGGCTGCAAAATCTATTGTTTCTTTTTTGTTGTTGTCATTTTTAGTTTATAAATTAATTATTCAATATATTGGAAAAAAGGCAAAAAATAAAACGGCGAACGCGAAAGGTGGAAACTAAAAAGCTTTAGAACAGCAATTACATACCTCAAAATTAAACTTTAGGTTCAAATTTATAGAGAAAAACACTAAATACTGTACATAGAAATTTTTTAAAACTAAAACCCCAAAGACGTCTTCAAAAAAAATTATCTCCTTTTTTTAAAACCCATTTTCCTCTTTTTTATAATAAAAAGAAGCAAAGCACATAAAAATCAAAAAAATAAAACAAACCACATCCTTCCTCCATCAATCTTCTTCATTTTTATCCAATCTTTTAACTCGGTGGCAAAAAAAAAGAACTTTGTATCAAAAAAAAAACATTAGAAGAAGACGATGTTCTTCTTCATTTATATATTATTTAACAATGATGAAGATGTTCGTGAAGAAGAAGAAAAAAGATGAATAATATTGTTTTTGGCATTTATATATATATATTTATATATGCCTTAAAGGCATTCATTTAAACCATATATGTACACGCAATCCAAAGAAAATGGAGGAAAAAATGGGGGGTGGCTTACTTGAAATGAAATGAAATCTTTGCCATCTCAAAAAAAAAGAAAGAGTTTTTTAACTTTGGTTAGAGTTTTTTTAAACATAAAAAAAAGTTAAAGCTTTAACGAAGAGAAAAAAATAGGCGGAGTCAAATAAAAAAATGGAGGAGGGGAAGTTCCAACAACAAAAAAAAGCCACACAAAAAAATCAAAGCTGTCTCAATGACATCGTGCCTGCTATTAAAATTGCTTAAGCGACTTAAGAAGCAAACGACACAATAAAACGATAACGGAAAAATCAAATTAACATAAATTAAAAGTTTCTTAAGTATCGAAAAAAGAGAATAAATAACCAAATACATAGAAATAATTGTTAATGATTTTGAGGAAATACATAGTTAATTTTTTTTCTTCTAAGCAATAAAAAACTTTGTTAGTTTTTGGAGATGCAAAAAAATTTTTTTTAAGGGTCATGAAAAAGGAAGGAATGAATGAATTAAATTTAATCGAAAGTGATAGGAACAAACAGCAACAACGACAACATCGATGACGATGGAAAAGCAAAAAAGTCAACCAGCCACTCACGCAAAAATCTTTCCTTTTTTGAAATCATCGTAACCGCCGCCTGACTCTGAATTTTCTTCTTAGGTTTTTGACTAACAAATTTACAAAAAAACTTGTGATGAAACTTTTTTTTCTTCGAAATTCTAAGAAACAGTGGGTTACGATAAATTAAATTAAATAAGAAAAATGAAAAGAAATAATAATAATCATATTTGTGGTTTTTGTTACGTATGTATGTGTATGTTCACAACCACCGAAGCATAAGTAAAAAATTAAATATTTGTACACAAAAAAATGAAAAATAAGAAAATGCCTTAAAGGGAAATATAAATAATATGAAGAAAATGAAGAAGTTTCCATAAATAAATGGAAATGTTGATAGATGTTTATGACGAAAACGAAAAAAATTTAATTTTATGCTTTTAGTTTTCTGAAAAAGAAGTTTTTTTTTAGGTTTAGACGAAGAAGAAAATGTTACAAAAAACCTTTGTGATTTTGTAGGGATTCAGAAAAGTGTAATAAAAGAATGGAAAAATTAATACATTCGCAGAAGAGCACTAAAATCTGGCAATTAGAAGATTTTTTGGATACCGAACCTTAAAGGCGTAAATCCAAGATGCATGAATTGCAGCTTTCATTTCAAAACCAAACCATCTGCAAAATATTTTACCCGACAAGAAAATTGTTTCGATAGTTGTTTTTATTTATAAATTTTCAAAGTTAGTTTTTTTCCATTAATTTTGCAACAACAAAAAATTCCCTTTCTCTCTACCTCCAAGAAATCTATTAATTATGCAAACACAAAAAAAACTATTTTTTTATCTATGTACTTTCATTTTTAGATTATAAAAAAAACATTTAAAATGTCAAATTATAATATTTCACCTTTAAAAGGTCAAAAAAGCCAAAGTTAAATTTAAAGTTGAACCAACCAACAAAAAAGGCTTATAATAATAAAATACATAAAAAAATATTAGTTTATTAATTATTTAAATTTTATTCCTAAACTATCTCCCTCCCTCCCTCACTATCAATATACATAATAATAATTATATCTTAAAGGATTTTAATTTATATAAATGATGATTTTTTATTATTTATAAAAAAAATAAAGAGTACATAAATAAATGTTTAATTAACAACAAGACAAAAATAATTAAGGAATCTTATTTCCAAGAAAACCCAGAATAAAAAAAACAAGGATATTCTCAGGAGACAACGACATTAAATAAAAGGGTTTTTTTCAGTATAAAAAAAATCAAATTTATTGACGAATTTTATTTTTATTTATTTTTTGCAGCAAAAAAGAAATTTTTGAGATAAAGGTTTTCTCTTTTATTTTTGCTTAAAAACAAAAAAGACACTTTAACGGAATTAAAAAATTTTATTTTGCTTTTGGTGGTTGGTGGTAGTAATTAAGTTAGTTAAAGCAAAAAATAAATAAAAAATATATGCAAAATGAAATAATATCAAAGATTAAAAATTAATTAAATCACCTATTTTTTTGGACCAAAACTAACAATATTATTAATCGAATTTTGTTAATAAATTTTTTTTTGCCATTTGCTATTTTGAAAAAAAAACACCAAGAAAATGATTAAAATATTGAAACCAAAATACAACAACCTTTTTTTATACTCGCATTGCAAAAGATTTTAATCAAAAAATTAAAAATTAAACCCTTTTTTAGCAAAAAAAGAAACTTGAAACTTTTTTTTCTTCATAAACTCAAACTCATCACCCTCGCAGCAAATAACACCCACATATTATTTATTCATTTAAAAATGAGTTAATTAACTTTTACGAACCAACAAAAAAAAAGAAAGAGTTCAAAGATAAATTTAAAAACTAAAAAACTATTAAATAATCCAAACAAAATAATTGAAAAATTGTGATGACTTCAACTTCGTCATTTCTGCCCTAGCAAAAAAACAAACACCATCGTTTTTAACTTTTTTTTCGTTGACTCTATTTATATATAAAATTTTTTTTGAAGCAACAACAAAGCTAATCAAAAAAATAAAATAAGCAAAAGCAATTCAAAAAAATAAAAATAAAAAATTTTTTAACCTTTTAAAAATATTTATTTTGACTTTTTCACACAATATTTTTTTTTGATGGGCGCTAATAAAAAATTTAACAATGGCATTATAAAATATGGGTGAGAGAGAATACGCAATTCCACGCATTTCAATTTCAATGTTTTTTTGTTGTAGTTGTTGGTGGGCTTTAAATAAACAAAATAAATATTTTTTATTTTATTTTTTTTTGATTAAAAAGTTTTTTTAGAGCTTTTTTTTAAATGTTTTTATTGGTTGAATAAAATATGCGAAAATGAATGCCTTTTTTTAGAATTTGGAGATTGATTAAAAAAGATTAAAAATATGATGCGATGTGAAAAAAGTGGGAAAACAAATATTTAAAAAAAAGTTAAGATGAAGGTGGCAAAAAAGTAAAAGGCAAGCAGCAGGTGTATTGAAAATACATTTTTTTTGAATAGAAATTATAAATTGATAGCAGCAAAACAAAAAACAGTATAGTTTAAAGCCAAATTTAGAAAAAATAAAAGAGACTCAAAAAGCTATTTTCGAAGTTAAAAATGAATCGCCAAAGAATTCACTTTTTTTATTTTAAATTTTCAATCGAGAAAAAAATAGGCAACAAAATCACAAAAAAAAGGGGAAAGTACAAAAAAAAAATTAAATTAATACACATAATTAATTAAAACCCCATAAAAACAAAACATACTTTTTTCTCATCTTCGTCGTCTGTCTCATAATTCATAAAACAAAAAACTAAAAAAACTAATAAGAAGAAAAGAGAAATCACGTCATTAATTAATTAAAGGTTTAAGTAATGCTTTAATTTATTCATTCACCCACAAAAAATAAACCAAGTTCCCAGGAACTTTTAAACTAAACAAAAAATAACCAAAACTCAAAAAAAGTTTTACAGAAAAAAAACATTTGTTAGCTTTAATTCCTTTTCCATTTTTTATTTCCTTATATCTTTTTCTTTTTTTTATGTTTCCCATCCTGAATCCTAAATTAAAGTGTTTTTTTATATGATAATGTTTAATTAATTTAATCTAGGAAATGCAACCAACCGCCACCCATTATTTTTTCATTCCTTCATCAAAGACATGGGAAGCTCAAAACCTCAAAAAAGAAGCGTTGAATGAGTTTTTTTAATATTTTTTTTTTCAAAAATAAAAACGATTTTGATGAAAGCAAGTAATAATCAGCTTCATGAACAACGACAATGAAAGGCCCAGATTTGGATGTGTCTTCTTCGTCGATGTATCTCTATGGCAGCAATATTAATTGTTTGCTGGCGCCATTTTTAGAAATAATGTCATCATGAAGCTGATGATCTCTGTCTGCCTTTATTTTGAGCTACCAATAAAATAAAAAGATGAAAGATTTTTTTTTATTAAAAATGAAAAAAGTAAACAAAAGATAAAAAAAAAGTATTTTGAAGATGCTTTTCATTTTCTTTTTTTTCGTGGTTTGTGAAAAATAAAAAAAATTTTTGAAAAAATTTTAATTTCAAAAGTTTAATAAAAACAAAAATTTCAATGAATTTTTTTAAATTAAAAAGTGGCTTCATTACTATAAATAAATTTTACACCTTCTTACAGCAACAGCAATAATAATCCATTATTGGGATTCATTGTGAAATAAATACAAAAATATTTCCAATAAGACTAAATTTTCATTTAAATTCTTTTTTCATCTCTAAAAAAGCATGCTAAATCTAAAAAAAACTAGATACAACAACAACCATCAAAAAGTTGTTAGACTTATGTACTTGAAAAAGAGCACTACCATAATTTCTGTTTCTCTTTGAAATATTCAAAATAGTTTTTGAATATTAAAGAAGACCATTTTGAATCTGGCTTTACTCACTTTAAACAATTAGCAACTACTTGTCTTCTTTCATTTAAAATAATTGCTCGCAAAATTTTGTGTCATTAAAAAAAAGAGAAGAAGAAAAATTCGCACACAAAGTTTTTAAATTCATAATCCTCCGTTCGTATTTTAGATGTCATTTTCATGAACACCTTTTTTGATTGTCGTTCTTTAATTACAACAAATTATCTTTTTTTATTTTTTTCAAAATGTTTAAATTTTAAAGGCTAATCATTCATCAGTAATCTTAAAAACTTTGGAATTAATTATTCTAACGAAAAACAAAAGTGATTCAAGTAATTTTTAAGTGGCGATTAAATAGAAGCAATTAGCTAAAATATTTTTCTAATTCACCGCAAGTTTTTTTTTCTTTCAAGAAACCTTTTAAATATTTAATATTATTTCAAAGCGGAAATGCAAAAGAAAAAAAGAAAAAAGTTTTAAATAATTAAAAATAAAGCAAAAAAACATACAATTTCGCATTTTTTTTTCTTTCAAAAAACTTTAAAGTTTCAAAGTTTTTTGGAAATTAAAAAAAGGAAGGAAAAAAAATAGCAAAGACGACGGCGACGTGAAAATGAATGAAAACGGAATATAAATGGCGTCAAGCAAAATAAATAATGATGATAGTCAAGTTTTTATAAAATTAAAGAAAAAAGTGTTGTAAAAAAATTCATTGTGTGGAATTTAGCTTGCTTGAGACTCAAGTGACGGCATTTAAAAAGTTTAAAATAAAATTAAAAATGAAAAAAGTTGTGCAACATAAAAAAATAGCCAGATAAAAAACCAACTAACAAAGGATGCAAAAATAATAAAAATAAAAAAATAAATTTCGTCATCTTGTCAAATAAGAAGGAAATGAAAAAATGGAAAAGTGTTGTGTTTTGAATATCTAAAATATCTAATAGGAATGAATGATGGCGAAAAAGTTAAGTTAAGCGTGAATCATCTAAATATGTAAAAAGTTTTTGATGAAAAATACGAAAGAAGGAAAGTCATGTTGCTGCTCACAACAAATTGTTAGCGCTAAATGCTTTGAAAAAGAAGGCAAAGCAAATTCATCAACAAAACACAACAATAATTGTTACATAAAAAAGCTAAAGCAACTAACTAATTATTCGGTTTTTCTTTGTTTGACATGGAGGCAGGCTTCGGTGGTCAACAAGAACAACCATCATGAGCTTCACCTATTGGAGGTGACAATCAAGCTTCATTTGAGTAAGAAATATGAAACCTCCTTCAGCAAAATATCCACTTTTTATAATTTCCTCTCCACTAACTAACACTTCTTCTTCGTCATCCACTGAAATTCAAACAATCAATAATCATCCTCATAAACGTTGCTGAAGGTACGAGTTCGTTGATAATAAACGATGAAAGGTTAAACAAACTAGTATGCAACTGATACAACTCAATAACACAATCTTCAAAACTTTTGTAAACGATTCTGTCAAAAGTAACTGCAATCTATGTATGAAGATATAAATCCAAAAGTTTGTTATACAAGAAAACGGCACAAAAAAGTAAGAGAGATTAGTATTTATTTTCTTTACATTATTATTACAATATTTACAATAGCAAAGTAAATTACATATCAGTTGAATTAGCGAGCAATAGATCGAGAGAAAGAGAGAGAATCAGTTGAAAGAGAAATTAGTGTTTGAGATGATGAACGTTGAGAGTAGGCTGAAAAAGTAAACAAAAAAAGTGATTAGTTAAATATCCACAGAATCCCAAAAATGAACTTACCCTAAGGTTGTTGGAAGTTAAACTTCAGATTGTTGAGGTGAATAAGGTGCTGATTGATATATAGGAGTATGGATTGGAATGATAACAGGAATAGGATCAATTTGAACTATGCTTTGTTTAGGACGAGATATAAGAGGAGAAATAAATTGAGTTTCACGAAGATTATGAGGTTGATGATGATGACAATGTTTTTTCTTGTATTTTTTATTTGATGTCTTAGTAATTTTGAATGATTGAACTTGACGACCATCAGGTAAAATTTTAGTATTACGTTCTATTACCGTTTCACTTTTCATTACTTCTGGATCATGTTCAGCACCAGGTCGTTGTTGTTGAGATGCAGCAGCAGCATGAGCAGCAACAGAAGCGGCGGCAATGGCAGCTTGTTGAATTGTATCAATATGTTTCTTTTGTTCACGATTCTTTGCAGCTTTCTTATTTTCTTCTTTAGCTTCAGCCATTTTACAACAACACCATATAATCAAAATGCATAAAAGAACACCAAAAATGATGAGACCTAGAACACATAACATTGTTAACCATGCAGCTCCACTAACACCAAGCCATTCAAATTGAGTTGTAGTTGAAATAATCAAATCAGACATTGATGTTGTAGTTGGTGGTGGTAGTGTTGAATAATTTGATAAATCAGGAATAAGAGAAGTATTTGGAGGTTCGGTTGTTGTTGAATTGAGAAGTGCAGCACCATCTTCATTATCATCATCATTCGTTGTTGTAGTCGTTGAAGTTGTAGTTGTTGTAGCTGTCGTCGTTGTTTCAAGAAGAGACATAGATTTCGTCATCGATTTACTTCCACCACCAACAAATAGACCAAGCAACATCACCATCTAAAAAATAAGTCAGTCAGTCGAGAAACAATGAAACAAAAAACGTGGAAAGCTTTTATATACATCAAAAAAAGGATGGAACTTTCATGCATGCAAATTTTTGGAGAAACTGTCATGGGAAAAAATTTTGGAAGGAGAAAAAGCGAGTTGCGTTCATTGCTTCATTCTCTGATATTCCAAGCAAAATATTTGAAGATTGAAATAAAATAATTGGTTTGTAAACGCTTGTTTCGAATTTGCAGGCAGCAATAACAAATAAGCAAGCAGCTTACTTCTTTCACTAAAAGTGATGAGTGAAAATGTAAAAAAGAAAGCTTTGAAGAAAAAATGTGTATCATAAAAAAAGCACCATCAAATTTTTGCTTTACATTGGAAACATTAAAGTGAAAGGGAAAATGATATAAGCGAAAGCATCGAAAATAAAGAAGGGGGTATTGCCGAAAATTTTCAATGCATCAAGAAATTAACAATTCTTTAATCCATCAAAAAGGTAATAAATTATCTTAAAATGATTTTATATTTACACAAACAAAAAATACAACAAAAAATGAAGCATAACAAAATTTTAGGATACAATTTTAAGAGTTGGTTTGTCGATTTGAGGCTTCCAAGTGTCGAGTTTTGCTTTCATTTGAGCTTTGAATCCATCAATATCCATTTGTTCAATCAAACGACTTAAATCAATTTTGACCATAGCTTTGGGAGCGAGAGAAGTCTAAAAATGAGTTAAAATTAGATATAAAAAAGTGTAAAAATGCCTAAAATCTTACTTTAAGAACATCAAATAATGAATCAGCTTGAATTGGATCGAAGTCAAAAATAATTTCAAGATATTTGATTTTGTTGCTTTGAGGAAGTGAAACTGGATCATTTGGATAACAAGGTTGAATTCCACAAACTCCGGCACTAAAAAAACGTACATATATTACAAAGAAATTATAAAGAAAAAACATACCGAAAAATTTCCACATTTGGAAGATGAACCAATAATTCATTGAGAGATTTTACTTTAGAATATTCATTATTTTTAACGTGACTATTTATTGAATTCCATTCTTTTACTTTTCCTGATTTTGTTAACCATATAAAGCAATCCATTGAATAAACAAAAGGTCCAGTCAAAATACGAAGTGCTTCCATTCGATAATCGGTGTATAAACCACCTTGCCCAGTAATATTAATTGAATTTGTAATCCAAAGAGGTTTGTCAATTGTAATCATTTCCATTTCATTATCAAACATGATTTTGTTATTATCAACAGTCAGTGTGATTTTACCATCAGCTGCAACATGAAAATCGTCAACAATAAGATATGGATTCTTTTGATGAAAGAATTTGCACGTATGTTCTAGCTTCTTCCATGTTTCAGCATCGGCATTTTCACGGATGTAACACATATGAGGATAAGGAAAAGTGGTATACTGTCGTTCCACATTTTCATCACTGTAAGTAAGTAGTTTTGGAGCAGATGGTTTCATAAATGGAACAGATTCACCTTGAATAATTTCAATAATCGAGGTACAGGAAGCCATCCAAGATAGAAGTTGTTGAATTCTTGTTGGTTTTTTCAAAATAGGAGCGACATGTCCAAAAGTTTGCATCTTTTTTCCAGATTCAATAACAATTTGATTGTAAAGATTTTGAAAGGTATCAGTTTCATCCTTGAAATGAACATGAATTTTGGCTTCAGGATCAACATGCTTCTGAAACATTAAATTGCACAAAGTAAAGAACCTTCAAAAAATTTACCTTGACAAACTTGAAAAACAAATTAACATCGAATGGACCATCGACATTGTTGAAATTCAATTCAATAATTTTCTGCTTCCATGGAATTGCAAGTAGATTTTTCATTGTATCAGAGGTGATGTTGCAATCTAACATCCTAAAAAACATAATAGTAAATTAAAATATGATAAAAATATAAAAATGATTACCGTATAACCCTTGCATTTGGTACCATAACTAATACATCTCCCAATGGAACTAAAGCTCTATCTAAACCATAAACAATTGAAGATGATGACAAGTCCAAACATTCAACTTTTCGAGATTTAGTTAATAGTACGTAATCAAAGAATGACATATACATATTGTAAATTGAAATTTCTTTAGCATCACATCTAATAACCTTATTAAAAAGTTGAATATAAAGATCATGACAGAGGAATATGTTGAGTTTCTTTATAACCTAAATGTTGTTACTTTTCTCCAGGAAAATATGAAATTGATCATCGTCGATAAAATCCATGCATCCACCATAAGCTTCATTTTCAAGTCGTTGCTTCGCTTCATTGATTTCAATATTGTCAATGATGAAATAAGGAGCTTCTTTGTAAAAATATTTACAGCTACGATCCAGCTTTTGTTTGATTTCAGCATCAGCATTTGCGATCATGTATCGGATGAGTTTCAGAGAAAAGGGAAATCCTTGTTGATGGAAATTTGAAAGATTGAACAAAAGCTTTTCAACCATTTTTAGCGACAATCTTTTGACAGGAATATGTTACCTGAAAAGTTTTGGTTAATATTCATTGGATAAATATTGTTTGTTGTACATGGTATTAAAAATTGAAACACACGCAAATTTAATCACATAAAAATATTTATTTTACAATTTATTGGCAGAACTTTATAAAACCAAAATGATGAAGAACGAAATCTGAGACAATAAAAGCGTGAAACCATTGACGTGAACGAAGAATATCTTCCACAAGCTTACGTGTCAAGACTCATGAGGACAAGAAATAAAGGATAATTTATGAAATGGTGATGATAATCTCATTTAATCATTAATTTGTTTTGCTTGGTTGTATTGTTAATGCTAACGTTGCGTATTCATAACTAACCATTAAAAAATAATTGAATCCATGTATACTACTCACTTACGATAAGTTATTTTTGCTCTTTTTTGTGTTATTTTTTTCCATTTCTTTTTTTTTGTTTCGAAGACATCGTAAACATCAATGCAAGTTGAGCAAATGTTGTTGATTCTTATGGTTGGATTCTTTAATGATAGCTTCTCGGCCGTTTCATATTGGACTTGTCTGTTTTGCTTTGCTAACTTTTCAAATGAATCAAAGAGTTCCAAGTTTCCCACGAAAAAATATGTAAACAACAAAAATAAAAGGAGATTAGTATTTATTTCAAATTTTTTTGTTACATAAAAAATTATCACATTACAATAGCACAAAGTAGTTATTAGTTGTTGATCAAGCGAAGCGCATAAGAGCGAGAGAATCAGCTTATTGAGAAATCATTGTTGAGATGATGGTGGTGGTTGTTGCTGAGATGACGATTGTTGTTGAGAGAAGGCTAAAAAAGAAACAATCATTTTTAAGTTAAAAAAGTTTTCAAAAAGTAAAAAAACTTACAATTAAATCCATAATTTGGTGGCTGTTGTTGAACAGGAGTATAAACCGGTGGAGTGTAAACAGGAACCGGAGTGTAAACAGGAGTGTTAACACGAGCAGGAGTTTGAACAGGAAGAGGAGCATAAACCGGAGTATGAACAGGAACCATTGGAGGATCAACTTGAACGATGGTTGATTGTTCTTGACGATGTAATTTAGTTACATGTTGATGATGTTTGTTTTTATGACATTGTTTCTTTGATTTGGTACTTGATGTTTTAGTAACACGAACAGATGAAATTTGACGTCCATCAGGTAAAGTTTTAGTATCACGTTCAATCACAGTGTCTGTCTTGACAACATCAGGAACACGTTCAGCAGGTTTAGCCGGTGCAGGAGCAAGTTGTTGAGGTGGTTGATCTTTTCTATTCTTATATTCTTGAACAGCAGCGGCAGCGGCAACAGCAGCAGCTCGTCTCTTTGGATCAAGTTTTTGTTGAGCTTTCTTTTTCTTTTCTTCATCATTTTTTTTCCCACTACAACATAAACAGCAAATTAGAAAAGCAGAAATGATGACAATAACCACAGCACATATTAATATCCATTCTGTTTCATTAATACCAAGCCATCCAGATTCAGTTGTTGTTGTTTGAATGTTTTTTGTAGCATATTCAATAACCACGATGGAAATATCACCTGGATGATCACGAGCAGATGGAGGAGCCATGGTTGTTGTTGAATTGAAAAGTTCACCAGGAATCGTTGTTGAGTTCTCAGCAGGATATGTTGAAGTTAATAGATTAACAGGAAGAGGAGACATCACCAATCTCAACGAAATTAGTCAAGCAATAATGAAGCATGATTGTTGAAAAGCTTTTATACTTATACAAACTTTGAGGTCTAAAAAATGAATGAATAAAGCATGCAAATTTTGAGAAGCTTTTCTCCGAAAAAATAATAAAACAATGGATTTTACTTTTTTTATTTTTCAAAGATTCTTTTTCGTCACCCAAAAAATGCAATTGATGAACAGTAATAAATCCTTGCAAGAGTTGATGGGCTTTGGTTTTTGTTTACTTTTTTTTACCTATGCACCAGAATCTGTAATAAAAACCCAACAATATTCTTTTATAAGCTATTCAAAAATTTTACGATAATAAGTAATCCTAATAATGTGTGAACATTTCGATTTGGTGTGTGTAAAGCTTCATTTTTTAAAGACCCGCAAACCTTCAAATAGCTCCTTTCTATCTCAAACAAGAAAAAAGAAAAACTAACAAATATTCAGCATTCGTTATTTTGTTTAATAAATTTTTTATTAAACAAATACATATAAACCAATTAAATCCATCATCATTATTTTTGAGATCTAACTAATGAAAGTGTTTGATGAGATGATTGATTTAGGTGGTGGATTTCCACAGTGAACGAATGAAATAACAAAAATTTTCTTATTTTACTATTTTTAAAAGTTTCTTTTTGCTGCTTTCTTTTTTTTTCTAAAATATTTACAAAGCTAAATTCAAATGTAGAATTGAAAAATCATTAACCCCACAATCAATGATTTCCAAATTGTAACAATTTTCTCCGAACATTGATGAATTCAATCCAATTAAATTCTTTAAGCTTTTGTGATTTACACGTTTTAAAATTTTTTTGTTAGTTGTTTGACCTCATTTTTTTTTTGAAATTTTATAAACTTTTTGAAAAATTGACAAATTTTACTTTTGCTTCTTCTTTTTTATTATTTATTATTTATAAAACATGACAGCAGCAACAACAACAAAAAATTCCTTAGGGAATCCTGAAACAAAAAATAAAATGTTTTAACTTTGACTTTTTTCTTTCTTCATTTTTTGCGTCAGAGAAATAATAAATAAAAAAATAACTCAAAAAAAAAATACAGCAAAAAAAAAGGGCACGTGGCTACTTGCTTCTTTTTTTTTGAAGAAAGAAAAACACAAAAACACAAAAACTAAAAACAATGAATAAAAGTTAAAAGTTTTTATTCTTCGAAAAAAGAAAGAAAAGAAATATGAGTTTATTTTTTTGATAGCAGCCAGCAAACAACAAAATATTTTGATTTAATAAATATTTTTTTTATTTGTGTCCATTTTTTTAAATGGAAAATATTCAACTATAAATAATTATGAAAATGTTATTACAAGGTTTACGAGAAATTGTAACATGGTATCAGGCAAGTAAATATTTATTTTATTCCAAAAAGTTTTGTTTTTGTCTTTGAAATAGAAATCTTTAATTTTAAACCAAAAAACAAACAAATTTTTTTAGTATCTTCATTTTACAACTATTTTCGTTGTGGTTGCATCATTTGGTTTTGTATTTTGTTTTATGTGTATTTTTGTTGGAATTCTTTCATGTCCCACATATTCGCCATGTCAACAAAATCGATTAAAGAAATTACGTAAACGTTATGATGAATCTATGGCTTATTATAAACCTGTTGCATCTTTTGCTGTTTAAAATTAATAATAAAAAATTAATATTCGTTTATTGATAAATTTTAATAAAAATTAATATTTTTATTCGTAAAAATAAACGAAGAAAAAAATGCATTTATCAATAAAATTTAAAATGTTTGTTTAAGTTAAAGATTCCTGAGATGCAACAAAAAAAATATATATATATCACAAATTTAAGGATGATAATTAAAAAAATAATTATAATTTAAAAAAGTGAAAAAGTTTATAAAATTTAAGTAATTTTTTTTATATTTTCTAAAAAGAAAAAATGTGTTACTTATTTTATCTCCGTAAATTTGATATCCTTTGAACGATTTTTTGCCGCATTGTTAATGGAGTTTTTCGTTTTCGTCGATGTGGATGATCAAAATTTAATGGACAGCAAAATCCTCGGAAATTTCCCTCAATTATTATATCTGCATATGCATCGAAATATGCAAACAATTCAATTTGAATACTTTGATATCCTGGTTCCCATGTTCGCATAACATTTTTTATTGTAGTTTTAACATTTTCTTTATATGGTTGTGGAACATTTCGAAAATCATCCATTGTAATTTTAACCGATGTATTCCATGCGGCATTTATCTAATTTAAAAAAAAACTATTAATCTTTTGCTTTGATTTTTGCAAATCTTTTCTTTCTTTTTTTTTGATTCAAATTTCTATGCACAGTGATTTGCAAGTTTCAATCTTCTTATTAATGCAAAATCTAACAGAAAAACTTACTCTTACAAATTCCAAAAATGTATCATAATCAAAATCAAATGGAATAGCACCAAACCAAATTTCTTTAAATTTTACTGATCGCTTAATTTTAAGAAGTTTTTGAGGAGTTTGGAGAGAAACATGCCCGTTGGGTAAATTTCTAAAAAAAACTTCTATGTATGTATGTATTTTCCTTCCATTATGTTTTACAACACTCGAAAGTTTCATTATCAGTCAGACGATAGACTTACACTTTAAATTCTATACAATTTGGAACATTTGGAAGTAATTCTTCGATGTAAACTATCGACCCATCATTATAACTAATATTGCATTCTGTGATTATTAGCGATTTAATAGTTCCATTCGAAGTTAAAAATATATAATCATCAAAAATAAAATTTTGTAAACTCAGTGATAATTCTTTCAAAAAACATTGATTAATTTTTAAAAATAATGGCAACATAAAATCTCGAGGATGAGGATCAGCTAATTTATTTTTTCCAATAAACCATGCTTTATCAATCAACCATAAATTTAAAGGTGGGATACGTTTAAGCACTTCACTACCTTGCACAAAATTTGTATTTATCCACATTTTAAATTCTAAACTTGAATATGAAACTCTCATATGTAAATCATCAATAAAAAGAATTTTATATTGTAAAAACCAAAATTTGCATGTTAAAGTTAACTTTTTTAACGCAATTGGATGTTCTTTAATTTTGGTTAAAATATAATAATTCAAAGTCGATGGAAATGGCATTGGAAGTTGAGATTTATAATTCTTTAATTTAAAACGTTTATGAATAAATTTAAACCATAATTTTTGAATAAATGAATGCATTCTTTAAAAAAATAAAAAAGCGACAGCGTTGGTAAAGAATTAATAAAAAAAAGTAAAGAAAAAAGTAAGTAAGCCGAGACACAAAAAGAAAAAAATGTTCGAGTGTCCACATTTTTTCATTTTTTTAGCCTAAAGAACTTCGTTCATCGTTGTCGTTACATGGCTGGCTCGTGTTTAGCTTTATTCGTTGCTAGGAGCCTTGCAAAAAAATAAATGTGAATTTTAGGAGTTAGTTTAGAATGATTAAACAAAGGCTAATTCTCAAGATACATAGCGATTACAGTATTATCAAAAACTTTAGGACACTCAGAAATTTCAAGAATGTTGATTGCAAAATTACTAATTATCAGCCGAATAAAGAATCTAATCCAAACTTTTCAAAAATAGATTAAATGTGTTAGGCATGATTTTGATCAAATTCAAGAAGCCTTTGTAAAAAATGGTGATTTTTATTCTGGAAGGCCACAAAATGAAGTCTTTGCTGAAATTTTAAGAGGTGGAAATTATGGAATTATTATGACTGATGGACATGTTTGGCGCGAACACCGCCGATTTGCTTTACATGTTTTAAGGAATTTTGGATTAGGAAAAAATTTAATGCAAGAACGAGTTTTAAATGAAGTTGCATGGTTTTTGGATGATTTAAAATTAAAAATGAAACAAGGTGAAAAAGAAATCAGCGTTCAAAATAGCATTGATATTGCTATTGGAAGTGTAATAAATGGACTCATTTTTGGTTATGCTTTCCATGAAGTAAGTTTAAAAGCAAAAAAAGAGTTAACAATTTTGCGATGCTAGAAATTTGCATTTTTATAAAAAAAACCAATGTTTTTTTTAGAAAAGTTTAAACGAATTTTATGAAATCAAAAATTTTATTAAAACATTTATTCGAATGGGCGGTGATCCTGTTTTCAATGTATTAGCCAATGATAAAACCGGGATATTAAAGCATTTACCTATCTTTCGAGGAAAATGGAAAAAAGCTGAAATTCTTGGTGATGGAATGAAAGCATTCTTTTCTTCACAAATTAAAGAAAGACGAGCTAAAATTGATTTCACCGAAGATTCGGAACCAACTGATTATGTTGAAGCTTATTTGAGACAACAGAAAAAACTTGCTGGTGATAAAGAAGATTTATTCTCGTAAGTTGAGTATCGAATGGAAATTTTTATCTAAAAAAAATTTTTTTCGGTTCAACACCCGATTTTACAATTTGCCTAAAAAAATTTTATTGGACCAACTTTTCGATTTTTTAAAAACCAATTTTAGTGATGGACAATTACTTGGATGCGTTTTTGATATGTGGTTGGCTGGACAAGAAACCACATCTAATACCCTTGCTTGGATGGTTTTGTATCTTATGACAAATCCTAAAACCCAAGAAAAACTTCACCAAGAACTTTCAAAAGTTATTGGATCGGACCGAATGATAACTTTGGATGATAAAATGAATCTTCCATATGTAAATGCGGTGGTTGCTGAAACTCAGCGACTATGTAATTTAGTTCCAAATAATGTTCCACATCGAATTACACAATCCACAAATTTTCATGGTTTTAATCTTGAAGTTGATACAATTGTTATTCCTCAAGTTTCCACGGTTCTTTATGATGAAAAATATTTTCCTGAACCTCATAGTTTTAAACCTGAAAGATTTATTGATGAAAATGGAAAATTTCAAACAAAGGCAGAATTAATTCCATTCAGCATTGGCAAACGTGCATGTTTGGGAGAGGGATTAGCTCGATTAGAATTATATTTATTTGCTGCTAATTTATTTAATCGTTTTGAGGTACCTTAATTGCTTTTTTTTTACCCCAAAGTCCCCAATTTTTGACTATTTTCTAACAAAGAAAATTGTTAAAAAACATTAAACTTTTTTGTGACTTTTGTAGTTATCATAATTGCTTTCAGATATCTCTAATTCCGACAAATAAACCAAATATGGAACGAATTATGGGTGGCACAGTTTCACCCGAACCATTTGTTGCTCATCTTAAACAAAGATATTAAAAAAGCATTTTTTTTTGTATATTATTTTTGGTGAAATTTTATATGTATTTTTTTAATAATAAATTAACATTTATTCAAATTTAATGTCAAACTGATTCGATTGAATTTTGATTCTACAAAATAAACAAAATATGGGCGGAAAAATTCTTAACATAAATGAAAAAAAATTTCGGCGGAAATATAATTAGGGATGGGCAGCGGTTTTTTCAAAATCGACATAATTTTTTTATTTTTGTCTCAAAAGATACGTTAACTCAATTGAAATAACTTTTGAATTAACGAAAAAATGAAAGCCAATTAAAATATATACGAAAAACGAGAAAGTAATTTCTAAAACTCTCATTTTTTTCGTCGAGAGGACAGTCTGTATTTCTTCTTTTTTGCTTTGAAAAAGAGCTTGATCAAAGGATTTGCTATTTGAATTCTAATGCCAAATGTGTTTTTCTATCAAAAAAGCATTTTTTCAAGGATTTTTATACGTTACAAAAATGGTTTTTCTTTAAAATGAATGGGTTTGCGAAGTCCTGCGAAGCTGTAATTTTTTCTATACATATAAAATAAAATTCTCTACCCGATGGTATAAGTAACTTGTTGGAAGGGGGCGGTAGTTGGGGTCAACGAGCCAAAATTCACGTTTGAGGCTATTATCGAATAAGAGCTCATGATAAAAATTACATATTTGGAATTTACGTAAAAAATTACATCTAAAAAGTTATGATAGGATTCGAACCCAAGAAAATATTTGATTTTGCCTTTTGTGATGACGCTGACGAAAAAAAGACGGGGAACACTAACGTTTTTGAAGGCCTTGCCCATCCCTAAATATAATGGCACAAACTTCTGGTTTGATTCGAACACATTCAACAACAGTATAAGTAATATTTTCATTTTGTGAATTAAAGTGTTTGAAAAAGCTACTTTAAGCACTTCATCTTTTAAAAAAATGATTAAGCTTTTAAGTGAATTATTTGGAAATAATGGCATTTTATATGGTCTCCTTGGTGGCAGTGGAAAAGAGGAAATGGTGGAGGACTTTTTAGGTAAAAATTAAATAAATATTGTATTTACTAATTTATTGTAAATATTAATTTCCCAATAAATCAATCAGCATTCTAAATTTTTTTTTAATAATTAAAAAGCAAAATTGAATAATTCAAGAAAAAAAATATTTATTCAAAAAAGCAGTTGACATCTAAATGCAGCAGCAATTCTTTCATTTTCAATCTTTGTGCGTGCATTGTTATTTATATATCTCTCTTTCTATGATTGAAAAAGAAAGAGACAACTAAATAAAAAAAAGCCCCAACGCATCCTCTCTTATTTTATATTTTGATAGAAAAAGAATGAAAAAGATGTAATCTTTGGTTTAATTACCCAAAGTTTGAGGTGCTTCATATTCAGCTCGATGATGTGCTGGTATGCCAGTAACAGGGAGAGAACGATTATCAGGATGGTTATCGCCCCAGTAAACACGGTATTTCTTGAGTTTAGGATTGATTTTAAGATTCAAAATCGATAGTAAAATTGCGATGTTCATCCGCTATTGAGGTTTATGTCACATGATAAAATTAAAAAATGCTGATATCAGAAAAAGATACATACAAAGTCTCTAAAATTCAATTTCGGAATTATTTTGAAGGTCCTTAATACTACAAACATTCATCATAAATTCTTTTCTAACATTATCAAATTCTCGCCTTATTGTTTTTTCATCGAATGCACGAAGATTGGCTCGGCTTTTTTTTAGCTAGAGCTCGACCATTTCTTTGGATAAGAGATTCCTCTGGTCCATCACTATTGTATTTTACAATTAAATTGCAAACAGCAACATCAAGGCCTAAATACACAATTAATTTATTTATGACTAAAAAGAAAAAGAATTTTCGATCTTGCCTTCTTCAGCAACTGATTTAGCAACTAAAATATTTAAATTACCATTTTTTGAATAGTTCAAGCATATTTTGTTGTTCAATTGCAGTTTGACCAAATCAATACTATAAAAAAGATGTTTATGGCTTGATTACAAATATAACAAATATCCTTTCTTTTTATCATAAATTTTGGATGTTTTGCTGGATATTGGTTTATCAAATTAGAAATTTGATAGTAAGCCCTCTAACCACGTCACGGTTTCCAGCTTCTAGAGGGTTTGGTTTTTTTAAAGGGGAACAATGCTTGCGCAAAACAAACCCCTGATTAATCTGCAAACAGATAACATCCGCGGCGCTAGTAAATGAACCTACAAACAGGTAGCATTCGCCGGCAGCCAGCATTAAAATTTTGATGAACCTACAAACAGGTAGCATCAGCTAGCTTTGATGAACCTACAAACAGGTAGCATCAGCTAGCTTTGATGAACCTACAAACAGGTAGCATCAGCCAGCAGCTAGAAAAAAAGGATGAATCTACAAACAGATAACATCCGCGGCGCTAGTAAATGAACCTACAAACAGGTAGCATTCGCCGGCAGCCAGCATTAAAATTTTGATGAACCTACAAACAGGTAGCATCAGCTAGCTTTGACGAACCTACAAACAGGTAGCATCAGCTAGCTTTGATGAACCTACAAACAGGTAGCATCAGCCAGCAGCTAGAAAAAAAGGATGAATCTACAAACAGATAACATCCGCGGCGCTAGTAAATGAACCTACAAACAGGTAGCATTCGCCGGCAGCCATACTGGATATTGGTTTATCAATTTCTAATAAGAAACTGATAATAAGCCCTCTAACCACGACAAGGTTTCCAGTTTTAGAGAGTTTAATCTTAAAAGAAACATACGTTGACATTTGAGCTCCACCCATGGGAGAAATACCAGCAAGTGGAAGAGAGCTTCAGAGATGTTGTTGATAGTTCTAAGGACCACTTCAGCATTCACCATATCGTGTAACTTTGCAACCATCTGAGATTCAACGGGAAGCTGTTGATTCATGAGAGAGAGATAATACTGAAGCTCAGATGCATTTGTGATCATAATGCCTTCACCTTGAGAATCATATTGTGGCCGACCAGCACGTCCCATCATTTGCATAACATCAAGAGCTCCAAGTTCTGTCCAGCAGCCTTTTTCAGCATTATAAATTTGTGTCCCTTTGATAATAACGGTATGAGCTGGAAGATTGACACCCCATGCTAGAGTTGCAGTGGAAACGAGAACCTAAAAAAGAAAAGAAACATACAAGAATAAAGAAGAAAGCTGTAACTAACCTGTATATGCTTATCAGCATACAAATCTTCGATGAGAGTTCGGTCAACACGAGTCATACCAGCATGATGGATTCCAAAACCATATGAGAGAAGATCTTTCAAATCGTGATTCTTCATTTTTCAATACTTCTGTTGTAGCAGTTCCTTCACGAACGAATCGACTCAAAGTATCCCTTTGTAAGCACATATCACGAATGGCTTTTGCAGTTTTGGCAGTTTCCTTTCTTGAATGAACAAAAATAAGAATTTGATGACGACCAGCATGTTCCATAACTTTATCATAAACAACTTCGTTCATCGCTTGATATCGTTTCAGAGCCTTCTTTTCTGTAATACCAATATATTCTTGTTTAAGTGGAACAGGACGATATGAACTATCAAAGAAGAATAAATGTTCAGAATCCACGCGAAGGAATGTTGCGACATCTTTGTAATTTGGTAGAGTAGCAGAGAGACCAACAAGTCGACAATCTTCATTTGTTTGTTGGCAGTAACGAATAGTTCGAGCAACAATCGATTCAAGAACAGGACCACGATCATCATGAAGAAGATGGATTTCGTCGATATTGATACAGCGCACCAGTTGATTATAAGCACGTTCACCACCTTTTCGAGTAATAATATCATATTTTTCTGGTGAACAAACAATAATTTGTGTCAGCATAAATTGTTCTTTTGTCATCTGTTGATCACTAGTCATTTCGCCGACCTAAAAACCAAATGGTTAAAATAAGATTAAAGTACTTTGCAAAATAAAAAACCTGTAATCCATAGGGTTCAAATCGTTTCTTGAAACTTCCGACCATTTCTTGAACAAGAGAACGCATAGGTGCAATGTAAATGCATTTGAATTCATCTTTGCGAACACTTCCATCAGAATTCATGTGTTTAGAAACTTCATGTAAAATACACTTTACAGAAACATTGGTTTTATCAGCACCAGTCGGAGCACAAATAAGCAAATTTCCATCAGATTTCAATGCTTTGTCGCTAATCTTTGATTGAATTCGATTAATAGGTTGAAAGCCAATGAAACCATTTTGAGCCCATTTAGGTAGCTTGCTAATGGGAAGAAGTTCCTAAAAATGATACATAAACGTAAATTATAAGCAAATGAATGAAAACAAACCTCATCTTTAACGAACGGTTTTGGTTTTTGTGGAGGAACAATGACACTTTCATAGCTTTTCTTTTGAGTTTTTGTTGAACCTTGAGGAAGCACGCATTTTTTGTTGCTGTTGAAATGAGAACCTTGAGCAAACGCTAATTCATCGAACTTGACAATTTTTGGTTCATTGTAAGAACCCGTGGCCATAGCTTGTTGTCCAGTTTCAGCACTTCTTTTAGCAGCTGCAGCACGTTCTTTCTTGTCGATGGAATCTTGAATGGCATCATCAACTTCAACTTTTTTAAGTTTTCTTAGAATTGGAGACAAATCAAGATCAACTGCCATTTGTTGTTCGAGCGCTTTCTTTTCTGTTGCTTCAGCTTTAGCAAGTTTGGTACAATAAAGAACAATGAGACGATTTTGAACAAGAACTTTGACAAGATCGAAGCGATCTTTTCATAAGCATCGAACGCCAACTGTTTCTTCAACATCTTCTTGGTTTTCATCCTCATCTTCGTCCAAAACAAAATCAGAGATCTTCTTACTTAAAGTATTAAGTAGAGCGAAGCGATCATCAGCAAGTTTACCAATCAATGCTTCAACTTCTCGACGTTTTTCTTTTTCAGGAAGATTATCACTTTTGAGAGAACGAAGAATTTCATCCACAGCACCATGAAGGATTTCACGTGGCTAAAAAAAGTATCATTAGTTTTATTATAATCAGACATAGGTAAAAAATGATAAGCTTACATGATCTCCAAGAGCGTCTTGCACGAAACCAAGCATTACTTCAAAAGTTTTACGAGTTTCTTGTGGTAGATTGATAACGTTAAGCCTAAAAATTAAAGATTTATAATCAAAAGTTGAGTAAAATTGGATGAACATAAAAAACACGCGAGAGAAAACAAGGAAATGAAAACTTTGTTGGAGAAAAAAAAATGGAGGAAGCAATTTCGTTTGTTTCTTTCGTTGTGAAATATTTTTATGGGATGAAAGCAAGTTTTTGAATTTTTCAATGGACTTTTTTTTTCAATTTGGATTTCACCAATCTTACATACATCAGTTTTGGTTTATTAATTTTTTTTATCAAGTAATTAGATCATTGAACACCCAAGCTGAAAAAATGCAATTTTAATAAGCTTGGAGTTCATTAATCAAAGGCTTTCAAAGATTATCAATTTACTTTTGTCCTCTCTTTATTCATTTTTGAGTTGATTTATTTATTCAAAAATCACACATTGTAATTTTGTAATAAAAACTACCCTTAGACTAACCCAGAAAATAAAGAAAATATTTTATTTGTTGATCAATGAATAAAGTATATTTGTTTGAATAAAGAATTATGTATGAGCCGTGGAACTTCAGAACTTTTAATTTGATCCATTTTATCAGTGAAAAGATGTTAGGTTTTTATATTCTCATATGTATTTGGAAGTTTTATTGAAGCTTTATGGGCGAACTATTATTTTTATAATATTCACTAAATTGAGATACTTTGTTGGGCAAAGAAAATCTTTATGAATAAAATAAAGACACAGAAAAAACTTGAAAAAAAAAATGGTGGCATTATTTGTGATTTAAATCATTATTACAAACATTAAAAGCAAAAATAACAGCAGCATCGAACCTTTTGGGGAATTCCTTCCTAGTAATTTTGATTGAAATCGGTCACCTGGAAATCTTCCATGGGAAAATACAATAAAAATGAAAAAATTAGCATAAAAAAATGAATGAATGCGTAAGAAATGAAGTTTGCTTTTCATTGCATAAAAATGAAGTGGTGATGAGCGGCGGTTAATTATTAGTTATTACAAAAAAATACTAAAGGATCAAAATATAACAAAGGATCTAAATATGCCCGAAGGATCCAAAGATCCATTTGCCAATGAAATTTGCATATAAATGAAGTTTATAAAAATGGAAAATTTTGCATAATAATAAATGAAAGCGCAAAACAAAAAGCTTGCTTTGTCATTGCAATGAAAGTGAAGCTTGATGAGTGGCAGTTAATTTTGATACCCAAATATGCCAAATGATTTGCATAAAATAACTTTCATGGCCGACCGAAGGTCGGCGCTGCGATATATCATATATGAACAATGATTTTAATTTTATTAGAAAGGATGAAGTTGATTTTATTATTGAGGTGTTTTAAAGCATTTGTGGAGAAGGACAGGGGATTCAATATTTAGAAACTAAAAGGAATGGTGAAGTATGAGGATTATATATGGATGGGGTAATAAAATTAGTTGAACGCATAGAAAAGATTCCTTACTATGAGAAGGATCCATGCCATAAGATTTCAAATAATCATAAAGTAAAAAAAAATTGCGCAAATTTCAATTGAATATGAAATATTTTTTTAATAATAAAATGTTTAGAAAAAAATAGAGATCGCGGCGCGGAGCGCCGCTTCTTGCCTAGTTTAACAATTAAAAAAGAGGTTTTTTTCAAAAAAGGTATGATAATTTTGCATGAAAACAAAAAAGAGGAAGAAGAGCAGCAGTAATCCGATTGGTAAAACTCCAAAATCATTGTTTAAATAAGCGGATTTTTCTTTTTTTTTGAAGTTGGGTCTGGGTAAATCGAGGCAAAGCAATCAAAAAAGCAGGCATGGTATTTCGAGGCAAAGCAGGGTATTTCGAGGCAAAATAAAAAGGCAACGTCTAATTACTATGAATCAACTCCTCTCAAAATTCTGAACAAATTATTTTCAATCATTACTCAAAGCCTATAAAATTTTTTTGAGTTACCTGCTTTCCCTATAGATCCTTTCTGATTTATAGGCTTTCGCTATGGATTACGTTTACTCATAGGGTTTCCCTATGGATCATTTTTGTCTCATAGGGAAAGCACGTAACTCAAAAAATTTTTATAGGCTTTGTATATGGTTGAAAATAATTTGTTCAGAATTTTGAGAGGTGTCGATTGATAATAATTAGACGTTGCCTTTTTATTTTGCCTCGAAATACCCTGCTTTTGCCTCGAAATACCCTACTTTGCCTCGAAATACCATGCCTGCTTTTTTGATTGCTTTGCCTCGATTTACCCAGACCCGAGAAGGAACTTCGCTGAAGAAGTTTTAGTTTATTTTATAAAACATTTGAACTTTGGTAGTTATTTTTAGAATTTTATTTTTTATTTACAACAATTTTTACAAACATTAATAGTAAGATTTAAGGAAAACTAACATAGTTTAAACGAATTTTTTGTGTTGAGAATAAATATGGGTAAATTCCTCTTTAGTTTCAGTTTATCAAAAAAAAATTTCAAACATCAATTCATTGCTTTCTGATTAGATCGATTTCTTTTAGTCCATGGTCTTGGATCAGTTTCACATGTAAAATTAAAAATCATAGTTGTAATTGTCACTAAACCAGCGATAATAAAAAATATTTTAGGCCACTAAAAACTATCTTTAACTTTAAAAAAAACTTTTTGGACAAACTTCTTGAGGTGAATTATTTGGAGATAAAGTTGAAACAAATATTGGAAGCAACAAAACAATTCCACTATTTATAAATGCTATTACCGTCATCGTTACATGAACATATTGACGAGATTGCTAAAAATACGAACATAAATAAGTTTCGAAACCGCTTTAATTTTCTACGCATTCTCAAAATTACAATTTCACCGAAGTTAACCTTAGGGTCTTGCCCTCGAAGTTACTTACCAATTGCGCACTTTTGACTAACCCTACGACATTCAAACTTGACGCCATAATGGCTACTGAATAAGCTATTTCTGCAAATAAATGACTTTGAATTGGCATCCATCCTAATAGAAAAATGCAAAAGGCCATTAAAAATTGTGAAATTGAAGCAAATATTATGCATCTCCATTTTTCAGAAATTATAGTCAAATGATCGCTCAATGGTCCAGAAATGATTTTAACAAGGAGGGCACCAATAAAAGGAAAAGCAGCAGCAAAGCCAGTTTTTTGAATATTCATATCCAAAACTTTATTCAAATATGTTGGACCATATTGAGAGAAAAGTTGAAAGCCTGTATATCCTCCAAGACTAGCAATCCATACTCCGAGAATAGATTTATCTGTAAATATTTGATAATATGGTGGCGAAGAGTTATTGCTTTTAGAGTCATCTTCATCTGATGAACCTTTGTCAGCGTTAATTTTTTTGAGTTCTTTTTCACTCACATTTCTAAAACAAATATTTTTGTTTTAAGAATTGATTCTAATAAATACTTACTTATGCGATTTAGGAGTATCACGAAAAATAAAGAAAAATAATGTAAACCCAATCAAAGTGATAAAACCAAGTAAATAATATATTCCTCTCCATCCAAATGTTGATGAACCACAAAATAAACCCGCCACTGGCATAGTAAATATTTGACCCAACTAAAAAAATTTTCTTTTACTAAAGCTTTTCATTTTTAAAGTCCACTAACTTGTTGATGACAACTTAAAAATGCAATAAAAAGCCCCGATTCTGCAACAGGAGCCCATTCATTTATTATGGAACCTGATGCTGGAAGTAACATAGCAACTGCAAGTCCTTGAAATACTCGCATCAAAAAAATCATTGCATAGCCAATAGATGCGGCAAATGGAGTTAATAGCATTGATAATCCAGAAATTGTACCATAAATTGTAAACATGATTCTAAAAAATTATAAAATAAGTAAGTTTTCGAGAACCTAATCAAACTAAAATTAATGAAAATGATTTGTAGTTCAAAAAAATCAAAATCTTTTAAAGTTTAGAATTTAGAATTGAGGCCATGTTTTTTTATTTGAAGACAATGTGCTGCTTTTTGGAGTTTAAAAGAATTCGAATTTTAAGTGTTTGGATTTACCTAGTACCAAATTTGGATGTTAAATAAGGCAATGGAATAGCTCCAATAAAGCTTCCAACTGCCACCGCTGAAAACAACCATCCTTGTTGTTTCGGAGTATAATGAAATTCAGCTTCATTATTCGTGTCATTATTTCCAGAAGCATCGTCGGAACTGTTATTTTCTGAAGAAGTTGACGCTTCACTACTACCAGTCATACAAATAATGGTAAAATTTAATGCAAGCGAATTCGAAAATAACACTGCCAAACAAAATAAAGATAAAGTAAAAATTAAATAACGCGTAGAATTTCGAAATATTAAACTTGATTTCTTCGAATCCTTTGATTCATGGTTGGACAAATGTGGTGAAGAATATTCAACATTATTAAAATCTCTTGATTTTGAGTTTTTATCCATTTTTTTAAAATTCACAAATAATAATAAAATAGTTTACAAAGAAAAAAAAACAACAATCAACGTACATAGAAATTTTGCGAAATACTTTTACTAACTTTCAATCTTCCATATATTGATTTACCTCCTCCGGGTAGTAAAAAAAACAACCATATATCAAAACAACAAAGTTATTGTTTTTCCAATTTCCAACTTCTATGTTTTTTCCTTTCAAAAAAGCAACAAAAAAAGAAATCAAGTTTTTTTTCTTTTATTCAAAAAAAAGAAGAAATAATTGTTTGATCGCTTAAAGTTTTGATTGAACTAAAAAAAGGTAGTCCACAAAATTTTGAAAAAGAAAAAACACCAAAATATAAAAAAGTGAGAAAAAAAAATTGTAGCAAGAAATTGATGTTTTGGTATTTTTTTGGGTTCTTTCAACAAAATTTTTAATTGCTATAAAAACTTTATAGATTTTTATTTTTAACACCATTATTTTTTATCAATGAAAAACAACCATAGCTTTTAACAAAATTAATTCTCTATCTAATACCCGCGTGAAACTAATGATGATTTGTTTTTTGTTCAGAGACAATGGTTTTAGTCCATGGCCTTGGATCAGTTTCACATGTAAAATTAAATATCATAGTTGTAATTGTCACTAAACCAGCGATAATAAAAAATATTTTAGGCCACTAAAAACTATCTTTAACTTTAAAAAAAACTTTTTGGACAAACTTCTTGAGGTGAATTATTTGGAGATAAAGTTGAAACAAATATTGGAAGCAACAAAACTATTCCACTATTTATAAATGCTATCACCGTCATAGTTACATGAACATATTGACGAGATTGCTAAAAACAAAATCATAGCACCAAAAAGTTCTTTGATATTTGCTTACCAATTGAGCACTTTTAAGCAATCCAACTACATTCAAACTTGATGACATAACAGCCACAGAATATGCAATTTGTGCAAACAAAAAAGTTTTAATTGGCATCCAACCCAATAAAAATAAACAAAAAGCTAAAGTAAATTGAGAAATGGATGCAAAAATAATACATCGTATTTTTTGCGTTCCTATCGTTAAATGATCGCTAATTGGCCCAGAAATAAGTTTAACTAATAAAGCGCCGATGAAAGGAAAAGCAGCAGCAAATCCAGTTTTTTGAATATCCATATCCAAAACTTTATTTAAATATGTTGGACCATATTGAGAAAATAACTAGAAAAAAAAGTTACAGAGATAAATCTTGAGTCAGCAATACCTACCTCAAATCCTGTATCCCCGATGCTTGCAATCCATAAACCAATAATAGCTTTATCCGTAAATATTGCATAATAAGGTGGATTAGAATTATGGCTTTCAGAAATGCTTTCATTACTATCAAAGAATGAACAACCTCTTATATGGGATATTTCTTTGAGTTCTCTGGTATTTATTTTTCTGAAAAAAACAAAAACAAAAAATAAAATAACATGTTTTTGTTTCCGAAGCTGACTGCTGTTAGTCCTTTAAAGATTACTACCACTAACCTATGTAATTTAGGAGTATCACGAAAAATAAAGAAAAATAATGTAAAACCAATTAAAGTCATAAAACCAAGTAAATAATATATTCCTCTCCAGCCAAAAGTTGATGAACCACAAAATAAACCCGCCACTGGCATAGTAAATATTTGACCCAACTAAAAAAATTTCATTACAAATCCTTAATTTATAAAAAATAAGTAAAATTTACTTGTTGATGACAACTTAAAAATGCAACAAACATTCCTGCATCGGATACTGGAGCCCATTCATTAACAATAGAACCAGAAGTTGGATGCAAAGCAGAAATGGAAATTCCTTGAAATATCCGCATCAAAAATAATAATCCATAACCCATGGAAGCGGAAATGGGAGTAAAAAACATTGATAAACCTGAGATCAATCCGTAAATTGTGAACATTACTCTAAAAACAATAATCACATAGCAGAAAATCAAATAAGCTCAAAGTTGAAAATTAATCAATCTTTTAAAAAAAGGTTTGTTACTCCGAGTCTTTAATCGAAAATTGTAAAAAAGTAAGCAACTTTGCTATTTTTCCTTTTTTGGTTTAAAGAAACTTTTTATATTGCCTTACCTGGTTCCAAATTTGGATGTTAAATATGGTAAAGGAATAGCTCCAATAAAGCTTCCAACTGCCACCGCAGAAAATAACCATCCTTGCTGCTTTGAAGTATAATGAAATTCAGCAGCTTCATGGTGGGAAATATGATTATTTTTTGTGTCATTTCCATTTGAAGCATGCGAACTATTTTTATTTTCAAGGGAAGAATGTCCTCCTTCACCAGTCATACAAATAATAGTAAAATTTAAAGCTAACGAATTTGAAAACAATACAGATAAACAAAAAAGTGTTAAAGCAAAAATAAATAAACGTTTGGGATTCCTAAAAATTTCTTTCGATTTGTGTGAATATATTGAACTCATTCGAGATAAAGACATTTTAGGTGAAGAATATTCAATATTATTATAATCTTTTGCTTTTAATTTCACATCCATATTATTTTTTTTCTTTTCTTATTAACTTTAAACTAGCAGCAATTAATGTATAACGACAACAGCACCCAAGAAAAAACAAAACAGGAAATAACCAATGTCCATAAAAGTTGAACGCAATGAAAATTAAACGCAGATAATAAAAAAAAACATAAAAAGGAAAACCAAAGAACCAAAAACAAAAGTTGTTATTTTTTACCAATTTTTTTTTATTGCGTTTCAAAATGTAATAAAAAAAATATTAAATCAAGTTTCTTTCAAAAACCTAAAAATTGTTGGTTGATCTCGGTTCAAGGTAATCAATAACTAACTTTTATAAAACTCAAAATACAAAATATACAAAATCAAACATTTATTTACAAATAAAAAGCACAAATTATAATTTTTCTTATAAATTTTTTTTGACGAAGTTGTTGAAATTTTTCTTTAATTTATAATAGTTTTGATAATAATGTGTATTTATAACAACGGCCTGCTGATGACATTTTTGTTGCTGTTGATGGGATATTATTTTTGCAACAAAAATGTCAAAAAAATTGTTGAAAAGCCCTTTAAAAAAATTTGAATAGGTTTGGGTCTTTACAAGCTTGCAAAAAAAAGCTTTCGAGGAAGAAAAGCAAAAAAGTTTGAATGAACGCAAATTTTTCATTCATTCATTTTTTTTAGACGAAACAAAAAATCTTCAAACATTTATTCAAACAAATTCAAATCGAACAGCAACAACCTCGTCGTCATCATCATTCTTTTCTCTCTGACTGGTGTGTTTATCATCTTCATCTCTTCTTTTTTTGGTAAGAAAAGTTTATCTTGAACAATGGCAATGTCAATAGAATCTTCTTCTTCTTGGTTTATGTTTCAACCATCAACAACAACACTTTTTTCATGGGTATGTTTTGTTATTTTTATTTTTACTTTTTTGACATTTTTTTAGGGTTCAAGTCATTTATTGATCTCTCTCATAATTGCAACGATATTTCTTTTCAAATGTTCCAAAAAGAAAAATCCTCCACCAAAACCTATGATCGCTTCAAGCCAAGTTGGTGTAAATACTAAGAAATCTGCAATTAAAAGTGTTAAAGGTACGTCATTCTTTCGTTTCCTATGTTTCTATATAACTTTGTAACATCTTCTATTTGCTACTTACATACTTGCTTATTATAGGAGGTGGACAAAAATCAAGTGTAATTTCAATTCAAGGTAAAAGTCAATTGAAAAAAGCTGTTGAAGGGCCAAATACTCCTGTTACTGGTGAAGATAAAACCAAGGATGACAAACAACAACCTGAAAAGCCTAATAAATCCGCTGATGTTATCAATAACAACAAAGACAATAACAAAGACAAAGACAACAACAAAAAAGGTGGAGGTGGAGGTAAAAAAGCTGGTGGAGGAAAAAAAGAAAAAACTAAAGAAATTGAAACAAATAAAGATGATGAAGAACGAGTACCTGATGAAGATTATGGTGATGTTCCTGAACCTACTCCTTCAGCTAAAAAGCGTCGAGAACAACAACTTGAAAAAGAAAAAAAGGATAAAATTCAAAAAGGTTTTTATCAATCTAAAAGTGATGAAGATGACACTTTAGGTATGTTTCGATTTATTTGTGGCTTCAATACTAATATGTTTATTCATTGTTTTTTTAGACCCTATCAAATCCTTAAAGCAAGAACAAACTGAAGAATCAACGAAAAAATCATCAAAGAAAAAGAAGCAAAAGAAGGCCGCTGAAGCTGCTGCTGCTGCTGCCGCCGCCGCCGCTGCCAATGAAAACAAATAAGAAAAATCTGCTGTGTTCTCTTCTTCCTAGTTTGTAAATTCATATATCAAATTCATCTCTCTCTCACTCTTTCTATTAGTGTATTTAGTCATTCGAATTTTATTTTCTTAATAAACGTTTATATTAATGTATTTGTTGGTGGTATTTCTATGTTTTGTTAGTTTATTTGGAAGGCTTGGATTCTAGAGAAAAATAGGTGTCACAAAACAAATAGCAGAAGATGACTCTACGTTCGTTGCGATTGCTATGTTTTGAGATTCGAAAGTCATGGATGTTTTGAAAGTTAGCAACCTTATGTTTGGTTTTTTAAATTTACCCATTTTCTCGTTTTGGGCGAAGTATTCCTTTTCTTTGATAAATTATTTTTGCACGTACATAATTTTTTTTAACTCATTTAATGAGATAACGAAGTTTCACTCAAAGCTTTATCCACCCTAATAAAGCATTTTTAAACAATGATTTTGTATGGATTTCAAGAATGGCTATCTTTATTTTTTGGACCAATAAACAAAAGATCTTTGATACTCGCTTTGATAGTCGTCGCTCTATTCATTCATTCTTGAGGCTATTATTGTCGTCATATTTGTGCAGAGATACTCTTTTCTTTTTTCTCCCCAAAAAAATAGAGAGACAGAGGCTTTTAATAATTCACTTTATTTTTTTGATGACCTCCTTTTTAATTTTTTCTTCTTTATTAGTATTCTTTGCTAAAAAAAATAAATCATTTTGCATTTAATTTATTTATATATTTTTTATGATTTATCTTGCCACATTTCAAATTTTTTTTAGCGTTGTTGGCTGATTTTTTTAAATACTTATATAATTTTTATTTTTAGACGATACATTTTTTACAAAAAATAAAAGAAAATGGTTTCACTTCGTCCACGAAGAAGTTGCGTGATTGCAAAATCAAAAATCATCGAAACCCCGGATCCTAAAGTTGTTGTTGCTGTTGAAAAAGATGTAACTATGGAAGAAGAAAAAGAAGATGAAGATTTAGATTCATCCATGGATGAACCTGAAACCTCCACAGCCATGGATGTTGATGTTGATGAAGGCGATGAAGGTGCAGCTGATGATTCGATTTCCCCTTCCTCAGATGAGAATAATCTTTCCTATGATGCCCATATGGATTTAATATTATCCAAACATTATGAAAACAACGAAGACGAATTACCAATAAAAAGGATGTTAAAAAAATTAAATAAAAAATATTTACTTGTTCCTAAACTTTGGGAATTACGATATAAGTAAGTTTTACTTGGATTCAGCTGGCTGAAGTCTCCTTTTTTTTCTGTGGAGTATATATTTAAAAAAATTTTAGGGTTGAAAAAAACAAAAATCTTCGACAATCGGTTATTAAAAAAGCCTTTTTTGAATTTTATTCTGAATATTTTTTTAATTCATTAAATCCTTGGGATATTGCAAAATTAAAAAGAGAGGTTTGAGTTTATTTAATTTTTGATTGTTTTTTTAACTAAAAGTTGGAGTTTGTTTTAGCAAATTTTTAATCGATCTTTAAATTGGATTTATGCTGAAGACTTAGGAAAGAGATGCGTAAATTTAATGGGAACTGAAAGGGTTGAAGCTTTAATTAAAGATGCTTTGAGTTTTCCACATTGCAATTTGGAAATTGTGCTTCATTGTTTTAAAGATGTTGCAGGTAAGCAAGCACTCCTTTTCCAAAACATCTGGAACAAATTAATTTATTAATCTTTTTTTATAGCCGCACCAATATCAAAAAATATTTTGGAATTATATCAAAAATCATTAAACCTTTATAATAAAATTATGGCCGCCACAGATAATTCTAAAGAATGGTTTAATTGTTTGCTTGAAACCAAGGATGATCGATGCATCATTCAAAATGTTGAACGTCAAATAGCTGAAAATCCATATGATGGAGAATTATGGAAAATTTATATTAAATTTTTACAAAAGAAAAATAAAGATGTAAGCATTTTTTTAGCTTTTGGTTGCCAAAGTTGGCCGAGTTTAAAATTTTTCTGGGATACTGTAGCTTTTGGAAATTCTTAAATTTTTGTTTAATTTTTTTAGGCCGCGTTTGAAGTGTATTTTCGTTATCGAAAATTTTTCCTAGAAGATACAAGTTTGGAAAAAGATTTCAAAAATTTCAAACTCTCCATTTCTTCAACTCGTTATTTACAAACTATGAAATTTTATTCAAGCATCAAAGATTATAACTTTAGACCTTCAAGAAAATATATTCCTCAAATTTCTATGGAAGATTTTGTCGTCTCTCAAAAACATCAAAATTTTTCATTTCCAGAAAAATTAATTCAAAGTATTACGAAAAAAGCCAATTCTGAAATCCTTCAAAAATTTTATTTGCTTTCCAAACATTTTTTCATTTCAAAGCCTCAACTTTTTTGCTATTCCATGGTTTTTAAAACTTCGCTAATTTTAAAACCAAAATATTTCAAACAGGCTTTAGTAATAAATCCAGAAAATTTAGAATTTCATGGATGGCAAAATATTTGCATCACCAATTCTTTAGCAATTTTTCCATGCAAAGATACAACATTTTTTTCAACAAAAATTATTCCTAAACTTGGCCCTTGCAATGTAAGATTTTTAAAAATTGAAGATCAAAATATTTCTGTTAATGATTATAATTATTTGACGAGCTCGAAAAATGTGGAAGTGATTGTATTTCAAAATGTTGAAATTATTGATGAAAATGAAAAATTTATTTCACTTGAAGGATTAATGGAACATTTGCCTAATGCTTCCCATATTGAGTAAGTTTTTTTCATTTTGGATAAATTTTTTTATTTCGAATCTTTCTTGAAAAAATAGTTCAGCAGAAAAGAACTTTCTTAATTTTTTTTGTATATTTTGAAGCTACAAAATTTTTTTGGCCTCAAAAGTAAAATTAGAATTTTTAACTTTGAGACTTTTGAATTATTTTTTTACAAAAAATTAAAGACTTTTTTATTTTAGATTACCAGTTCCTACCTACATTAACAAAGGAACAAATTTAACAACATTTTCAAGAAATCAAAAAATCAATCATTTACAACTTTTTTTTATGGAAGATTTACCACATCCATATAATTTTGCAGCATTTTTAGTTGTTAGTTTTTTTTCACTCATTTTTTTAAAGACACTAAAATCAAAGGGTTTTTTTCAGGAAAATACTTTAACCGATTCTTTCATTGATTTAACTTTCGGAGAAACGGTGGAAGAAAAAATTAAAAATTATTTTAAATCTTATTTAATTCAAACTTTGGATGAATGGAATTTTCAACATGAAACCGTTAAACCCATGATTGATTTCAAAGAAATTTCTTCTTAGAACTTTATTTATTTTTTGTTATTTATTTTTTTATCGAATGATATTGTTTTGGTTTTTGGAGCTTTTGTTGCAAAGTTTAATAAATTATTTTAGTTTTATTGTTGCATCGATAAAATTTTGGCTGTTTTTTTATTAATGTAAAATACAAAATTACGTTTTTTGAATAAATTGTCTGCTGTGAAAATATTTTTTTCCAAAAAAATTACGTTTAAAATTTATTTTATTTTAAACATAGCAACTTTGTGGAATTTTGGCTGTTGTTGTTGTTGCTTTTCTTGTTGTAGTTGTAATTATTGTTGGCTTCGGAGGTGCCTTTCGCGTAGTTGGTTTTGGTGTAGTGGTTTTCTTGGTCGTTGTAGTTGGCTTCTTGGTAGTAGGCTTTGGTGTCGTCGGTTTAGGTGTAGTTTTTTTGGTCGTTGTAGTCGTCTTTGTTGTCGGTTTAGGCGTTGGTTTAGGCGTTGGTTTTGTCGTTGGCTTGGGTGTAGTTTTTTTCGTTGTTGTTGTTATGGCCACTGGCGTGGCAGGTAATTTACATAGTAATCGTTCAATTCGCCAAGAAGCAAAATCCGCCCATCCAGGTTGAAAGGCAATAGCAATTTTTTCTATTTCGCTACCATATAAATCAAGACTATTTGGTTCATCATATGGTATACCTTTACTAGTTTTACGAAAATGTTCATAATTATATACGGTTCCATCTCGATTTCTCCAATTTGTTCGACTCCAATGCACATTAGAAGGAATATAAACTCCAATGCCTACGCTGCCTTTAGTTTGTTTTAACATTTCACCTTGAACTGAAAATAAATAATAAATAAGCAAAATTTGGTAGTGATAAAGCTAAAATTTTAGAAAAAAAGGCATCTCGAAAGAATAAATATTTATTTTTTTGATAACAGAAACTTTAAAACTTACATAAAAAATTGTGTTCTCCACTGCAATCAGATTGGATGCTGTTGGTTCAAGTATTTATAATAAAAGCTTTATTTTTATCCAGCGTTAAAAAGAATTTATTTATTGCTTGATTTTAAATTAAGCTATGAAGCTTTTTTTATTTATTGTGTTTTGTTTATTGCTGCATCTGGTTAGAACTGAATGTTCTAAAGGTATGGATTGGCAATCAAATTGTTATATTTTTTACGCATCTCAAATTTCTCCTGATCCGCGAGCTGGATTTGCAAAAGCTGAAAAAACTTGTCTTGATGCTGGTGGACATTTGGCATCCATTCATGATGCTTTTACAAATTCACTTATTGCACGTTAGTATTTCAACTAGTTGTCTCCAAAAACACAAATTGGAAAAAAACTTAAATTTTTTAGAATCAGGAAAATTGTTTGATAAAACTTTTTGGATAGGTGCAAATAATTTTGTAACGAAAGAAAATTGGACTTGGACTGATGGAACTCCGCTAAATTATACTAATTGGAAGACAACAGAAGAAAAGAATGTTTCCAATTCCCAAAGTTGTGTTACTCTAAATGTGAATGATGGATATTGGACCACTGAAAATTGTTTTCAACCCAAAGAATTTGTATGTGCTATCTCTGAAAATCGTGAGCTTCCTCCAACATTCACATCAAGATTTTTTTATTTTATATTGTCATCGGTTTTTATTTTGATGTTCTTAAAGAAGATGCTTTCCTAATAATATATTTTAAAATTTAAAAAGCAAAAATTACCAAAAATTTCTTTAAAAATTTGTTTGATTTTTCCTTCTTTTTCTCTCCTTTTTTCAAATTTTTTTACTTTCATTTACGTTAGCTGCGTCAGTTGATAATTCGAACGTTCAACTTACAACATCAGGTTGGGCGTCGCGCAGAACTCTTGCTTACTTACATCTCTTGGATTAGTAAGTGTATGTTAAAAAAATACCCTACACAAAAAAATGTTTTCATTCGATGTCAAACTTTAAAAAAAAAGTAAAGTTTTCTTTTCTTTAAATTGTCGAACCTCTGTTTGCCTTTATATTTGTTTTTTTTTTTTTTCTGTTTAACCGTCGTCACTCAATTTTAATTATGCGTTTTTTAAATTTAAATGATTTTCGCAAATTCGATTTCATTTTTAAAATAATTTTCTTTACTTTATTTATTTTATTTTTTGTTTTCATAATTTTTTCATTTATTTATCCTTTAAATAAATGGAATGAAAAAAGTTATCCAAATCCTTTAAAAAATTATATTGAATGTAATATGCCAAATAAATCATATATTTGTGATCCAGATAATATTTTATGGGAATCAAACAGAAATGAATTAGCAAACCAACTTAAAAAGTTTAAAGCGAATCGAACTCGAAGTTAGAATTGCAGAAACAAATAATGACCCTAAAAAAACTACCGAACTAAAAGAAATGTTGGAAGCAAGTAAAAAGCAAAAGGAGCAACTAATGGATGTAATAAAAAGTGGAAAAAAGCAAAAAGAAATTATGCATCCACAAAGTGTCGTCCAAATAAGAGAAAAATTATTTGAAATGAAATTGTTTGGAAGGAAAATAGAAGAATTATATGAAATGCAGCTAAAACTCAGTCAAGGAGATATAATTGCAACGGATCGAATTGAAAATGAAGTCAAAAAACCGATTATTATTATTGGAAAAATTTCATGAATAAAATAAAGAAATTTTATTATAACTTTTTTATTGACATTTTTAAATTTGCCAAAGTTATCAAATTTGCTAAATTCTCCACTTTGAAAAAATGTTTACTCTAATAATATTTAAAAAAAAATTCTCTCAATAAAAGTATTGTTGTTGTTACTTGGCTTCCGTAAATACATGCATATTTAATCGAAAAATTATTCCCTCTAATAAATGCATCACTCATAAACTAACAATGAGAAATGAATAACAAACATGTTTGAGACTAAACTGATACGAAAATCTCTTTGATAAGTAACAAAATTATTTTTAACTCTTTGAAACGAATGAGTATTAGTTAAAATGCTTCCATTATGTCACATCGTTAAAAAACAATTTCCAAGTGTTTGGACGCCTGACTATTCACACAAGTCTGCAAAGCAAAAGAAAAGACAGAATATGATTGTTAAAAAAAATATTTATTATTAGAAACTCATTTGAATATTAATATTATTAAATACAAAAACAAAAAAATACAAAATCAATCTCCAATCATTTTCGCTTCTTTTTCTTTTTGGAAGATTTTTCAATGAAGACTATTTTGCTTTCAGTTGCGGCTGCTTCTTTTGATTGAACATTTGATTTCGAATTTGATCGCTTTTCTTCAGAATTGTTTGGAGTTGAATTTGTATTAACGTGTTTGACATCGTAGAAACAATCTGAATTCATTACAGAAGCAGCTTCAATTGCGTTGGCAGGATACCCAAATGCATTTCGTTCTTCGATGGATGAGTTACGCTTCCAAAATGGTAATTCACGACTAAAAATGGATAACGAAATTAGTTCATGTAACAATAAAACAGATAAACATACCGAAATACTGCAAGAGCATGACGTCGAGTTTCATCAGGATGATTGAGCGAAAAACCAACAACGAGTAACAAAGCCATGGAATATTTTTGAAGATGATCTTCGTCGATAGGAATGAAATGACCAAATTCAAGAGCAAAAGATGTGAATCGGATGTATTCAGGAGTGTCAGGTTGTTGAAGGAATGTTCGAGTTGTTTTTGACAATTTCATTGCTTTACCATCTTCGTTGAATGTGAGACCATGTTCTTTGAGTTGTTCGATTGCTTTACTTCTAAAACAAAAGAAGTTTAAAAAATATGGTTGCTAAAAACAAAGAAAACTTACACAAGTTGATTGATGGTGATAAAGATGTCACCGACGTAGTTACAAAAGAGCGAGATTTCAACGCTGAGAAGCTTTTTCTTTGGATTGGGTTTGTAATCCCTAAAAACAAATGATGACTTTAATCTTGTAAAAACAAAAATTTACTTTGCCAATGATTCAGCCATTTTCTTTCCAATCAAGCCGCTTCTTTGCATGGATTTATAGTGAGCTTCGTATGCCGTATTCTTGTTGAGGGATCTTTGAGATTCAACACTATCCTTGAATCGACCACGCATTCTGCTACCAGAGCTTCCAGATGTTGTTCTAAAAGGATGTACCCATCGATTTTGTTGTCGTTTGAGTTTCTTTGGAGCTTCATCTTCGACGATAGGTTCTTTAGACTCTGTAACAACAGGAGCAGGTAGAAAAGGTGGTGGAGGTTCTTCAGTAGCTTCAGTAGTTTCCTTTCTTAGCTTTGATTCAGTTGGTTTGATTTCCTCTTGAACTTTCTTTGGATTTTCTTTTGCAACTTTAGGATGAGGAGCAATGAACTTCTTTTCTTCTTTCACTTTTGGAGGTTGTTTCATTTCTTTCTTTTCTGGTTGAACATTTGCCACTTCTATGACTTTTTCAGGAGCTTCTTCTTTGACAGACTTAATAACGACCACTTCTTCCAAAACATGATTCAAAGCTTGCTTCTTCTTGTTTGCTTTTTTCTTGTAGCATACGACGCCACTAAAATGTTTGATTTTATTAAAGACCTAAAAAAGAAAACATACACAACGATGATAATAATAAGGATAACCACAACGGGAACAACGATGCAGACAATCAAAATAGTCGATCCATTTGTAGTTGAAGCTTCAGTTGACGATGAGAGAACGGAAGTTGAAGACGATGATGTTGTTGTTGCAGGAATCGCAGGCACATAGATCTTCGCATTAAGGATAGTAATTGGACATGATTCTGAGACTTGAGTAACAGCGATTGTTATAACGTTTTCTTTATCAACAGCAGTTTCACAGCTAGCAACCTTATTTCCACAATATGATGCTACACGGTTCTCCATTCGAGTAGATTTCTCGCAGTTTTTAAAATCATCTCTAAAGAATTGATTGTTAATGAAGAAGAGTTCATCCGTAGTTGTTGAAATCTTGAATCCACAATAGTTTGGTTGACACACTTTTGCAGCATATCCTTTCGACGATGCATCAGATTGATAACAAAAAAAAACTCTAAAATACAGAAATATAAGTATATTAAAAAACATTAAAAGACATACTCTCCATAACAATTTGGGTAATCCACATGAATATCCAAATGACCATTTTCAAGAACCAATTTAGCAATTCCAGGAGATACAAGTTTCACATCATTTCCTATTTCTTCGACGATATGAGAATCAGCATAAGCCATGAGTTCATTTGAATCATCAGAAGAGAGAACAAATTCAGAATTCACGACGATAATGACGAAGAGAAAAATCAAGAACGATGAAATACGCATTTTTGCTTTCTTTTGATGACGACTGTTTGCAAAAGTTTCAAAAAGTTGAAAATGAACTAATTTGAGCTTTTATATTCAATCATAGTAAATTTTGAAGCAACTTTGGAAAATGCAAAAAATTCAAAATTTGAATAAATATGTAAAATGAAAAAACGTTTTGTTAGAATGAAAAAATGAATGTTGTGAATTTTTCCCGTCTTTTTTTCCAACGTGCATGCATGGAAATCAGATGCTCTATTCTCTCTACGATTGTAAAAGAAACTGCAATCTTATTTTTTGAAGTAAAATAAAGTGCTTGCGATAAATACTTGCTAAAAGCTTGATAGGTTTATTAAATTTATCAACTGGAAAATAATTGCCAAAAAAATTCGGTGTCATAAATTGTGTTTTTTTTTCGTCTTGTCATAGGGTAAATGGAAATAGTTCAAAATCCATTTATGAAAATTTCCCGAATAATCTTTATATAACCAATTCCATTACAATCTACGAAGGTTTATATCCTTCAATTATTCAAACAATTGTCAAAAATTAAATCATTGCAATCTTCGATATTTAAAAATTTGCAATCAGCACTTTTCTGTTTCTGATTATAATTTTCTTACAAAATCAAAAACTATCAAAAAAATCGTATTTTTTTATGTTTTTATTCATCAACAAAAACAAAATATGGATTTCATAAAATTAGAGGATTTAATCCAAAATTTACAAAATGCGTCCAACATTGAGTAAGTAACTGACAATTTAATTTTTTTTTTGAATTCTTTGCATAAATAATTTTGTCTTTTAGATTACTTATAAAAATTTTCCCTCTCTTACAACACATCAACAAAATTAATGGGTTTAAAAAGAAACCAAAAATTCACAACCTTCAAACTTTACGTTATGAGCGATTTATTATGTAATAACGATTTCATAAAATTTATTGCTGTAAGTTTTGAAAATTTTTATCCTTGAACAAAAGAAATTATAAGATTTTTGTTTTTATATTTTTTTATTATGGTGAATGAAAAAAAAACAGTGTTGAGAAAATAAAAGTTTTATGTTTAAATTTTCTTTATTTTGATGTATTTTGTTTTTTTAGAAACATTCAATGCCATTGACCTTAATCGTCTTAATATTCAGTCGAAGCATAAACGAAGAAGTTGTTGCAAATTTTAATAACGAAATATTAGAACATTGGTATAAAATTCATGGAAATGCTCATCGTCCATCCATATATATAAATAAAAGGCCACTCAAAAATTTTAAACCATCTGTTTTTAACCAACAACAATTTAATTAGTTTTTGTTTCAACACTTGGAAAATTGTGATTAAAAAATTATTAAAAAAGCAATAAACTTTATTTTGCAGAGAGCTTTCTCTCTCATCTCAACGTTTCTGTTTGTGGTGATTTCGACATCCGCAGCAAATTATTTAGATGGATCTTGAAAGACATTAATCACATTGTAATTCGGCGTAAAAAAAGCTGCGTTTCAGAGAATTGAAAAGTTGTCGTGAATAGAGTTTTTTATACATATAAATGCGCGCGTTCAAGGTTTCTCATCTTCCTCATTTGGTTAAAATAAAAATCGTAAATAGGATTAATTTCGAGAGAAATTTATTGTCTGCTTTATTTGAAAGAGAAAAAAAGTGAGAAACTGAACTTATATTCTTTATCAACCGCTCCTTCTGTTCCTAATATTTTTTAAAGCTAAAACTTCACATCAATTATTTTTATTTTATTTTTCATTAAATGGCATTCCTTTAAAATTGTTCCAAAATTAATTATTCTTCGTCGGGAGATATGTTCCTATGAACATAATGCTATGGCCATTCATAAACCCAATTTTCATCTTTATAATGTTCCACCAAATCAACAACTTTAGCATGATCATTCTATGGATCTCTTCCGCTGCCACTTTCCATGCCATTTGCTTCACCCCAAGAATCCTTGCTCCCTCAGTAAAATGAAAACCGAATTATAAAAAACTATTTTAATTTTTGTTTTACTTTGTTTTTGTTTGTATAATTTTTCTATCATCTCTAATTCAATGAACCCCCTAATATTGTTAATCTCTCGTGTTGGAACATCTTTGTTCTTCGGGAGTGTCGCGAATATCATCGCGATCATTCATCTCTCTCTCTCTCTCTTTTATCTTCCCGCTTTCCCAGACATGTTTACTATTTGTGGTTTCTATTACTCACACTTATTTACATCGTCCACTAAAGATCATATCCCTTTCTATCTCTCACTCTCCTATCTCTTTCCTTATGATTCATTCTCTCTTTGTTTCAAGCCCATATAAAAGCTTCGCAGCTTTTAACTAAAAACACACTTCGTTATGGGCTCACATTTCTAAACACACTTCGTTTAGACTCTCACTTTTAAACCACCTTCTTTTGGTTTTCTCTTTGTAATGGATTTTAAATAAAGAATTTATCTATCAAATTCTCGACAGAAGTGAATAAAAAAGAGAAAAGAATGTTTAATATAAAAATGCCCGAGAGATCGAGAAGCTAGATAAAGTTATGCTCTCGATCTCCCCCTTTTCTCTACAAATCTAAGAGAGAAAAAATAAAGCAGCTATTTGACATTTTTAGTTGGTACATTTTTTTAGCGACTTTGTTTCGAATATTTTAATAAATTTTTTTCTTTTTTTCCATTAAATTTATTAAAGCCTGATTTCATAGGTAATCATATAATAATTATTGACGGAATAATTTCAGTTTAAAAAATACAAATCCGAATTATTTTGAAACAAAAAATAACAAATTCTTAGCAATCATTCCCCACAGGGACATTGAATCCGCCACCACCACCACCATTAATTTAAATGATAAATTTTAAAGAATTCTACAATCATCAAAAAAATTGAAAGTAAAAAATTTAAAATCATAAATTTTACAATTATAAATAAATAATAAATTCTTTAAAGGTTTAATTTTTATTTTTCAAGCTTAAAGAAATAGCAAAAAAGTTTGTTAATAAAATCTGAATGAATAACAAAATAATTTTTTTATTCAAAAGTTAAATAAAAGTCCGATCAATTTTGAATAAGAAATGCTTTCTCCTTTCTTTGCTGCTCGTTTTTTATGATGGGATCGAATTTTTCTTTTTCTTTTATTATTACATTTTCTTCCAATATCCCATTGTCCATTTTCACATTTACCATTACAACCAAGGGCATCCATGGTTTTTTTATTGACATCCAAAGTTTCAATATTTACACACGAACAATAATCTTTGGATTTCGTGATTCCCCACATACAACATTTAGCAACATTTTTTTGATGATTACTTGGGCATGCATCCATTTGTTTTGTATTGATTGATTTTTTTCCATTTGCGTTTTTCACACAAATATCTTTTTCACAATCAATTTTAACAAATGGATAATCAAAGGTATCACAAACTGGAATGGAACATGTTAGGCAACGATGAGAATCTTCGGGTGAAATAAAAATATTATCAATCGTTCCATTTCCATATTCTCCGAAACGACAAATTTGTTTAAATTTATTTTGTTCATTTGTATCTTTTCCTGGTTTGGTTGGGCAATCAGCTTTAACCATCTGGGCTGAACAAAGCCATGGACCATTATTTGGGTCACATTTAGCATGATTTTTACAATATTTATTCATTGCATCATTTCCCCATGTTGTTATTATTCCTGTTTCTACAAAAAAAGTACAGTAGTAATTATTTTATTTTTCCTTCCTAGTAATTTTGATTGTGCGTTCGTTTTTTCGGGGTCTGGAAATGCTTCATGGGAAAATCGTAAAGAAAATGAAAAAATTTGCATATACAAGAAAGAATGAATGCGCAAGAAAAGAAAACGCGTTTGCATTTCATAAAGAGGAAGCGATGATGAACGGTCGTTTGTTTTTTGAGGAAGTGATTGTTGTTATCCAATGATTCAATAACAAAAAATATATCCAAAGCCCCAATAGCAAGGAAAAGATTCAAGGGGCTAACTTTGAGGAGCAATTAACAATTGGGGGTCTTTGAAAATGGTTTTGTAGGATCTAAATTGAGAGGAAGTTGAGAAATCGTTTGCAATTGATTATTATGCTATAGGAATTGTTAGGGGCAATTTAGGACAAGCTTAGAGGACCTTAAAGAAGTAAATTAGCCTGCGATGTTGCGGAGATGGCGATCTTATCTTTCAGAGTAAAGATCAAATAATTAATGACAAAATTTTCGTAATAATTTACATAAAACAAGCTTCATGGCGGACCGAAGGTCCGCGTAGCGCCTAGTATTAAATTAAATCGGGTTTTTTACTTACCTGCTAGAGAAATTTGAATGTGGGAGAATAAAATAATAAAAATCCACCAGAAATTTACCATTTTTTTTTGAAGAAGAAAAAGAAATTGATTTCGCCGCAACAAAAAATTACAAAACCCACTAATTTATCCGACAAAATAAATAAATAAAATTCCAATTTTTACTTTGGCTTCTTGCTTTTACACGCTTTTTATATAGGTGAAAGAAATAAACATGTTTGTTTTAAAAAAAAAAGATAAGTTGTTTATTTTTTATCAAAGACTCCCATGCCCACCTAAAAAAAGACATGAACTCCGTTACGGAAATAATGGGTTTATTATACACACTTAAAAAAAAGAAAAACATAGAATTGCAAATTTAAAAAATTACTTTCCCATGGATTTAAAATAATTACACCGAGTAATATTTACTGTAATGACTCACCTTTTTGTCTTAGAAAAATGACTAATTGCTTTTTTATTATTATTTTAAGAATTCCATAGAAAATGATCTTTCTTGAATTATTCAGAAGTTTCAAAAATTTACAGATATTTTCATTTAAAGGATTGGCTAAAATAACAAAAATTTTAATATAAAATGGATCCAAAAATTCAGAAACTCCATCAATTTATTTTCTTCAAATTTCAATCACTCAAGTAATTTTTTTTAATCCTTAAAAAACCATGGTTTCTTTTATTTTCAAAGTTCTTATCTTTTTCTGCCTTTTTGCAACTGCTTATTCATGGTGGTGGCAAAACAATTATAATCCTCAAGATGTTCAAAACTTCCAAAATGGCCTCAATAATTATATTCAGCGAAAACAACAAATATATGATTTTGTGAATGGAAATCTTCAAAATTATCATCAAATTTCTAAAGTAAGCTTTTTTCTTTGATTTTTAAGGGCTTTAAAAATGAGGATAATTTTTTATAGCAAAACCTTGAAGCTTTACAAAATGCAGCAAATATTTGGACAACCTTTCAAAATCAATTACGAGCTCGAAGAAGCATCGATAATATTCGAGTAAATTAAATTCATTTAAATTTTAGGTTTTTGTTTAATTTTTTTAGGAAAGTAACGAAGATTACGCATGAAAACAAAATTGCCCGAAATCAATGCTTTCCACATCAAAAAAATTTTCATCGAGTATTTAAAACTTTTCTTCAACCTCAAAAATTAATTTTTTTTAAAGCTCTCAATTTTTTTTTTCAAACATTTATTTAAAAATAAATAGTAAATTTCAATAATAACAAAATGTCGCTAAAAGCCAAAAAACAAACAATTCGAAACAAACATGAAACTACAAAAAAAACTTTCAATCATTTTTAATAATCTCCTCCACCTCTTCCTCTTGAACTTCCACCTCGAGAAGGTCCCCCACGTCCTCTTCCGCCTCTTCCACCACCTCTTCCACGGCCACCTCCTCTTCCGCCACCTCGGCCTCCTCGATTGGTATTAATTCGTTGAATATTATCTGTTAATTGAGCATGAATTAAATTAACACATGGACCAAGAAAATCTTTTAAACAAAAAATACATCCATTAAAAGATAAATCACCAGAAGGAATTTTTGATTTATCCTAAAAAAAATTCAAACTTAAGAAATTCAAAATTAAGTCTAAGATAATCCAACCTTTGCGTATTCAGCATGAACATATTTAGCTCCACAATCGCTGCATTCTTTATCAAGAAGTTTAAATTTGGAAGCTCCTTCAAAAGCTGTAACAACTGAAGGGCATCGATTACAAGCTAAACGCCATTTAGGTCCAGATTGAGGGTCCAAAACGAGAACGCCAGCTCCATTATTGCATTCATTCAAGCATTGACAAATGCTTTGAGCACTAAAAATGTATCCGTTTGCCACCTATTCAAAAATAAAAATAAAAATTGACTTACATCATTCCATGTTTACAAGTAGGATGGGTACAATTATTACAACCTGAACCCTTTTTCATATCTTCAAAAGGTGGATTATTAAAACAATATGGACAAAATGACCATGAATCCGCGAGCTTTCCTCCACTTGCAGCCCAATAAAGTAAATCAAAATTATCTAATGGACATTTATTTTCTCCATGTAATCGTACGCTTCCATCACGTCCCGTTGGAAGAGCTAAAGTTTCTTGACAAATTGGGCAATAAAGTCTTTGAGGTCGAGAAGCCACTAATTTCATAAATCTTTTACATTTTCCACATCGAGAAAATGGTTTGCCTGAATCTGCTAAAGTCGTGAAAGAATCTTCAAAAAGTGCATCAATTTTAGCGACATTTTGAACAAAATATTTAAATTTAAGTCGGAACATTTCAAGAACATGAAATGTCACTTCATCATATTTAACTTTTCCACTTGCAATTAGATTGAGTTGGGTTTCAATTTCAGATCTCATAGTTGGTAAAATAAGTTCGGGATCAATTTTACGATAACCATGAACTAAAGCTACACCAAGTTTAGTTGGAATAAGTCTTCGACCAGATTCAACCTAAAAAAAAATGCAACCATTAACTCTCTCTTTTAAAAAATTCCTTTCGAGGCAAATATCAATCGTGAAAAGAAAGACTTACAGTAACATAATTTCTTGATGAAATATTAGTTATATGAACGGGAATACTTGCATCCGTTCCAATTCCATATTTTTCCATTAAAGTAATAAGTTCAGATTCTGTTAAATAATCAGGTGGCGAAGTTTTTCGTTCAATTAAATCAACATTATCAATTCGATAATTTTGACCTTCTTTAAAATCAGAAAAACTTTCATCATCTGTTATTTGTTGCCATGTCATAACTTGAGTAAACCCAGGATCAATAACCTTTCGACTTTGAAGGGTAAAAGTTTCGGTGTTTGCTGTGAATCTAAAAAGCAAACGATTTATTAACTTTTAAGAAAAAAGATACTGTAAAATAGCGGACTTACTTAAAAGTGGAAACCATATATTTGCATGGTTTCATAATAGTTCCCAAAAAATGAGCTGTAACATAATCATATATTCTTAGCTGATCACCAGACAAATATCCATTATTTGCTTTCATTGGAGTTATTGGAGGATGATCGCCTTTATTTTCACCTGATTTAGGTTTATGTATTCCATCATCCAAAATTTGTTGTGCAATATCCGCATATTTTCCTGATTTTAATAATTTTAGTACAAAATTAAAATCAAAACTATTTGGATATGCTGTGGTTTCAGTTCGTGGATAACTAATATAACCATGAGTGTATAAATGTTCTGCATTCGACATAGTTTGAGCTGGACCAAGTCCAAGTGAAGATGAAGCAACTCGAAGCAATTCCACTGTATTTAAAGCTGTGGGCTTTTCTTTTCTTGATTCTTTGGATGAAATTGAAGATAATTTTACAGAATCACAAGATTTAACTCTTGAAAGAAAAACATTGGCTATTTCTCGATCAAATATTCTTTCACGATTCCAATCCAGTTTTATTCCTTTACCTGATGGAGTTTCAATGGTGGTTTGTAAAACCCAATATGGTTCCGGTGTAAATTCAATGATTTGATCATGACGCTTTACACAAAAGGATAAAGTTGGAGTTTGACATGGACCAAATGAAATGCATGTGGAATCCAAATCGCCATATTTATCCTGGAAAAAAAAGACAAATAAATTTGGTTAATAAAAATCCAAAACAAAAATAAATGCTTGAATTATTGAAGCTTCGTTATTTGCAAAAAAAAAATTTGAGTTAATAAAGCCGCCGCTGATTATCAAGAAACTCAAAGCTTCAGTAATTCAGAATCCAAAAAAAAACAATAAAAAAACATACTTGAAAATATCTTGTTTGAAATCGAGTAAACGCACAACCAACTCTCAAATCCAATTCTTGTCTTGCATCAACCGAAAGAGATTCATTTAAATTAGGTTTAATTAAATTTTTCATTGCTTGTTTTATTTCTTTATCGCTAATTGCAGAGAAATGGGCTCTAAAAAATCAATGCTTATTAGTTTCCTTCAAAAATTTATGCTTTGGTTTACTTACCTAAAAATAAATTCCATATCTGTTCGTTTCATTGAACCTTTAACAGAATCGATAACTTCAAAACAAATATTTTCACCTTCTTTATCACAATCCAACCATAAAACAAGATAATCGCATCCTTTAGCTTCGGTGTGTAAATATTTAACCATTTTTAATTTTGGGTTTGCTTCTTTCTTTTCTGTATCACATGAGAAAAGATCGATTGGATCAACTCGATCCCAATTATTGTATTTAGGAGGGAAGTCTAACCCCATAACGTGTCCACAGGTTGATGTAACTTTGAAACGAGCTGGTCGTCCAAGAAAGGTGTCTTGGTATTCATGAACCGAGCATGCTCCATTCATACCTTTGCGGGATTGTAACTTTCCATTCGAAAGAATTTTAGCAATGGATTCAGCCAAAATTGGCTTTTCAGCTACCATTAATACCGTGGCACTCATCCTTTTTTGTTAAAGCCTAAACATAATTATCAAAACAAATTCAGATAATCCAAAGAAATCCTTCAAGTTTCTTTGAAAAAGATAAAACCGTTGAAAAAACAACTTCCATCAAACAATAATCCAAAAAACATAACAACAACAATAAAATTTATCAAACTCAACAAAGCATTAAACATAAACAACAAATTAAAAATTATTATTATATTCCATCATTAACTTCAACTTCAACAGCTGCATTTGCGACGTTAACTTCAACAATTTTAGTTGATTTCTTTGGTGGCCATTCAAGATCAACAGCTTCAACATCCAATTCAACAATAGATAACCCATCAGTTAATTCAAAACCAAGTAATGTACCAACGGAAGGACGAGTTCGTCCAAAATCACTATGAACAAATTCTTTAACATACGTTCCAGCTTGAGTTTCAACACTGAAAAAGCAAAACAAATGAAAAAACAGAGTTAACACCAAAAAATTACCTTAAGTAAAAATAATGATCATCTAATATTTGAATCTTCGCTGCATGAATAGTTCGTTTTCGATCAATCAATGGTCGACGAAAGAGAACTCGAACGGGAGTAAGTTGAGTGATTTCAATAGGCATAGCAGCTTCAAGTTTTCTTGCCATTTCTTGAGTAACAGTATCACGAGAATAACAAAGAGCCGTGTAAGTTTTCTTCTTTTCTGAAACAAAGCTTCTATGAAATTAGTAAAAACGATAAAAACCTCACCTTCTTGTCCAACATTAAGCAGCAGAGTATCCTTTTGAGTCACAATAACTAAATCTCCAATTTCAACATCTTTATTTGCTGAATTAACTTTTGCCTTTAACATTGTCAAAACTTTTTCTCTTGCATCTTTATTGTACATATCAGCCCATTTTCTTGCATTTTTGAGTACAACAGCAAATGGTCGACCTTTACCAAGCATTCGAACATCAACATCTTCTCTTCCAGAAGCAACAAAAGTCGTGGAATCACATCGAAAATAATCTTTCATTGAAGTTGAAACCATTTCAGATACACTGTTTCCCAGAATTTTTGGTGTTTCATGATTTGGAGTCCATGGAGATTGTGGAAGACTTCTTGAATATTTGCAATATCTTCCACCGATATAAACAAGATCACGCAAAAAGGAGATAGTGGAATTGAGTTCTTGAGTTGGAGAAACGAATTCAAATGATCTGAAAAGAGAAATATGAAAGTGTTATTAGAAAAAAGTAAAGTTGCTTTACTTGATTATACTCAATGAAAGCTGATCAACAAGAGATTGAACTTTGACTTTTGTGAACAAATTCTTTATGTCATCATCTTCTACAGTTTTACGTTTTCGTCCAGTAGAAAGGAATCCATGAGGTTTATGACAAAGAAAGAAATCAGTATCACGTTGAACAAATTCATCATTTTCAAATGTAACAGTCATAATCAAATCACCAGCTAAACTTGGCTTTAGAAAACCATCCTAAAAAAGTTATAATTAGTTGTGAATTTGAAACTTTTTCGAAGATCAAAAATCAGCAGCTTTTACGACTCATGCAAATACAAAAACAATCAACAACAAACCTGTCTAAATTTTGACATCAAATTATACGTTAGCACAGATTTAGGAGACATAGTCATATCAATCCATTTCTTATCAACCAATTTTTGAATGAACAGCTCACGAAATAATTGAGATACAGGAAAATTGACTGCTAAAACAAAGGTTTTCCCATCATAACCATTCTTTGAATATTCTTCTTTAGTTTGTTCAATAATTTTTTGATATATTGTTGGATTTAATAGTCCAAAGCATAAACAGCATTGATGATATTCAGCTACTTCTTCAATATCTTCAAGGTTACCAGAAAGTGATTTGAAGCATGCATGACATAATGGAATGGTCATATTAATATTTTTGATTCAAATAAAGCTGATGCTGTAATTTCATTTGTTTGATGAATGGAAGAAGAGGAAGATAAAAATGGCGAGGATGAAAAAAAGCAAGCAACTGTTTTAGAGTTGTCAAATAGGCTGCATTTAGCCAAAGAGAATCAAAATATGGAGGATGTTGCTTACGGTAAATAATAGCGAGCTTGTTTGATCTCACACTAACAAATCCAAGGATTCCATTTCAAATACATACTTTTTTAATCAACTTTTTATTATTATTTTGCACATATCAAATACACAAAAAACACATACATACAAACATATAAATTTCTCTTTTAAAGTTTCAGATGAATTGACATTTGTTCATGATAAAGTTTATAAATCGTGAAAAAGTTTTGAATATTCTTTAAATGTGATTCTTTTTGACGTGGAAATTTATCAAGAAATTTGAGTACCTAAAAAAACAACTTCCATAAAAGCAATAGTTTTAAAACAAGAAAAAGTTCACCAACCTTTTGTAATTCAGCTTCAAATGTTTGTGATGCATTTTCATAAACGATATTTTTCATTTGAATAACTTCAGGAGCTTTAGCATTTCTGAGTTCATGTTTAGCATAATCCATATCTTGACGGCGTTGATTTAGAACTGAAAAAAGAGAAGTATTAGTAAGATCACAAGCATCACCAATTGAACCATTAACGTTTCCATTCCCAAACCTTTGATAAAGAAAACAAACATACCATTTCTAGCTTGACATAATTCATCAAAATCCACACATAGAAATTGTCGAATATCTCTTAATGAACGTCGAGCACGACGATGAAAATCTCGATGTAATGTACCAAGTTTTTCAACGCATTTAATATGTTTTTCAATTGGATTATTATTAAACAATGCAACAGTTGATCGAAGAGCAGGAGTTAATTGTTCATATGGATTTTCATTATCATAATATTCAAATTGCATGCGTTCGAGTGGACGTTGAAACAGCTTTGAATTACGTTGAGCAATACCAATCAAATTTTCCACAACATCTTCTAAAGCAAGTTTATAATTATCGATATCTTTAAAGGATTCCAAAAATTGTTGAGAATATTCAGTTTTTTCAATTCCACCAATTTTTTCAGAAAATTTGAGAAAGAATCGTTTGACCGTTCCACGAGGTGGTGGAGCAACAACACCTCCTTGAGCTTCACCATTTCCCATTATTTCTTTATCATTTCGAGTTGAAGATATTGATGAAGTTGAACGATTTGTATTTGTTGAATCACTTTTTTGAGATGATGAACGTGGAGATGGTTGTGGTTCAGATGAGGTTGTATCAATTTTAGGTTCTTCAATTGTTGGCGTTTTTGCTGCTGCTACGGTGGATTTCATTGGTGCCTAAAACATAAAGAGTACATTCACACATAAAAGCCTTTTCACCCATCAACAAAATCAAGCAACACGAAGCTACAATCAAATAAAAGAACTTACAACCATTTTTCGACCATTTCCACTTTTACGACGTTTATTAACTTTTCTAGATGATCTTGTTGATCGTCCTCCATTATTTTCATTATTGTTATTATTTCCTTCATCCACCGTTCTTGTTCGATCTTCAGTTGTAGGCATTTCTTTCTTTTTGATGATTGATTTTGAGTGTTGTTGGCTGCTGTTGTTGTTCATTCACAAGAAAAAGATGAAGAAATGATCACGAGAAAGCAAACAAAAACGACAAAAAAATGTTTGACAACAAAATGAAAAAAAATGAAAGTTGTTCCAAACACGAAAAATTTGAATTTTTGGCGCCTTTTTTTCTCGATGCCCTTGAAGCGCCGTGGGCATACACACAGCTCAAGATGAAGCTAGTTTTATTGAAATATTTCAAAAATTCTGTCATTAATTATGAGATCCTCATCCATTTAACAAAAGATCCTTCATCTCCGTAAACATTTTATGGTAGTTTTCCTTTTTTAAACTTCACAAAGCTTGCCCTAATTTTTTTTTCAGCAATTCCCATAGCTTGTTTACTTATCAGTTGTAAATGGTTTGTAAGAAGTATTTCCTCATTTTAGATCATCTCAATCCATTTTTCATCAATCTCCAAATGCTTTAAAGCATCTCAAAGTTAACTACCTCCCATTATTGTTTCATCTTCATGTAATGAAAAAGCAAGTTTCATTATTTGTGGCTTTTTTTTAGTTAGCTTTTTAAATAAAACCGGCGTTGGATAAATAAATGATGAAGCATTGAAGCTTATCCAAAGGTAAAAATTAGTTTTTTTGAAGTTTACAAAACCAAAAAAGCTTTTCACATTTTCTAATCCCTCTGCTTTTTGAAACGAAAGTATGTAAAAATGGGAGAGAGATCAGCCTCGCTTGATAGCCCAAAAAAAATTTGTCAGCATTCAAGAATTTTTTCATACATCATTTTTCTTCTTCTCTTTCCATTCTTCTTGATTGCCATCTTCCTTCATCGCTCTCCTCCTTTTGAAGCTTTATTATTTTCAACGAATATTTTTGGCTCTAAACTAAAATTTATCATCATCATTTTCTTCTCTCTTTATCCTTTCCAATATGTTTTATAACATCCGCTTCATCAATGTATCTTTTTCCCCAATATAAATCTAAACTAACCTTGGGTTTTTTTATAACGTGTCGTGTCTTTCATTTTGCTTTATTATGTATTTCCATCGTTATTAATCCCTTGTTTGTTTCAGCTGTGCGTATTACTACCATCATGCAAATCTTCGTCAAAACTCTTACTGGTAAGACCATCACTCTTGAGGTCGAAGCTGGTGACACCATCGAGAACATCAAAGCCAAGATTCAAGATAAAGAAGGCATCCCTCCTGATCAACAACGTCTCATCTTTGCTGGTATGTTTTCTTTTATCTTCACTTCTTTATAAATCTTATCCTCTTTTCTTTTTAGGTAAACAACTTGAAGATGGCCGAACTCTCTCGGACTACAACATCCAGAAGGAATCAACTCTCCATCTTGTTCTTCGTCTCCGTGGTGGAATGCAGATCTTCGTCAAGACGCTCACTGGTAAAACCATCACTTTGGAAGTCGAAGCTGGTGACAGCATTGAAAACATCAAAGCCAAGATCCAAGATAAAGAAGGTATCCCTCCAGACCAACAGCGCTTGATTTTTGCTGGTATGTTTGCTTTATTTTTTACTCATATTTTACTTATGTTCTTTTGTTTTAGGTAAACAATTGGAAGATGGCCGAACATTGTCCGACTACAACATCCAGAAAGAATCGACCCTCCACTTGGTCCTTCGTCTTCGTGGTGGCATGCAAATCTTCGTCAAGACGCTCACTGGTAAAACCATCACCTTGGAAGTTGAAGCTGGCGACAGCATCGAAAACATCAAACAGAAGATTCAGGATAAAGAAGGTATTCCTCCAGATCAACAACGTCTTATCTTTGCTGGTATGTTTTTTTTACCATATCTTTTCTCGATTAACTTTAATCTCATATTTTTTAGGCAAGCAACTTGAAGATGGTCGCACCCTCTCCGACTACAACATCCAGAAGGAATCCACTCTTCATCTTGTTCTCCGTCTTCGTGGTGGTGCTGGTGATGAATAATGGTCTCGCCATGATGTATTTAATATAGCACACTTGCTCATGTTTCTTTTTTGTCATTTCTGACTAACCTGTGTTATTTATTTTATTGTGTGTGTGCTTTGAATAAAATGTTTCTGAATTTTTGTGTCTTTTTTTTGTTTTTGTGGGATTAGCTTATAACTTCTCAGATTAGCTGAGAAAGCCGAATAAAAGATTTGAGGAACTTGGTCATGATTAGCTTTGTTTTATCAACTAATGAATAAACCCTTTCTAAGCTTTCACGATTTTCGTTAGTCTAAGATACCTCAAAGTTGTAACGCAGCAGCCTTTTATCTTGTGATTTGAAAGCTTTCAACTAATACTCATTCATCACCCTTTATGTTTTACATACTATTTACTGGTAGCATTAACTTCTTTAAGTTTCTTCGATTTTAGCTGTTAACAATAACAACCATCAAAAGTTTGCAATGTTTTCATAAACCGCATATAATTGACGTTTTTTGCTTCAAATTTAGGCTTTGTTGTGAGAAGGTAATTTGTTTGAATGCATTGCTGCGTTTTCATTCATTTCCAAACTATCTTTGTCATTTTTTACATGAAAGAGGTTCTCTTTATTACCTCTTCCAAATTCTAGCAAATTTTCAACCATTGAAACAAATTCGTTCAATTTTTGCGTTTGTTATGAAATTGTGATCAATCGACGATTCGCTGGCATTTGGTTGTCTTCATCTTCTTTTTTTTCTGACACACGTATTTACTAACAACTTGCAGAAAGAAGAAAAATAAGATTGAGTGATATCGGATTGATTGAAAAAATTATTGCTGAATGTTTATTTTGATAATGGTTCTTCTCATTCTCAATTAACTCTACCAAAATTTGTTGAAGGTTTCGCTGATACTATTGTGATTTTATCGGAATCTTTTTTTGGATTTTTTGATTTACATGTATTATTTTAGATTTGAAGTTAATAAAGTTATTATTCAATCTTGCTGGTCGTCGTCAACAAATTTACCATTTAGCAAAAGTGAAGATTCAACAACTAAACATGAATGGCGGAAACTCAATCCGAATCTTCCATCAAATATTGTTTCATTACTTATTGATTATTTTTTGTTATCGCCGTATTGTTTTTTCAAATTTGGATGCTTAATTGAGTGGTGACCACAATGTAAAAGGAAAAGAAAATAATAGTTTGTTGGTGGAATAATAAGAGAAGTGTGACGACGACTACTTTGTACAACACCAACAACTACCAGTGCCAGTCTTCTTCTCATCGCTAGCTTCTTTTTTTTTTGCTCAATGAAAAAAAAGAAGGAAGAAAGAAGGATGCTCATTTTTTTGTGGTTCTTGTTGGAATGGTGACAGCCATTTTTGACCACCCACAAACTTACTTACCCATAAACAGAATAAATTTATTTTTCTTCTTCATTTTTATATGTGCAAATGAAAGTAAAAAAAGATGGAACATGAAACTTTGTTTTCTTTCTTTTTTTTTTTGAATGCAAAAAGTTATAAATAAAAAAAGTAAATATTGCAACAAACACATGAACGCCGCTTCTTTTTTTTTAAATATGGTGGACTCATAAAAGTTATTTGTATGTATGGGTGTTTGTGTGGTGCCATTTAGTTGTTACCACCATGTAAAGTTGTTTTTTAATACCCTCCACTCTTTTTTTTTGTTTTAAGATGGATATTTATTATTATCAAATATTATGAAGACTTCATTATTTTTTATATATAACTGACACGCGAATGCACATTCATTCAAACACACAGTACCACCCAGAGCGTCGCTGTTGTTGGTCAGCGTCGAGGAAGGAAGAAAAAAAGTAAACAACAAATAAAAATAAAAAAAGTGACCACTGGTCATTCCTCTTCTTATTTTTTTCGTTTGACCAATTCAATTAAAAAAAAAGCAACACCTCTCTTCTCTCTCTTTTTTTGGATGTAGTCGACAACCACGACCAGTCGCAAATGGGTGGTAGCGGGTGTCTGTGTCTGCGACTTTGACTTCCTCCCTCGCTTTTGCTGCTTGAGGGCTGCTACCTACTATTAACGATGATGCTTTTTAAAAACGACAGACATAATGGCGACAAAATTTACAGTTTTAAAAAAAATTTAAATAAAGAAATATGTTTGTATTTACAAAAACGAAAGAGAAAAGTGTGTTTGTTGTATTCATTTTCATTCAAATTGCGATATACGTGTAAAAAAATAATAAAATATGAGACATCACTTCCTTCCTTTCTTTATTTTTTTTTTCTTTTATTCAAGAAAAAGAGTAGTGGTTGGTTAGTCAATGAGGAAGTTTACAAAAAAAAGCAGCAATGAAAAAGAGTTTTGTTGTTGCAATTTTAGTTGAAACACACATTTATTCAAAGATCATAGTAATATGGTGGAGGAAGATAAAATTTGCATAAATTAATACAAAAATGGAGTTAGTAAAACTCTCAATCAAAATTAACAACAAAAAGGTTTGATTTATGGTAGTTTCGGGCTCTTATCTTGCATTTCTGATTTCAGATCATAATTTCAAAAAGTGAAAAAGATTGAAAAGTTAAATATTTGCCTTTACTAAAAAGCAAAGGCGTTCCAAAATTTATCAATTTTAAATTCATTAGCCACAAATGAATGTGCTTGAATTTAATACGAACCTTTTAAGAACGTATTAGACGTCGAATTTAGTTGGTTCAGCCAAAGTTTAAATATATCAACCTTAAAAATAAAAAAAATGAATCAAAAAAACGGGCCAGAAAACCAAAGAAAAATATTTTCTTGGAGTTTTTGGTTGAAAAGTTTTGATAAAAATTCTAACATTTTTTTTTCATTTCTATCTCACTTTTTTTTTGCAAATAAATAAATATTTTTAAAAAGTAAATTAAACTTTCGTGCCCCATTTAATTAATTGGTTAAAAAATTCTAATTTTCTGAACGCTGCTTTTATGTTTCTTTGTTTCCATTCTTTCTTCTTTTCTTTTTTTTACTTTGAACGATCGATGATGGTCCTTGACATTTTTTTACGATCTTTGTTTAGTATTTTTTGTTTTGTTGTTTCACTTTTAAAACTTTGACTTATTTTTTTTGTTGTTGTTAATTATGACTTTATTAGTAGCTGCTTCAAAATAACAAATTTTTGGGAATATGAAAGTTTAACATCTGTATTTTTTGTTGGGTAAACCGAAACTTTTTATGTATGCAAAAAAATTGAGAACCACAAAGAAAAATCTGTAAAATAAAAATAGCAGCCACAAAACAATTTTTTTTTTGTAAATTTTTTGTTATTTTTTTTAAAAGTAATCGGATCGAAGGCAATTTTTATGGGTTATTAATTTTTTACAAATAAACAAAATTCAAGAAGAAATTAAAATGTGAGTTGAAAATAATTTTAAATTGTCTGTGAATGAAATAAAAAATTTTTACTGTATTTTTTTTTGATTTCGAAAGACTTTGGAGACAAAAATTTTTAAGACAAAGAATTTGGCTTCATTATTTTTCAAATCTACTGTATTAATTCTCTGCCATTTTTTATCCTTGAAATTTTTACAGTTTTCAAAGATCGCCTTTTTTAAAATGGAAACCATAAACTAAGTTAATTTATCGTCGATGATTTTTTGTCTTCGCTACCTTTTCTTTATTATTGCAAAACCCTATTGTTTTCATTTTTTTTATTAAATTTTAAAAGCTTCCATTATTTCACCGAAACAAAATAAATACAATGCTCCTCTCATCTTTTTTTGTTGGTTGTTCGAAAATAAAAATAAAAATAAGAAAATTTCATTTTTTCACTATTATATCGTACAAGACTCTACCATTCGCTCCCTCTTTTTTATTTATTTTCATCATCGTCTGCTACTACGTTTCATTTTTTCGAATTTTAAATTTTTCACGTTTTTGCAGAATCAAAAAAAAAATTTTTTGGCTTGAATTTTTCTCTGTTTGGTCGTAGAAAAAATATATAAATAAATTTCGCTAAGGTTTGCGATATATTTTTCTTTTTAATATTGGCTTGATTGCTTGCGGCGGCTGGTAGTAACTTTTTTTTTCTTTCTTTCGTGTTCGTGGAGATGTCGCGACATTGCTCCGCTTTTAAAAATAAAAATAAAAATTTTAAATAAAAAAGAAAAAAGAAGGAGAAAATAAACGGGTCGCGGGTTCGGCGTTGTGCCAGCCGTAATAAAAAAAATAAATAAAAAGTAAGCAACCAACCAGTCGAACGAACGAACGGTCGCGTCTCGTAAAAGAAGGCAAGAAAGAGACGCACCAAACAAAAACAACGAACACCCAAAATCCAAAGCAAAAAGAGATGTCGTCGTCGTCGACTGACTGACGGACTGACTGGCTGGCTAGTGTGGTGGCTGCGACATTGTGAAAAATAAAATAAAATTGAGGACATTCATTTTGTAATGCGCGACAGCGGCGGCGGCTCACTTTTCTCCTTTTCTTTCTCTCTCTTTATCGGGTGTTTGACCCGGGTCGCCGTGCTGACAAGTACCAACCCAAAAAAGAAAAATATATATATTCCTTTTTTTTGAACTGAGAAATAAATAGAGAAGAGAAGAGAGAAGTGAGCGAAAAATATAACAACCGCAGAAGAAGAAGAAAAATAAATGTTTATTTCGCAGAGGTTTGCGAAGAAAAAAAATTTTTTTAAAAAGCAGGCGACGATGAGGAGGAGCTCCGCCTATCAGACACGAATCTTCTCATCTCTCTTATTTTTGCTTTTGCTCTCCTTTTTTCTTTCTTTTTTAGGTGGTGGGGTTTTGAAAAATGATGAGCGAAAAGAAAAGAAAAAATTAAAGGCAAGAGTAATTTTGCGGAAGCTTGACGACGACGTCGACGACGACAAGACAAAAAAAAATCAGTTTTATCTTTTTTTATACGTAAATTTTTTTGCTTTTGCTTTCGTCAATGATGGTCGTGATTCGTTTCTATCATTAAAGTTATTTTTGAAAAAAAAATTCGATCGGTTAGATTTTAAAAATAGTTTAGTTAATTTTAATTATTTTTTGACCCTAACTTTTTTTTTGATATAAAAAATCCTATATCCCGTGTTTCTTTTATCGTGTCCATTTTTTTGTTAAATTTTTTGTTAAATTTTTGATTTAATTTTGATATTTTAATTTTAATTAAATCCCAATTTTTTATTTTATTTTAAGTTTATAATACTGGTGTGATATTTGGCGATCCAATTTATTAATTATTTATATATTTAATGGCGCCATTATCAAATATTAATGAAACGGGTACGACTGGACAAATATCAATGGCAAATTTACCAAATAAATTTCCATCAACAGCATCTTCACAAAGATCTTCGCTGAATGGTTTACGAAAACGAAGATTACAAGTAAGTCTATAAAATTCTAAAAAGGACAGTAATTTGTTTGCTTCAAAAATTGATATTTTTTGATTACTATCAAAAAAAAAATGAGAGTAAATCAAATTTTCAATTAATTTATCTTCCAAAGTTACTATCATTTGTGTTTTTTTAATAAAAAATTTTTTCAAACCACAGAGTTTACACAAATTTTATTTTTATTTTTGTTCTTGAAAAAATCCATAATCAAACAAACTAGTTATTTTTTATCCTAATTTTTTTCGGTTTCATTCAAGCAAAAACTTTAATTTTATTTATTTTTTTGCCGCTTAAAAAATTTTTTTCATTGCTTGCATTTTTTCTGTTTGCATTATTAAAACGAACGTACAAAAAATTTGTTGGTGTCCATTTTTTTTAAAGCACTTCAAACGCAGAATTAAAAACAAAACAAAAATCTCTGTGTTTTTCTGCAGCTAATTATAGTTTCACTTCGAAGAGGGAGACTTTTAAAAAAAGGACACGATTGACTAAAAACTAAAAATAGCAACAACAATAAGAAAAAAAATATTTTACACCTTTGAAAGATCGAAAAAAATGGATGGGATAGCTTTAAGCTGAGTCAATTTATATGTGTTTGAGAAAAAAAGAAAGAAGAAAATCTAAATTTAGACATAATGAAAAAAATATCAAAGATTTTTTTAAAACTTTAAATAAATTTTGCGTTTATAAAAAGAATTCAAATTAAATTAACCTAAATTTTATTTAATTTTTTTCTCCTTTTGTTTCAGCATTATATTCGAAAATTAAAAAAATCTCTCATAAATTATGATTCCCAAATTCTTCAAACCACTCATGGTGATGATTCAAATAATATAAATTTATCATTAACTTCTTTCCAAAAGCCACAACAACAAAAACATATGTCAACTTTTGATGCACTTGAAAGGGCTATCCAGCTGGTAAGTTTTTTTCTTTCTTTCTTTATCTCTTTTGTTGGAATTCGTGGAACTAAACAAAGACTATTTTTCTTCAAAAATTCAAATTTCAAATTTTTCATTCTCTCTTCCTTTATTTTTTTTGAACACTGGTTTTTTTTCTTCTTTGCAGCTTAAAAAATTTATTTTTTTTCTGCACTTTTTTTTTCTTCATTGAACGAAGAACACTCAAACAAAAAAAATGAGAAGGTTCATTTTTTTTTAAATGTTAAATACTTGCTTGTGGTCGTCTGATTTATAAAAAAAAGCGAGGGGGTAAGAGTCATTCGACGCCACCGCCGATGTGGATGGAGATGGAAGTAAGTCAAAAAAAAGTCTGTGTCTCGTTTTCGTTACCCCCGAAAAAAAAATAATTCACCTCCACGAATGGCGGCGGCGAACGAAGGCGATGATGATGGTTTTCGTCGTTCGTCGCAACTTTGATTTTTTTTGTTGTTGGCTTTCGCGGTTTTTTTTCTCTCTCTATTTTTCGTCTTCGTTAACCTAAAACCAAAAGAGAAAGAGATATTTAAAAAAGGGATGCAAGCGAGCCAGCAAGTCAGCGAGCGAGTAGTGACCGCGAATGAAAAAAAAAATTGACCGAATGAGAGCAGCGAGAACGGTGCCGGTGCCACCCTGCACCTTCTTGACCCAAAACATTTTATTCCCCTTCTCTCTCTTTCTCTCTTCTCTCTTTTTGGGTGTTTATATTGTTGTTGTTGTTGTTATTTGTCATCGTCATAGTAGAAGACATTGCCCTTGTTTTTGGGTAATGTGCCCATTCAGGAAAAATAAAAAGAAAAAAAGGATGGCACGGTTTTGAACCAAATTTTTTCCGTTTTTGTGCTTAATGAGAGCAGAAAAAGAAAAGGTATGGCATTGCATTGGCATTAAAAACATATGCAAAAAAGGAGAAAAGAGATACTATAACAAAAAAAAAATTGTGGTTGATTGTAAAAAAAAGCTAACGACTCTTATTTTTTTTCTTTTTATAGCTAAAAATTTTGAGAAATAAATAACTGACTCAATGAGAAAAAAAAATAATTAAGAAAAAAAGTGACAAAAGATTCAAACGTTTTTCTTTTTTTTTACTCTAATTTTTTATGGCAAAACAAGAATTTATTTTGATAAGGAAATTTTTATCTTTTTTAAAATGAAAAGATACGGTATTTTTCATTACTTAATTTTCGTATATGGCTTGGATCATCTTTAAGCCTCTCTCATATATTTTTTTAATTCAGGAATAGTCTAGTCTTATACCATATTTTAGCTTCTTAAAACTATAATTTTTTTAATACACATTCATTTTTTTACTTTTTGTGCCACTTTGTGTTTCTTGCTCTTACATACACGAACGAAGAAGGAATGTACCAAAAAAAATATAAAGCTTCTTTTTTTCTTTTTCTTTAAAAATGTCCCACATTTTTTTCTTTTCTTCGTGCCATTGATGAAATGACAAGACAAGCAAGCGAATGTTGTTCAATCAAATGAGCAAAATGCAAGCAAGCAAGCAAGCCACTTGTGGTCACAAATTTTAAAAAAAAACTGCTGACGTTCCTCTTTTCGAGAAGGAAAAAAATAGTGTTTCGTTTTCCACCAAAGAAATAGAGAAAGGAGTATTAAAAGTGCATTTTTCGTTCGTGTGTTCCTTTTTTTAAAAAAAAAGTAGTATTATATATTAAAAATAAGTTTGTTTTTAAATTGAGACCACACGCAAAAAAAATTCTTTTACTTTACGTGGTGTACAAAATTGTTGTACCCGTGGTTGTTGGTTGCTCCACCGCCGCTGCTAGCTTTTTTTCGTTCGCTAAAATTTTAAATTTTTACAACACAATGAAGACCTCCTCATTTTTCAGCGCCGCCTTTTTTTTTTATTAAAATTTTTAACCTAAAAATAAGCAAGCAAGCAAGCGAGAGAGCCAAAGCCAAAGCTGAGTCCAAAAAAAAAAAGAGGAAAGGAACGAACGAATAACACTAACGACGACGAAACTATAAAATGGAGGCGATTCGTGCTGACCACTGACCGGTGGCGACTTGCGCTGCCTCCACCGCCGTCGCCTTTCTTTCTTCCATTAAGTACCGCCTTTTTTTTAGTCAGTCAGTGAAGAGAAGAAAAAAAAATAGAATAGAAATAAAAGAGAGTAGTGAGTGGATGGAGAAAATGAAGTCAAAAATAAAAATAAAGTTAGTTTTATTATTTTGAGCAAAAATATGAATTAAAAATAGTTGTTGTAGGTTGGTAGTTGTTGTATTAGTAGTAATAAACTTTCTACGGAATGGTAGTGAATGAATATGAGGGTAGTTGAGTGACCATTACTATTTAAGAATTTTTTTTCTCGATGTATCTTTAAAATTATTATTATTTTGGTTGAAATTAGTTTGCTCCTCTCCTTCCTAAAAGATATACTCTTGTTTTTTGTTTCTTGATGCTAATGTAAAATAATTTGCATAAAAAAATTTAGAATCGAGAAAATGATAGTTACCATTTTTAAACGATAATTCCCTATTTTTAAATTACTATCTTTTTTTCATAAAATTTTTTTATACGATTTTCTTTTAAATTTTTATTCACAAATTCCCATTAAACTGTCAGTGATAGTTAGTAAATTTAAAACAAAAATACTATTATTTTCTCCAAGATCCCAAAAAAATTGTCATGATTGCTTGTTTCCCATAATTTTTTGTTGTTGCATTTTCTCATTTTTAAATATTTTTTTTGCAGATAGACGATTTTTCAAACCCTCCTTCATCCACAACTGCCACATTAACATCAACGACAACAAAATCATCAAAATCTAAATGGTTAAAAACAAATAAAAATAATTATATTATTAATGAAAATATTAATTCAATGCCAATAATAACATCATCATCATCATCACCATTAACAACAATAAGAAGTGATGATGTATCCTCCTCAGCTCCACCATCACCATCCACAACTTCCACTTCCACATCATCTTCATCATCGATAGAAAATCAACAAAACCACCCATCACAACGAGGTTCACCATCATCAGAAACAACAACAACTTTATTAAGTTTATTACCACCAACATCCGGAGCCGCAGCAACAGCAGCAACATCCGATCGATTATGGGGAACAGTGAATTTAAGTTTACCTGATGGAATTATAACTAATTTATGGTCATCACAAAATGATCAAAATTTAATTACAACAGATTTACCAAATTTTTATGGAATATTAAAAAAGGATTTAAATTTATTGGAATTATTGCAAGGTAAAGGAGCCCAAACATTATTATTAAATGCATTTTGTGGACTTTCTAAAAGGCGCATGTATGCCAGACTGAAATGTGATGAAATAATTCGACCTTTTGAATTGCTATGTGAATTTACACCGAATTCTAAAAACCCATCAATTTGTTCGGCACAAATTCAAATATTATGTTTGGAATCAGCTTTTAAAAATTCGTCTTCTAATTCTTCTGCAACCACAATATTTACAACTCGACATAATGCTTCGTGTGCTTTAATATATTTGGATTCAGCGTAAGTTTTTTAAATAAATTATTTTAAAAAATTTGCCTTTAAAAGTCTAAGAAAATTGATAGTAATCAAGGTTGTCAAAAATTGAGTTCTATCTTTTTTTGAAGACCAAAAAATAATTTTTTCTGGAAGAAAAATAAATCTTAAAATTTGAAAGATTTTTAAGTTAATTTTTTACGTCATTTTCTGACCTTTTACTTGCATTGCACCCAATTCCAAAATCGCCACCAGCCACCTTGTAACACTTTAAAAAAAAAAATTTAGTACATAAATTAGGTCGATTTTTGACCTACTGACCTTTTATTCTTCTCTTCCTTTCTTTTTAATATTAGTTTCCTTCCGCTTTTGACCATTCTCTACCACTCTCCACCATTTATATGTACTCTCTTTTTTTTCTTTTTGTTCTTGTCTTGTTTTGTTTCGTGCCACCCAAAAATAATTCATTCAAACAAAAAAAGAGGCGACGACGACAACAATCTTTGATTCAGCGCGTCGCGGTGGCGGGCAGTGGTGACGCGAAAGAAAGAAAGAGGAGGACATCCCCGCATTTTTTTTCTTCTCACACTCTAATTTATTTGATGTTGTCTATCTCATCCATCTTCGTGGTCAATCAAAAATGAGAGAGAGAGAGAGTTTCATCAACAGGAAGGAAATATATATAGCTCCTTCATAGGAGGATGGATGGTGGTTGTTGTTGTGTACCACGTACGCATTTTTGCACTTATAGTCTAGTAGTAGTTAGTATTATTATTTATTTATTTATTTGTTTGTCGTTGTTGGTTGGTGCTGGTATTGCTGCTCTGACGTAGTGCCATTGTGTACTTGTCTCGCAGCCACGCTCCATCGATGAATTCTCGCGCATTAGATTTTCTTTCAAATTCTATTTATTAGAATATTTAATAATTTAATAATTAAATACATAGAATTTTTTTCTGTAATAAAATGAAACGATAATATAGTTAATAATTAAATGCCAAAAAGCTTGAGTCATTAAGAATAATAAATTATTTATAACAAAAATTTACTTCGAAAAAAATTATTTTTTTTTTTTGGTTTCGCCTGCCATTTAAATTTTTATTTTAAATAAAAAAAATTTGTTAATGATTTTATTAATTTTTTTTGCAGGTCGATACCATATTTGGGACATTTTCCAAGTGAAATAACTGGTAAATCTTTATTTACTTTTATTCATGCTGATGATGTATCCATTATTCAACAAGCTCATCGACAACGTAAGTAATTTTTTTTTCTTTTTCTTTTGAGTTAAAAAACTTTTAAAAAAATCAAAAACTTTTTAATCCAAAAATCCAATATAAACATTTTTAAATCAAAAATCTTGGAAGCAAAAATAATTAATTATTTTACATTTCACATTTTTTAGTTCATGCAACAAGTGGCCGAGTTGTTTCCACCCCAAATCTTCGCTTGGTATCCTACAATGGTACAGTAATCCCTGTGTCATCAGAATGGTCAGCATTTGTAAATCCATGGACAAAATCAATTGAAATGATAGTGGGAAGACATTGTATAAATCATCAAATAATCACAGCGAATGCATTTTCACCTGAATCCACAAAATTATCTGATTCCGTTTTAATTCCATCTGAAAGATTTCGAGAATTAGATAATTTCATTCATTCATTTATTTCTAAACCTATTATTTCTGAAGAACAACCACCAAAAATGCCAACAACAGCAGCGGCGACTTTGAATAATGAAAAAAAGATTAAACAAGAACCAATGGGATTTATCCAACAACAACCTCAGCTCCAGCAACATCAACATCAAAACCTTCGAAATTATATCGATAACGTTGTGGAAACTTTAGTAATTTCTCAAGAAGAAAAGCAACAAGTTCATGAAGAAATAAAAACTTTACAAGAATCCACTCCAATTTTATCATATAATCAAATAAATTGTTTGGAAAATGTTCATCGGTTGCTTAAAAGTCAAACAAAATTTTTGGATTTAGATGGTGGAAATGGAAAAGATGGAATGAAAGAAAATCATGTGAACAGTAACGAGGAGGTGACTGATGAATCCATGCAACAACAATCACAAACAATTTCATCAAATAATATTCCATTGACTCGAGAATTATTACAACAACATAATCGTAAATGGGAAGCAGAATGTAAAGATACATGGAAAAAGCGTTTGAATATGAAACGAATTGCATCAGCGATAAGTTCAGTAAATGATGAAAAACCTCCAACTAAAACCCCGAGAATAAGATCTGAACCTCAAGCATATTCAATTTCCACTGCTCCTTTACCTCCATCAACCAATAATAATAATAATAATAATAATCGAGTGATCTCATCAACAACAGCGAATACCCATGTTGTTGGTGCAGCAGCAACAAATAATAATAATAATGGATATATTCCACCTTTGCCATATCCTCCTCCAACACCATTGGATCAACAAGCATGGACGGAATATGTTAAAATAGTACAATTACATTTACAAAATATGGCTACGTATGACCACCAACAACAACAACAGCAGCAACAACAGCAACAAGGCCATGGTTGTGGAAAACGTATTTCATTCCAACATTTCAAACAACAAAGTCAAAATCATCAACAACAGCAACAACGGGTACAACAAATCCAACAACAACATGAAAGGCATCAACATCAATTAGCTGCATTAGCAATGACATTTCAACAAGTACAAATTCCTTCTCATCAACATCAATACCTTCATCATCATCATTCTCTTTCTCATCATCCACATCATCATCAATCGAGTACAGCCAGTAGTTCACCGTTTAATGCTCTGCCAAGTTTAAATTAGTCTAATATTTTTTTCATTGCCATTTTTTTTTAAATTGAATTCTCTTAGTTTTGATCTCATTTGGATCATCACAAAATTCTTCTTTACAACCATCGAAAACCACATTGCCCAAGTTTTTAAAAAGAAATGCTTCTTTCTCTCTACTTTCATGTTTTTTTTTTCACTGCCAATTGAATTATAAAATATTTTCGAATTTACTACCCCTAATAATTTTTGAAAGTAGAGCCTTTTTCTTTTTAATCCATCCCCATCCCTATTTTTTTAAAACCTAAAAAAAATATAATTCATTCCATTCAAAAAAACTTTCAATGTCTTTCATTTTTTCTTTTTTATTTTTGTAATTTAATCATTTTTCATTTTCTGGTGTGCCTTTCTTTCTATGTTTTTCTTAAAAATGATTTTGTTTTGATTTTTTGTTTTCCTGCTGGGCTAAAGTGCAATAAGCTGCTCATATATACATATTTATAATTTTTTTTCTCGATAGATAATTATAAAATACCATTCAAGTAAATATTTTTTTTATTATTAATGTTATAATTTTTTTTTCTTTTAAAAACTTGTCTCGGTTGTTTTTCGCTCTATTTTTAAGTAACAAAAAAGGAAAAAAAAGTGTTCGAATTTGAAAAACCAATCATTGGCTCCAAATTCGTTCTTTCTTTTTTTTTTAAACTTTTGTTCCCCAAAAAAAATTCTTTCGGTTTTTTTCTTTTTTCTTTGATTTTTAAAAGATTTATTTCTCTTTTCCTGAATGTTTTTTGTTTGTATATTTTGTTTAATAATTATTTTTCAAATTTTTCTTTAAAAATTATTTTATTTTTTGTTGCTTAAAATCTTAAATCTTTTTTTAATATTTATATTTATGTATTTCATACGCGGTGCGTATAAAACCAACAAACAAATGTTTTTTTTATTATATTGTCTCGCTACCGAGCAGTCTTTCTAGCTCCAGAAGTTTAAATAATTTGTTTAAACTACGAATTACTTCTGCTCAGTGAGGCGTGTTTTTTTTTTGTATCCACGCAGCTCCTGAGGCCACCCACAAATCCTTTTTTTAATTATGGCCCATTTTTTTATTTTAACTAAAAAAATTCTTTATTTTTTTCTAATTTTTTAAATTAAAGTGCAATCACATTTCTTTTTCTTCTTTAATTCTTTTAATTATTTAATGTTTTTTCTGGTAAAAATAATTTTTATTCTTCTTTTTTTGTATGTAAAATTTGTTAGGCTTAAATATTATTTTTGATAAACAAAGTTTCTTATTACTTTCTTTTTGTTACCTGCCAAGTTTTTATATTTTTTGTTGATTGATTGTAAATTTTTGTTTTTTACTTTTCTTGCATGTTTATATATAAAGTTTTTTGTCGAAAAAATAATAAAATCTAAAAAAGAAAACCAATGAAAAATTTACTGCAAAAAAAGCACACGAAATTTCCAATATTCTACTAAAACCAAAAAAAAAATATATTTTTAAATATTGCATTTTTATCAAAGAATTGTTTATTCCTTCCAAATTTATAAATCAGAGTCTAGCTTTTTATTACATTCCATGTTGTAATTGTAGCTTTTAAATGTTTGATTTATAAAAAGATTTTGATTCATCAATATTAAAAAAAATTGTTGAAGACCAAAGAAATTAAAGCGTTGGGTGAACTAAAGGAGCATACCTTAAAGAATTTGAAAGGCAAAGTCAAGTGGCAATGGAATTTTATAGTCCCTTCAATTAAAGTTAGTAAAAAATTAATTGCATAAGCCAAGTTCAATCAGTTATTCGAAGTTTTAAGTAAAAAGGTTTGTTTAAATAATTTTCTTGCATGCCAAAGAAGCTATAAATGCTCGAGAAATAATAAATCAAAAATATAAATTTTTTTTATCCAACTCAAAGAACATAACCCTAATTTCAAAAGCCAAGTTCCAATGGAGTTTCGAAGTATAAAGTTAATGAATTGATTCAATCAATGCAAGACCTTCGTGGAATCATCGATGCTGCGAATAATCGAAGAAATGAATTGTTCTTTAAAATCAATGAAGGTCGAAAGCTACTCAAAGACCACAATCACATCAAAGAAGATTTGTTAAAAGCTGAAGAATTTCTCATTAATTCAAAATTCTCACCACCCTTTCATCCTGAACCTCCTACCACTCGTCCAACTTACAAACCATCGGACTTCATCGTCATCGAAATTGAAGCTCTTGAAGTCGCCAAAGCTTTGGAACACATCTCAAATTTCATTGAATGGGATCTTCTCAAACTTCGTCGATCCTTGGACAAAGCTATGCGCGCTGATTTTGAAATTAAATAATTCTTCGTGAGCAAATTTAATAAATTCTTTAATAAATCATTTTTAATAACAACAACAAAAAAACAAGTGTGTCATTCATTTGTAAAACAGGAATAAAAAAGCCCCAAAACAAAACTTACATTTTCTTCTTTCAAAAATTTAAAAATAAAACATTTTACCAAACTTTTATGAATCCACCATATTTAAAAAAAGTATTCGTTCATGTTTGTTGTTGCAATATTTGCTTTTCTTATTTACAACTTTTTGCATCCAAAAAACAAAGTTTCATGTTCCTTTTTTTACTTTCATTTTGCACACATAAAAAAATCGAGAAGAAAAATAAATGCGGCGGCATTGACTCTTTTTGCATGTATGGTCAAAAATGGCTGTCAACAAACACCACAAAAAAATAAAATAAACATCCTTATTTCTTCCCTTTTTTCATTGAGCAAAAAAAGCTTGCGATGGCATTGCTAGTTGTTGTGCAAAGGAGTCGTCACACTTCTCTGCTTCCCCAACATTAATTTCTTCCTTTTACATTGGTCAATCTGAAAAACTTATCGAAGAAAAAAAACAGAAAAGGATTTCCCCAATTTTATAAATGTCTCGTGGATCAAAATGGTTAAAATTTGAAAAAAAAATATTATCACTTTGTTGGAATCATGTATGTGGCTTTTACTAATTTTCCTTTTTTCAAATCTTCCAAATCCAACTCAATAGCGCTTTAAAAATAATTGTTACATAATGTTTAAAAGTTTTATTGAAAAATTATCAAATACAAAAAATGACAAAATTATTAATGTTTGTTCCTAAAAGCAGCGCTTTAAACCCCATAAAAACTTGATAAATAAATTTCCAAAATTTTTTAAATTTTGTAAATACGGATGCATGGTCACTGATGGAGTTGAACTTGCCTGCCATTTGTTGAAAAAATAAAAGATACCCAACGCTATTATAAAAATGTTTTAATATTAAATTCATCTGTTCGATAGAGAAGCGAAGAAAAACAATATTTTTGAATGTAATTATTATATTATTTTTTTTATTTTGCATTTAATGAAAATTATTTAAATATATCTGACCTTTTTTCATTTAAAGTGAATGAAAATATTTGGAATTTCTTTTCAACGTGGTACCTTTTGGAAGCTTTTATAATGCTTTAAAGCTAGCATAATACCTTTAGGATGTTGTTGGTATTAGAGGAAGTGAGCCACTTTTTCCTTAAAAACAAATAATCAACCAAATAAAAAAAATGATGCCAGACATAATATCTTAAAGGGAATTTGTTGCCAAATAAAACAACACCTCAACAAGTGAAAAATAAAAATCATTCACTAACATTTTTTTTTACTTCTTTCATTCATTCCAAAAATTTGACTTTCCAACCTCATCGTTCTTGTTTTTTTTTCTTTTAAAAAAATGCCTTCATTAAACCAAGAAATTTTATTTGATATCGCTGAAACTGTTATCCAAGCAGGCGATTATTCCCAAATTTATAAATTTACTTTGAGCGGAAAAACATGTTGGAAAGCTATGGAAAAAATATTTTCATCGGTTACCAAAATGGAGATTTATAAAGATCATTATATATTATGGAAAAATGTAATTGTTAAAAAAAATTTTATTGACCCTAACTTTTTTTGTGATTTTTTAGCAAGAGTTTTGTTCAAAAGGCTTTTTAGACAACCTTCAGCTACCAATGAAACCATTCCTAAAATATGTTGGAAATTCTCTTGAAGCCCTTGAAATCCACGGACGTCATGAAGCTTTTGATTGTGTCATTGAAAATGCTCGCTTTTCACCTAGTAGGTTTCTAATTTTAAAAAATCTTACACGCAAAATCTATCTTTTTGAAATATTAATAAACATTTTTGGTTCAAAATCAGTAAAAGTTTCTAAAATTTAGTTGTTTTTAGCGCTTTTAATACTCTTCCCAAAAGACTTTCTTCGTACTTTTTACAAAACTATTATTAAAAATCTAATTTCAAAGCTTCTTTGAAAATTGGGCTATATAATAAAAAAAAAAATCTTGTCAATTCCTTAAATTATTTATTCAAAAGTTTATGCATTTTCAGAGTTATCATGGTTGCGAATAAAAACTCATGTTTATGATGAAAAAATTGACGATATCGTCAATTCATCTTTAAAAGGTATCAGAGGAATCAAACTTCCATCATCAATCATTTTTTCACCACACTTAAATCCAAATTTATCTTTTGATACCCTTGAAATGTATGAAGAAATCAATGCTTTACATCCATTATTGTCTAATAAAAGTCCTGGTAGCGTATTATTTGCATATGAGGAAACTGAAAAATTAAGAATGTTTATTCCCAATGGAGATAAACATGCTTCCTTGTGAGTTATTTTATTTTGATTCGCGTAAATGAAATCAACTTAAAAAAAGATAATTTTCAAATTTTTTAATTTTATTCCCCAAGATTGCTCCCTTTCTATTTTTTTTTTCTACCAAAAAAACATTTTTTAGTTCAACCAGGATTTCACATTTTTATATGCGTGGATGCTTTATTATTTTTTTAAAATATGACTTGAAGGATGATCTTCGTTATTTATCTATCGAAAAGACAATTTGCGATAAAAATGAAGACCCAACTAATATCCCGCATTTAAAAAAAAGGTGCGATTTTTACATCCGTATGTTGGAAGGAACTCCTTTACGTTTTACAGCTGATTTTCATTATAGTTTTTATTTAACAGTTGAAAATATTACGGTAAGTTAGAGAATTGGAGCTAATACACTTGGCTAAAATCCTATAAAAAAAATTAAAAGCTTCTCTTAAAAAATTTGGGCTAATCAATGATTTTTTAGGATGAACTCATTGAAGAAAACAAACAACACTTTCCTAAAAGTACCACAACTCGTGGTTTAGAATGGTTTAAGTTTGATTACAAGCATTTATTAACTGAAACCACAACGGCTTACATCACCTTTATGTTCCAAACATCTCATATTTTGGGAAATCTTGAAGAAAATCAATAAAGAATGGTTATAAATTTTTACATTCCAAGGTTGCAAACATAAAAAACATTAACTATATTTTGCATTTTGTGAAATCCCAACCAGGCTTCTGCACGGTTTTTAGTACTTTATATAAATTTTAATCAATCTGTTATTATTCTTTGTTTCTTTGCAACATTTTCAATAAATAAATGCCATCAAAAAAGAATATATCAAACTCAAAAAATAACTATATAAAATTACAACATTAGTTACAGCTTCTGAAATACACAAAAACTTGTATAGTTTGAAATACAGATACTCATTTAAAAATAAGTAAAAACTATGATCGTTTAAAGTTATAATAATCTCTATAAAAAAACACATTAATTTCATCTTCATTTATCTGAAAAATATTGAGTAAAAAACTACCGTTTCTCTTTTGAATGATTTTTCTCGATTTCGTGCTGAGAGCCTATTTGCCTCTGAAGATGACGGCGAGCAAATTTCGCACATAAGTATTAGCTCTTTTTTCGTTTTCACAACATTTTCAATCAGCTTCCTAGCATTTGTGTGTTTCGTCAAAGTTTTTTATTTTTTTCTAAACTAAAATGGATGGTCCTGTTGATTATAGAACGCTCCGATTATGTAAGAGGTTTTTGCTAATTTTCCTATTAATGATTCACATTATTTCAGATAATCCCGATGTTGCTGTTAATATTGGACTTTACTATCGACCTCAACGCTTTAAATTGCCTTCCTGCATGAATGACTATTTTCTTAAAACTGCAAATAGAGATGTCCTGTTGAAATTATATCAATCATGCAAGCATTTTTTCTTTGTTAACAAAGCTATGGTACCTTTGGATAAAGTTCACCTGTTCAAAATGATCTCTATTAACAAATGTGAATATGCTGTAAGTGCTCTTGATAATCTCAAAAACGTTCGATGGTTCACACATGTCTTTATTATTGAAAAAATCAGTGCGATTTATTTGGAAAGAGTTCTTATGAAATTTGATTCTCGTCAACTCAAAGATATTTGCATTATAAATTCAAAACTATCAAAAAATTCTTTTGAGCTGTTAACAGAATCTGGATCAATCAAAATTGGTATTCAAGAGATACAAATATAACGGCGACACCCCATTTCCCCGAAAAAACATAAGCTCGAAAAAATAATAAGCTCGAAAAAAATAACATCGAAAAGACACATCCCCGAATTTGTTAAAAAGGCCATAAGCTCGAAAATCAAGATCACCGAAAATGAGAAAAAGGTCATATGCTCGAAATTTCATGTTACCGAAAAGACAAAATCTCGAAAATTAAGATTTAACAACCGAATGTCTCCCTTTGATTTTCAAAGGTGAAAGAGTGTTTCGACCGTCCATAGCCTTTCACTATGAATCACTATCGACCATACATAGGCTTTCCATATGGATAACAAGTGATTTATTGGTGATCAACCAAGTTGGACTTTGAAAAGCATAAGTCCATAATTAGTTAGAGAAAGTATAACAAATAGTTAATGCGGTCATTTGAATATAAAATTTACCATTCGTCTTACTTTATTGTAAAGTATAAAGGAGAAAGTCATGTCAAAAATTTTAAGACATTTTTTGCTACATGGAATCTTCTCATAAATTCTCATAACTATGTAATCAAGGATCTCGTTAATGTTTTGCTAATGAGAGAGAGGATGGAAAATTTGCATAAAAATTAGAATTTTTGTTTATTATGGCGAATAACTTGAAAGTTATTTATAAGATTCACTTGTATGTAAGGATGGATGGCCACTGAGGAGAAATAAAGGATAATTTGCATAATTTTATTTTAATTTACATATGTAAAAAAGAAAGACTTTTTATTAGCATAGCAAGAAAGAAGATTTTTTTTAATAATTATGCAAATTTTCAATTCTCATATTCCCAATCCTAATAGTAAAACATTAACCAGATCCTAAATTACACCAGTAAAATTTGCATATACCTATGAAAAAAGTAGGTGTCTCAATGTTTTGGGTACTTACTATGGAACTTAACGATTTTTCATAACGAAGTGTCCTACCTTCTTCCACATAATCTATTGGGAATGGTTGATTGAGCTAAGTCTATGTCTTCACTTGTGGCTCAGGCTTGCCCAATGTGGCTATAGTTATTACTGGAACACTTTATAAACGTTCCATTATTCTTCCACGTTCATGTTCTCTGCCATATTTTTATTGAAGATAACATTCCTTTGGATCAACAGGTTTAATTCCTGAATCAATTTCATGACTCATAAATGGTCCATTAGGTTATATTCATTCGAGGAACACTTTATCAGTAATACATTTTCTCATACTCGCATGTCCCTTGCCTCATATTTAACGATCCATAGGCTTTCCTAATGAATTGGAAAACTTAAAATAATTTGCAATGTTAAATCGAAATTATATTTTTTATGCAAATTTTCCTTTAGTCTCTTAATGTTTGCGGGTTCGGGCATTTAATTTTTCGAGTTAAGGGACTTTCGAGTTTATTTTTTTTCGAGCTTTTGGGTTTTCGAGGTTATTTTTTTTCGAGATAAGGGACTTTCGAGGTTATTTTTTTCGAGCTTTTGTTTTTTCGGGGTTATGTCGTAATACACATTTTCGAGCTTATTATTTTTTCGAGCTTGTGTCTTTTCGGGGAAATGGGCGTACGCCAAATATAACTGGTTATGGTGAGCAAGAAACTATTCCAATGTTGGATTTACTCGTTCGTCTTCCAAAATGTGAAATTCTTCGGTAAGTCTTTGTGCTTTTTTTTGCGATAAAAAATATTTTATTCCATTTTAGGGCAAATGTTCAAAGCATCAAATCTCACTCTTTTAACCAACATATCTCGAAAAACAGAAGAATCAAATCTTTGAGGTTTCAAATTTTTCACCAACTTAAAGAAGACGAATTTAACTTATTGTTTGAAGGTTTTATGGTATGTTTGTCTTTTCTTTTCATTAATTTTGTTTGTTTTTTAGAAGTTGCTTGCTCCTAGATCTAATGTTTATTTTGAGTTCTTCAATAATACAAACACAAGTTTTAAGTTCGTCATGGATGAATATTTTGAGAAATGGCTGCCAATTGAAGAAAAACCAATATTCAAAGTTTTAAACTCTCTTTGGTATTTCATACAATGAAATCTTCACTGCTGATGATTTACCTCTTCTCAAAACATGGTTATCACCTCTTTGTTCTTCTGGAAATCTTGCTTGATGTTTCTTGATTGGTCTTCGTGAAAAGAATTGCTAGTTTTTTTTTAACTTCTTTGTTACTTTATATCTGTTTATCATGCCTTTTAGTGTTGTATTTTTTGTTTTGCAATAAAAACTTTTGAATTTTGAATATGAAATTTGGTTAATTATCAGAGAATTTTCAAACAAGCGAATTGATTTGACTTGGCGATCGCCAGCTCATACTGGAAACATTATTAATTAAGCTTTTCAAACATACATAAACTTCATGCAACACGATAAAAGCATTAGTGATTTAAGTATACCAATAACAAAACAACTTTGAACAAGCAAAATAATTTACTCTGTACCTCTTAAAAGCAGCATACTTTCACCGCTCTATTGTATACTTAAAAATATCAAACTGCATTTATTGATAACTCATCAAGGATGTAATACTTTCCTATGATGTTATTACTGTAATATTTAAAGACATAAAAGAAACAGTACAAATAATAAAGGCACTTTATTAGAATCAAAAATATTTCAACAACAAAACAACAACCTAATAATAACAATCTAATTAAATCTATTCTAAGGTTGAAATCATAAATCATCAAACAGGAGTATCACGAGGAGCTCGAGGTGGTCCACTTGTAATCTAAAAAAGTAAACGATAAAAAAAGGAAACAAAGATTAAACTTTAAAAAAACTTACATCTCCTTTAGAACGAATAACAGATTGTTCAGCAGCCAGCCATTTCATTTTACGATCATGTTGTTTCATAGATTCAGTTGTGTTTCGATCAATCATTTCAACAGTAAGTACACCATTTTCTGAAGCATATGCAGATGCTTGCCAACCAAATACAAGTTTAGATAATTCACGACCAGACATTCCTTCAGTTTTAAGCGAAATTTGTTTAACTTTTTCAACCCAATCAAAATCAGCTAATTTTAAACGTTGTCGTCGACTACCAGATAAAGCAGGAGTTGCAATATATTGATTAAAATATTGTAAAAGTATGCGTTCACGTTCTTGTTGACCAGGTAAATCAAAGTTCACTAATTCATCCAATCGATCATTAACAGCCCAATCAAATTGTTCAGGTTGATTTGATGCCACAATTAACATAAATTTTCGTGATTGTTCACCAGTACGATACAGGAATGCATTCAACATAGCTCGCATATCTTCAGAAATTTGTTCAGTTGAACGTTTACGCAAGAATGCATCAGCTTCATCAATAAATAATACCAATCCTTTTCGAGATGATTCAGCCCAATCGAATACTTTGTGAATTGCAGATACACCATCTTTACCCATAGGCGCAACATCACCACCAGTAAGAATAGCATAATCAAGACCAGAATGACGAGCTAAACTTTTAGCAAACATAGTTTTACCCGTACCAGGTGGACCATAGAAGAGAACATTTCGAAATAGACCATAATTGCGTTTAGTATTTTTCGTTGTAATGGCAATATCACGAAGACGAGCTTCAAGAGATGGCTAAAAAAAGGCATAACATTTACATCAATCATTCACGCTAAAAATTAACATACATTTAGCACAACACCTTTAAGAGGATCTTCTTTAGAGCGAAAGATTTGACGAGCAACTTGAATGGGATGTTTGAGAGTTTCAATTGGAGATAAACGAGATGTTTCACGAACTAATGACGGCTTTCCCATTCTTGCTTCAATGTATTTTGCAGCGACACCTGTTCCACGTTTAGCAGTATACCATCCAACAGCTAAAGCAGTTAATCCACCAACAGTTGCAATAATTTTCTTTTTATCAGTTAAAAATTCTTGTAAGCCTGCACCAATAACAGTACCACTTGTCCTGAAAAAAAGCATCATTCAATCAATGGATAAGTGGAGGAAAAACAAACTTGATTTGCTCAATAATAGTTTTACGACGTTCTTCTTCTGATGCTCGAAGGTGTTCCAAATTGACATCACGATTTTCACGAGCTGCTCTGGCTTTAGCTTTGACTTCAGCTTCAATTCGTTCAAGATCATATTTATGACGCAGTTGAAGTTCATGTTCAATAGTTGCCTTTCTGAGAGCTTCTTGTTTCTTCACTGATTCTTCTTGTTTACGTAATGCATCTTCTTGCATTCTAGCTTTCATTGCTAGTTCCTCTTCTTGACGTTTACGAGCAAGTTGATCTTGATAGTCAGCGCGCTAAAATCCATTATTATTAATAATCATTCATCAAACCAATAAAAAACTAACAGTTCTAGCATGCTTTGTTTCTTCATGTAAGGTCTTTCTTCTTTCTTCTTCAGCAACCTTTTGAGAATCTGATTTCATTGCTTGTATACGTTCTTCAATATGCTTTGTTTCAACTTCCATTTCTTTATGTCTTGTTATTTCTTGTAAACGAGATAATTCTAGCGCTTGTTTAGCATTTGGATTGCGTTCAAGTTCTTTAGCAGCTTTTGCAGCACGTTCTAATGCAGTTGAATCAAACGAATATGAAGATTTGGCACCACTATCAGCTTGTCCTTGTTGTTGTTGTTGATTAGGATTAGATGGATCACCACCACCTGATGGAAGAGGAGGAGCAAAGTCTGGTGGGACTTGAGGTTTTTGAGAACCCATACCAAATAACCACGACATAGTTGATATGAGCTAAATACACCTAAAAAGTTTGTTGGTAAAAGTGTAAAGAAAACGATTGGAAAATAGTCAAAGTTTATCAAACTTCTTCGAAGCAAACATTCAAATCAAACATTGTAAAACAGAAAATTTATTGATACATGGAAAAAATAAATAAGAAACATTATGCACAAAAAATAAATGACGCAACTTTTTTTCAGCTTTGTTAAGAGCTTTTGTCGTAAATCACAGCGACGACATAATCCTTATCAGGAGCAACCATAATCTCATTCTTCTTGGTTTTTATTCGAAAAAACGACATATCATTAGAAGAATCCAATTCTTTTACCACAGATTTTGATTTATCACATAGTTGTTTTAGTAGAGCAGTATGTTTTGTAGTTGCTTCATCATCCAGTGTTGATCTTATTGAACGTCCTGAAAAAAATATTGCATCATTATGAAAAGTTGAGTAAAAGCGTTCGCGAAGTTTCGACAATAGAGAAAGAAGTTTTCTGAACTTTCCAAAAGTGTTTATAATCAAAGAACCCAACTTTATCATCTGCGAACAAACAACTTCAAAGCAAAGAAAATCTTACCAAGACTATCCATGATGATAACACCAGTAACACCTTTTTGAGATTGAATACGCTTTAGTGTTTCGTCGACTTCCATGATGCTCTAAAAAAAAGGTTTGTTTAGAAAGATTCTTGTAGCAAAATGAGTGTAAAATAACAAAAGAGAACCAAACTCTAAACAAAAATGAAAACGATGCAGACATTTTACATAAACTACTTTATTTCACTTTTCAAAGCAATCAAGAAAATTTCAATTTTACATTACAAAACGCTATTAAAAAACCTTTCACATAAGTATCAAAAGTTTTAGGCTAATCCAGCACGAGCTAAAGCATCTTGAGCTATTTCGTGCTTTTTGGAAACTTTTACAGCTTTGAGAGCTTTTTGTTTTCGGCTTGAATTCCATTTGAAAAGCATGAAAAGTCCAAAATAAGTACCAATTGCAGCACGGAAGATATTTGCACGTCCTAAAAAAATCATATGTTTATTGAAAGCAGCAAAAGATGAAAGAAAAATGTCATACCAAAATCTTCATGAGGATTCATATAAAGACGTTTAGTTTGAACAACTTGATTCCATGCAGAGCGAAGGGCATTACTCATCTTGAATAACCTGAAAATGGTTGGGATTCTTAGCACTGATAAACTTGAAAAATATGTTTGGAAAACTATGAGCAGCAAACAAAGACGCGAGAGAAAAAAGTAAGCAAGTAAAAATACTCGAATAAATGATATTAGCTTATTTATGGCATTTTGCCAGAAAAACGAATCAAGCACGCTTTTTGACATACCAAAGTCCAACGACACTAATGAAGCCAAAACTTTAACTCGAATAAATAACCAAAGTGTGTTTTAAACACATTATAGCTTCTTTACAATCAACCACCGACATCAAAAATATATATTTTTTTATAAATATGACATAAAAACATTAAAAAGAAAACATTTTTAAAGAAAAATGAGATAAAAAGAAACAAGTCTGGAAGTTTTGATGAAGAAGAAGATCATTCACTTCCATAATCAATGGTATCGCTTTAGCAATCCTTTTCACGAAGACAAATCAAGAAACATCCAGCAACATTTCCAGAAGAACAAAGAGGTGAATTTTCTAACCATGTTTTAAGAAGAGATAAATCATCAGCAGTGAAGATTTCATTGTATGAATTACCAAGTCCATTGTACATTTTTCGTTCACTTTTGAGGAATTTCAGGACAGACGATTCATAAACAAATGCATCCAAACGAAGTTTACGACGAGCACATGCGATCAATAATGCCGTGAATAAGTTCTGAGAAAACTAAAAAAAGTAAAAGGATTGATTAGACACCATAGAAACAACCAAAAACAAAAAAAATTACACTAGAATAAACTAAAGTATCTTGAAACCGTTCAGCATCAGTTTTATCAAAGAAAATTTTGAGATCAGGTTCTTTAATTTCAATTAGTGCTTTCAAAGAAGCTTGAATAAAATCAGAATGAGGAGAAATTGAAACTTTTCTAGCATATTTTCTAAGATTATTAAATACATTCGATATAATTTGAGCTTTTAATGGTGAAGTAGCTAATGATAAAATGCGAATACATAAACGACGTCCTTTTGTAATAACCATTGTTGTTGGAATATGTGCTTCATCCATCGTTGTATGATAAATTGAATTAAGCTTTGAATACAATTCATTTAACAAGGTGGTACTAAAACAAATAAAGGTTAAAGTAATCGTGGAATAAGGTTTGAAGAAAAACTTACGCTTCATCAGAAGAGACTGTAGGAACTTTACGCAAAAGATCATCACATTCAAGTTGAAGCAAATATCCATTTTCAATAGTAAGTAAAATTGTACGAAGTTTTCGCTTGTTTATTTCACGGGATGAACCACCAACGATACTTTCAACATCATCTTCAGCAGGTTGAATATCAAGAACCTTGAAACACTTTACAATATTACTAATACACTAAATAGCTTTTAATTCAAACACTTACTTGTCGGGGAAACGATGTTGTAGCATTTGTAGGCTTTCCAAGAGTACCAGAAAATGATGGAGGATTATAATTGGATGGATATGTTTCTTCCAAATTATAGTACCTTGATTTGATTTTTGGCTGTTTCCATGCATCAGGTCGCTTTTCAAGAGTGTTGTTCTTCTTCCACAGCTAAAAAGTGTGATGTTTAACAAATTTAGAACCAAAAGTAATAGCTTACAGTATAATAGTAATCATCGTTATATCTATCACCGGTACCTAAACATTGTATAAGTTGAATTTTGATTAACCATTCACGTTCCTTTTTTGACATAAACCCAGCATATGGGTCAAAAGCAAAATCGGTAATTGTTCGAAGAGAAGGCATACCTTCTTTTCGAGTTCGTCGTGAAGCAGTACTTCCACATGGTGATGGACATCCTATTGAAGCATTACGATTCAATGGAGATTGAAGAAATTCACCAGGCGGCATTTGTGGCATGAAAGTTCGATTGTTTGGTGTTCCAGGTTGAGATCGTTCTTGATTCATTTGAGGCTGTGGTGTTACAAAACCAGATGATCGTCCCATTGGTGGCATTCCAGGTGGTGGCGGCGGCGGAAACGGCATTCTTGAAGCCATCATAGCAGCAAACATAGCAGGATTTGGTGGACCAAATGGTGACATCATTGGTGGAAATCCTGGTGGCATCATATTTCCTGATGATCCACTTGGTGTTGATGCCATATTAGCCATCGCTTGTTGCCATTGATAAAATTGCTGCATTTGAGCCATTTGAATTTGATTCATTGGTGGCATTTTTCCAGGTTGAAACATTCCAGGGAAATTATTCGCTTCTGCTGATTCATTTATTCGCTGACTTTGTTGCTGTTGTTGATCTCGTTGTTTTTTCGCATTATATTCATCCAATAAACGACGTTCAAGATCTTCTGCAGTAATCATACGAGGAGGCGAAGTGGATGGTTGAGGTGCATAAGTTCGGTGCTGTTGAGGAGCTGGTTGAGTAGCAGGTCGACGAGATGATGCTGTTGATGAGCATGGTTGAGCAGAATCTTTGAGATGAGTATTTTCCAATCGAAATGCTATTGACTGAAAAGAAGGAATATTAGAATATTTAAGTAAAGCAATGTAAAAAGGTTCCAAAAAGGGATACCATTCATTTTTTAAGAATCAATGTTTTTCATTAAAACTTTGAAAAATTTAAAGACGAAACTTCGAATGGATGAAACCCAACAAAATAATAATGTCAAACAAATAGCAATAAGAAAATATGGATATTGGAGCAAATTCAAAACTTACATCAGCAGCAAATTCAGATAAATCTTCTGCAGCAGGTCCAACATCACCACCAAATGTTTCATCGTTAGCCGCATCATATACTCCTTCTTCACTGCTATCAGCTAAATCTTCACAATAATCAGGATCATATTCCATTTTTATTGTTCTTATATTTGCATCTAAAAAACAAAATTCAAGTTAGTAATATTCAAAATAACGTTGTTGTAAAAATAATGTTAAAGAAAAACGAGCGATAATATTAACACATATATTTTTTTTAGTTTCAAGGAACATCAAAAAGGAAGGAGAAGGAAAAAGGAAATGAAGAAAAGCGTGTTCGTCCGTTGTTTTTTTTTTCAAACGTTGAACAAAAAATATTACGCACGAAAAGCAGCAACAGCTTTTTTGCATACAGTAAAAACAGGCGAGATCGCGGTAAGAAAAAAATGCATATATCTACGGCCGCAGCCAACATAGTGAATAACACCTTTTTTTAATTCTTCGTTGTCGTCTTCGTCTTCATGACATTTCTTGATGAAGTAATAATTACATAATAAATGCCCATGGTGAAATAATTATCTTTATAACTTTTAAAATTAATTAATTAATAGTTTGTGATTTTACTAGTTTTTTTGGTTGTGAGTTTTAGATGCTATTGTTTGTTCAAAAGACTAACAACAACGTTCACTAACTTTGCTTTTTTTGATGATTTTTTTTTGTTACATGGAGATTGATCTCAAGGGAATTTTTTTTCGAAAATAACCTTTAATAAAAAATGAATATTTTTGTCGTCTTGTCTTTAGCAAAATTTTATTATGTTACTTTTTTACAACTTTGTATTAGCTTTAAAAATAAAGGTGAAGAAGATAGATAACGTTCGAGAAGCTTAGAGAATTGTGATTTTAATAAAATTAATAAAAGTCGCATATATTTTTTTTTGATTTGAACTTTGATTTGTCGATTGTATTTTTTGCGAGACTACATAGGTGACGGATGATTATATCTTTTAGACCAAAATGAATGATGCCAAAATAAAAAATCATTTTCATGGAAATCAAAAAAGGATATTTTAAAGTTTTCTCGTGACTTTGCCTTTTTGTAATTCACATTAGTTTGTTTCAAAGTTTCTTCTCTAACAATGTTTAGAAATTTTAATAGTAATAATAATATGCCTGTCGACTATATTTTTATGGATTTGGTGCTTGCTTTTTATATCATAAACAACGATTTTTTGTTTACGCCATCGAGATGTTTTTTTGCCTTTGCCAATGCGGTCTTTGTGAATCTAAAAGATGCACGTAAAGTAAGGTTTGGAGGCTTTTAATAGTGATGGCACCTAACTAAGTTTGAGAAAAATTTTATTACAAAAAATTAGCAATTCATTCTTTTTTCTCATTTATCGCTGCTACTTAATTCTTTACTTTGTTTCTTCTTACTCATAGTCTTTTGGAATTCCTAAAAAAATAAGGAAACGCCCCAACCTTAGAAAAAACAAAGCCTCTCTCAAAATCCATCCATGAACTTGGATCAATTTTAATAAAACTCTACTATTTTTGTTTTAATGATTTCGGGATAACCATAAATTTGTTAATTTTTTCTAAAAATTTGAGCGTCCCTCTTTCATCTTCCTCTTCTGCATAGTCTAACTATAATTTTGCGTAATAATAAAAAGGTAAGAAGAAAAAAATGTTATTGCCCATCATCGACTTGCTTCATTTAGAGACATAGCTAACTAACTTCGGTCTGCCAAAATAAAAAAAAAGTGTGCTAACTAAATGGTTTATTTTTTTGTTGTTGCTATTATTAGCTTTTTATAAGCCAATGCGCAGTAATTTTTTTTCTTTACAAATTATTTTCATAATCACCATCTTTGGTTGCTATTTTTTTTATGAAAGCAGAAAAAAAAGCAGGCAAACATGTTTATTGCGTATTTTTTTTGTTTGTTGCTTCTTGGCAGTTTAGTTGGTTGCTTTCTCATTTGCATAAACCTTTTTTGGCTTTTGCTTGCTTTTTTTCTCTCTGTCTTTTGTTGTTGATTCATAAAAACTTTTTTTTACTCATTTGCTGCTTGTTTTTTTCTTTCAATTTTGGGTTAAAGCTATTATTATTTTTGACCCTCAAATAAATATTTATTTTTTCTTCTTTCCTTCTTTTTTTTTCTTTTTCTTGGTAGTTAGAAAAAAAGAAAACTCGTGATTATGATTATTACCCAATTTTTTTTTGAAGAAATTTTTCACAAAAAACTTATGCTTTCCTTTCCAAATATTTTTTCTTTGACATTTTTCTTATTTGCTCACAAATCCCACATAATTCCTCCTATATCCTTAAAAAAAATATATGAGTGCCACATTTATTTATTTTTTCTTCATCATCACATTGATTTTAAAGTTTTTCTCGTTTTTTTCTTCTTCTTCTTATTCCAGAAGCTTTTGTTTTTTAATAATCATGCAAGCCCGCGTCGTTTTTTTTGTTTGGTGTCTTTCGAGAAGTAATAATTCCTTAGTTTAGTAGTTTCTTTATTAAGCTCTTCTCCTCCATCTTCCCCGTTTTTTTAAATGTTTTTTCTTTGCCTGCCCATATGACGTGATTTACCAAAAACAACAAGACTTAAAAATAAAAAAGTTTTTTTTGGTGCATTCATTCTTCCTTTTTTTTAGAACAATTTTTCATAACAGGAAACGTAAAGCTGATGGAATGGGGGTCGATCAAAATTTTACAGGTTTGAGACAATTTTAAACTATCAGCATCGTTTTTGAGGAAATTGGTTTTTAAAAAAAAATCTTTAGGAACTCCTTCACCATTAGTTACTGAAACACCCAGTGTCCCTATTGGTGAGTAGTATTATTATAAAAATTATTATATATTCATATATTCCGCTAAACCTTAACTTTTTTTCTTTCGGGTTTTTGCCTTTATAAAAAGCTCTAATCTGAACTTTTATTTATATATCTCCTTTTTTTAGACGATCCTCAGCCATCTAACGAGCAACAACAAAGCTCTTCATCATCATCATCCTCAAAACCCGTGCAACAAATTTATACGTGTGAAAACAAACCCGACCAACAACAACAACACCAACTTTTACCCATTATGCCGCCCGATAATGATTATGAATCTATTTGTGAGTTCTTTGGGTTTATTGAAAATTTAAATATCAATCAACAAAACCCTGTAGATCATCCAACTGATCAAGATGGACATCCATATATTGGTTTAGTAAATCAAGCGATGACATGTTATTTAAACTCGTTGATTCAATCATTATTTATGACTCCTGAATTTCGGAATATTTTATATGAATGGCAATTTAATGGAACCATGGAAGAAGCAGCCCGAAGTATACCATTTCAATTACAAAAATTATTTGCACTTTTACAAACTACTTCCAAAGCTTCACTTGAAACTAAAGATTTAACTCAATCGTTTGGTTGGGAAGGTAGTGATGGTAGGTTTTCTAACACCATAGTTTCTGAAAAACTTCTAACTTTTCCAATTTTTCAGCTTACGAGCAACACGATGTTCAAGAACTTTCTCGAGTCATGCTTGAAGCTTTGGAACATCGTTTTCGAAAAAGTGAACAACATCGAACATTCATTCAAAATCTTTATAAAGGCACTATGGAAGATGTAGTTAAATGCCTTGGATGTCAACGAGAAAGCGTTCGAGAAGATATTTTTAATGATCTCGCTTTAGCTATTCGAGAATTTGGCGCAACTGAAAGTTATAAAAGTGTTGAAGAAGCTTTAACAGCTTTTATTAAACTTGAATTATTAACGGGAAGTAATAAATATAAATGTGAAAATTGTAAATCATATCAAGATGCAGAAAAAGGGTTTCGATTTACGGGATTTCCATATATGTTGGTTATGCAATTAAAGCGATTTACCGTTGATTATACGAGTGGATTTCGAGTTAAATTAAATGATACGTAAGTTACTTTAAAAAAATTTTGAGATGGAAAATAAAAACAAATATGCTTATGTTATTATTTTTTTTAGAATGACGTTCCCTGATTATCTCGATCTTAATGGATATATTTATAACCCCGAAACAGCTAAATCTACTCCTTCACCATCAGCAGCAACCAAACCTAAAATGTCATATGCTTCAGTAGCAACTAAAAAAGCCGCTGCTGCAACTCTTGCTAAACCTGAAACAATTATGGAAGAAAATGATTTCCCTTCATTGTCATCCTCGGATAACAATAACAAAGCTACTCGAGATGCAGATGGTTGGATAAATAAACCTCCAACATGTGACGAAGTTCAAGAAATGCTTAAAAAAGGTCCATACGTTTATGAACTTTTTGCAATTATGATTCATCAAGGTTCTGCAACTGGTGGACATTATTTTGCATATATTAAAAATCTTGAACAAAGTCGTTGGCTTTGTTTTAATGATACTCAAGTAAAAGCCGTCGACCTTGATGAAGTTAAAAGATCTTTTGGTGGACCTGGATGGGCATCAAATACAAATGCATATTTAATGATTTATCGACAAATTGATTTAGAAAAAAATCAAAAATTCACTCGTAATGTTGATCTTCCCAAGCATGTTAGTAATTGGCTAAAACAATGGGAAGATGAAGAAAATCGTCAAGCATGTGAACAACAACGAATTGAATCACTGGTTAAAGTTCGTGTCGCTCTTAATGATGAACGTAATTTAGCCGATACACAACCATATGGAGCAATAGAAAATTCATTTTCACGTGATTCAACGGGTAAAGAAGTAGCCAAATGGTTTTGTAATAAATTTAATGAAATGGGAATATTTGCTTCAATTGATTCATGCTTATTAATTCCAGTTAATACTAGCTTCAATTATAATGATGATGAACCATTTGATTTTAAGGTAAGCAAATATATTCGAAGAAGTCAGAAACTTTGGATGAAGCCGAGTAGTTTTTCAAATTTCAGTGATACATTTTTTTTAACCCAGCCTGAATTTTTTTCTACCATTTCCATAATTTTTCAGGATCCAATCAGCACCCTCGTAAGAAATAGCTTTTCCGATGTCAACTTCATTATGGAATTAAAAAAGGAAGATTTTAATTTACCCAATATTGATAGAGATATTACTCCATATGTAAGAACTGTGGATTTCCTTACCGTTGATATCACATACAACATTGTTCGGTTATGTAAACGTTTATGCGCATATGATTCAGAAACTATGGAATCAATTAGAAATCGAATATGTTCATTGATTCCTAAATGTGATATGGATGGTTTTCCATGTCGCATGGTTCTTGATTATGTAACTGGTGATGAAACTCGTCTACGGCTTATCGATAATTTTAATATGACTTTGGGACAATTATTATCCACCAAATTCCAAATTACTCGATTTTATATTGATTGTGGACAAAATGATATGTTAAAAATGGATCGAAGCATTGAAGATTTTACTAAAACACAAATGTGTAAAATTATTGAAAAGCAAAAATATGGAATTCGAATGAAAATTTGTTTACCCAATGCTAGTAAGTTTTTAAAAAACTAATCCACAGAATCCTAACACGGAAATGAAAGATATCAAACAACGAAAATAAATACAATATTATTTTTTTTAGGTGATTATCGTCAAGCTGGTCTTAAACCTCCACCAAATACCATTGGAATTCCATCCACAGCAGAGGATGCGTCAGTTCCATCACCACCTGTTTCACCAATATCAAAAAAATTCTGTCAACTTGGACCATTAAATGAAGAAAATATCGCTGCTGCAGCAGCTGCCGCCGCTTCATCTGCATCTGCAGCCACAGCAACAAGCAGTAGTACAGTTTCAAATCGAATTAGTCAACCTAATTGTCTTTATACTACAGCCGCCACAACAACAATAGCAAGTAGTTCATCATCAACGAGTATGATAATAAATTCAAAAAATAATCCACAAATATGTTCACCATTAACTTTGGAAAGATTTGTTAATTCTAATATTCATCCAAATTCCGCTGATTCTCCTCCTCCACCAGGATATGATGATGATTTAGATGAAATAATAAATCAAAAAGATCCAAGAGTTTCACCCATTGAAGGTGCTTCAGCTGTAAATGATCCAGATTCATTAAATGTTTTTTCATCCTCGGATAATGAAATGGATATTGATTGCCCTGGATCAGCTAATATAAGTCCAAATGTTTCGGATAATGAAGAAAATCGCCCACCACCTTACGATGAAACAATTTTATCTAAATTTAATCGACCCACTACTTTTGAAGATGATGCCTTTCCAGATACATGGGAACAATTTGATAAAGGTGAAAATGAAAATATGAAAGGTAACTTGGATGCTACTTCAGCTTTCGTTGATAATAATGATGAAAATGGGAAAAAATCATCATCGACGACGACTGGTACTTCTGGAGTAATTTATAATGATGCTTACAATGATGCTGAATATACTGTGGATGTTGTAGAAACATATTATTCAGATAATTTACTTTGTAATTGTAAGTTTTCCACAAAAATAGGCTTAAAAATTAAAGAAAAATAGCTAGCTACAAACCTTTTTGATGACTTACACCTCAAAAATTTTTTAGGCATGTCAGTGGTTGTTGATTCCCGTCAATACACAACTAAATTCATTGAATGGATTGCTCGATATCTCAAGCTATATTCTGACAATATTACCCTTTCCAAACATTATTCTGAAACCGATCACAAGGGTTATGAAATAAATGTGATGCCTGATGAAACCGTGAAAGCTAGCTTTTCTTCGGTTAATCGAATCAGTGTATCTCTTCGAGTTCCAACTAAGCCATCTGAAAAACTTATTCGTGTAGTTGAATTTGATTTAAATAATGATGTAAGAATTTTTCTTTCGTTTTTGAAGCCCAAAAATTGTTATGGTAGAAAATTAATTATTTTTAGGCTGCTCCAGATACTTGGGCCACATTATTCCATGCTCCTGCATCGAATTCAACGACCATCGAAGAATTTAAAGAAAAATGTCAAAAAATTATGGATAATGCTTATGCAGAAAGGCTCGATCTTAATAGAATACGGCTTCGAGAAATTACTAATGCGGGTGCTCCAATTCTTCATGACTCCAAAACTTTTAATCAAAGAAGTCAATCATGGGATCAATTGGTTGCTCTTCAACGTTTAAAACCTGAAGAAATGAATAATAAATTTAATAACAACAAAACAACTTCCAATGGTAGCGGAGGCGGTGGCGAAGAACTTCAGCCCATTATCGTTCGACGATTTTGTCCATCCACATTAGAAATCATGGCCCCATATGAAATATTAATTCCTGATAAAGATGCTAAAAGTCCAATAACATTAAAAAAAGTTATTGCACAGCGAGCAAATTTAATGCCTGAACGAATTGGGTTTTCTGAATTATTACCTAAAGGAGGATTTCAACGATGGCCTTTCACTAAAACTGCATTGGAATTAATGGACATTACGTTTACGGATAATGTTTTATTCCCGATTGATTTTGCTGGAAAATCGGTTTATTTTATGTAAGTTAAAACCTGTAAAACAAAAAGTTTATTAGAGACTTTAATTTTTGAAAGATGCGATCGACCGTAAATTTTTTCTGAAGGTTAACGGTAGCAATCATGGATATGTTCGCATTGCTCCCAAAACTCCAAAAAAAAAATAATTGCATCGTTGAAGATTTTTGCCTTTAATTTTCTGCATCTCCTTCAATTCCCAAAAAACTAAAAAACCCTTCCATTTTTTAGTGATAAAAATGAACCCAAAAAGCATCTATCTGAAGATGAACGACGATCAATGCGTATTCGAGAACGAATCAATGCAAGTAATAATACCATTCGACGAACTGAACGTCCACTTCGCATTCAAATGAGTAGTATTTCTGAAAGTGAGCCATAAAAAAATAATTATATCCGGTTATTATTACTATTTTCATTTTTATGTTTTCTTATAAAAAATTTCTTTTTTTTGGTTTTCATTGTTGCTCATTTCTTTAAAACCTTTGTCTTCATGTTTTTTTGCTTGTTTGTTTTGTTTCTTGATACAGTGTACTGCCAAAAAGTTATTATCTTTTTGCAACAAAAAAAATACATACAAAATCAATAATCATCTTTTCAATATACGTACCTATGTTTTTCTTCCTCTTCTTCTTTGTTATTATTGGCGACTTAAAATATTTTTACTTCTTCTGTATCTATTTATTTTTCCACCACAGCCGCCTTATGTTGCCACATTTTTTAATGGAGGGTTTTCCTTTAATACTTGTTTTTTCGTTGTCAAAAAAAATGTATTCATTTGTGAAGATAAATTTTTTTTATAAAATCAAATTTATTATAACAAATATCAAATCAAAAATATGAAACAACAAAAAACAATATATTTTAACGTTGACGACCAAACATGTTGTAAAGAATAGCAAGAGTTCCAGCATTATAACATTTTGCAACAGCTTTCTCACGTTCAATTTTTGCCAAAAGAAGATGTTTTTGAAGTTCTTTAGCGCTCATCATTGCATTAGGTTCAGCTTGAGGTCCTTCTTGTTGAGGTGGAGTACCAGGATGAAAAATATAAGGATTTTCAAGAAATGATGGTGTTGAATTATTGAAAATATCTTCAATTCCATCGCCATTGTCTTTTTCAGAGAAGTCCAACGTTTGATTAACCTAAAAATGAAGCAAGTTATGTATTTCCCCCAACAAAATCATATAACAGCAAAATATCGAAGAAACGTACATTATCCTCCTCTTGGTTATTACCAGGTAAAGAAGATATACTGTTGCTATCCCAAGATTCATTCAAAGAAGCGTTATCACCAACAACGCTATGACCATCACCACAATAATTGATCAATGAAAGAGCATCCTTTGGTTCAATAGAGCATCGTTGCATAGGTTCACCAATAGATTCAACAGAATCAACATAACCAATATCATTATGCATTACAGCACCATCAGAACCATCAGAAGATGTTGCACTTGCATGAAGTTGAGGTGGAAGCTTTTCAATTTCACATAATCGAAGAAGTTCTTGATAAAGTTGAGAATGCTTGCATTTTAAATGAGTTCGTAAATTTGATGTATTCTTTGAAACATAACCACGAGCAAAATCTTTTCCACATTCATTGCATCGAGCTGAAAAAGAAGAATAAAGTTAATGTGTCAACAAAGCAAACGAAAATCAAACATACCAAAGCAGTTTTTAGGATCAGCTACGTAAAAGAACTTCCAAATTGGATTACCATTGCGATATTTAGGCTAAAAATAAAGATGGTGATTAGTAAGAAGAAAGAAATAAGAAGTAAAGCATTTACCGTGAAACGACGTTTGGATGCTGCAGAAGCAAGAAAATGAGAAAAGGCTGGCATATTGTAATAACACTTTTCTATTTGGTATTAAAGCTATAAGATTTCGCAAAATAAAACAAATGTAAAACTTCTGCGAAAAATTTTTGTGAAAGGCTAAAACGCTCAAAGCATTCAAAGCATAAGGCTTTTTTTTAGGCTGCTGAATGTCCGATTTTACGTGGAAGGATACAGTGTATTTTCGCTGCGTAAGTGGCATTGCATCAAAAAAGGGCTAACGCTCAAATAAAATTATCAAAGTCCATCCTTCTCTTTTCAGAGTTCTAATTTTTTTACAAGTTTTTATTACCTTTTTTTATTTTTTAGAAATTCAAAGGAAACATGCAAATTTCTTATCTAAAAGAAATCTTTCTTTGTCATCGTCGAATTCATCATTCATCAGTGTGATTCAAAAATTTTCGACGAAGTGAACTCTCAACTAAACTGACGACGAAAAAACTTCTTTCAACTTTTTGAACACCAACGACGATGCCATTTTATCATCCAACACCAAAAGAAGAAGAAGGACCTGTTGATATACCTCGAGGTAAATTGCTTGGAAAACGATGGAGGATTAAAGAAAAACTTGGTGAAGGTGGTTGTGGAGCTGGTAAGTTTCCTTTTTTTCTTTTAATTATAAACTTCAATTTGTTTGTTTTTTAGTTTACAAAGTGATTGATATTAAAACTGGTATATCTGCTGCATTAAAAGCTGAAAGTAATTTTGTTGCTGGTGGTACGGTACTCAAATTAGAAGTTCAAATTTTACGCCGTATGAAAGGTCGAAAGCATGTGGCTCAACTCTTGCATTCAGGAAAGAAAGATCGATATAGTTATATGGTAAGCAAGTTTGTTGGAATGAAAAAACATTGTATATCTTCCATAACTTTTTCACATCATCTTACATCATTCTAATCTGTTCATTTTTCAGGTCATGACATTACTTGGTGATAGCTTAGAAAAATTGACTAAAAATAAAGTATGCAGTATATCAACACAAACTCGAGTTGGAATTCAAATTCTTTATGCTGTCAAACAACTTCACGAAGTTGGGTAAGTAATAGCTGTCCCTCAATACTAACTTATTCTCATACGTTTTAGGTATATTCACAGAGATATTAAGCCTGCAAATTTGGCTATTGGTCGACGTGGCCGTGAAACTCGTATTGTTCATTTACTCGATTTTGGTCTTTCAAGAGAATATGTTCAACGTACAAATTCAAAAGTTGAAATGCGACATCCTCGATGTGATACATTATTTCGGTGAGTTTGTGTCTTACCAATGCTTTGATCGTTATTCTTGATTCACCATTTACATGATTTTTCTTTTAGTGGAACAACTCGTTATTGCTCAGCTAATACTCATACAAGAAATGAACAAGGACGTCCTGATGATTTATGGAGTATGATATATTTACTTGTTGAAATGCGATCATCTTTACCATGGGAAAAATTATCAGATAAAAAAGAAATAGGAAAAGTCAAAATTGCTACAACTGATCGAAAGCTAATGCATAATTGTCCCATTCAAATGTTGGATATTGCAGAACATTTACGAAAATTGGATTACTATACTCGACCTGATTATCTTTTAATCTTTAAGAAATTTGATGAAGTTATGAAAGCTGGCAAATTTAAGTGAGTTTGCATTTCATTGTTTACAACTTTACTTCATAAACTAACTTTAACTTTTTTTAAAGATGGAATGACGCATATGATTGGGAAAAACCAAATGCTGCAGGAAATTTAACAAAAAGAATTATGCGAACTATATCAGTTTCTGAAGAAATTGTGGATGAAAAGAATGATGAAAATTTGAGTACTGATCAACCTTTATTATCGGAAGATAATGATGGAACAATGAAGAAGGATCAAAAGAAATCTGTTATGCAACAACAACCACCATCAACATCAACAGCAAATGAAAAAACTTCAAAAGATTCAGATTTATTTTCTCGAGCTGATTTTGAAAAAAATGAAATTGGATTTTAAAAAGTTTTATTATTAACTGTATTTTGTATGTACGTATCTAATTTTGATGAATGACGTGATAATAAACTTTTAACAATCCTTGGTTTTGATTTTGATGTTTGAATGTAAAAAAATGCTTTCAAGTTTTGGAAGAATGGAATAAACAAATTACGCAATGTTTATAAATATTTTTGCTTTGAACATTCACATATTTTATATTTGGTGCTTCCCTTTTTGCCAAAGCAATTGCAGATGTTAGTCATGTGTCTGTGTCTGTTTTTCTTTTCTCCAGCGAAGTCTATTCAATAAACAACCACAACCCGCAAGCTTAGATTTCAGTTATTTTTTTTTCTTTCGTTGTGGTCTTCCATTTCCTCGTCAATCAATAATTTTTGTTTATCGGTGATGAGTAATAATTATAATCGGAGAGAAAAGACAACAATCTTTAATCTTTTCACAGATATTGTTTTTCATTCCCTTGCAATAATTATATTCGGTCAGTCCCATAATGAAAGAAAAAGAAGAAATGGATTTTGTGACAACGATGAGCAAAAAGTCGTCTTATCGCTTCCTTCTTTCTTCGCGGTTTTTGTTTAGTTTGTTGTTATCGGTTTTTTCTTCTTCTCTTCAATCTTTCGATAGACTGAGAGACCATTCATTGTATCAACCTTGTTGCTATAGTCCAATATATTCATCATCATTCATTAACCTTAAATTTTCTTATTTTTTAGTGGACGAGCAAGCAAGGAAGCAAAATATATTCTTCTTGATGTTGATAGAATAAACTAATTGCATCAAAACTGACCATTTTATTGATTGATTTATTTATAAAGCTTTATTTACTAAATTTTTTTGGTATATTTTTTCACTAACTAAAGAAGGAAGGAAGCTAAAGCAACTATGTATTATCGATATTCTCCATTGCTAAATGTAAATATAACAAATTTTCTTCGAGCTTATTTAGATCCATATATTCAACAAAAAGGTGTTGGAGCAAATTTAAATGATTTTAATGCAGTTGTAAATTGTACTAATGGAACTCAATGGATTTTAAATGTAAGTTGTTGTTCCTTTTCAAGGCGACAACGCGACTTTGCTTTAGCAAAAAAAAACTTTTGACGATCAATAATAATAATAATTTATTTTGCTTTTCTTTTTTCAGGTTTTTGGTGATTGCGTTGATACTAATTTAAAACTTGCTGGATTTATTATTGGTGTCATTTCATTGATATTATGGCTAGTACCTTTAATACCTCAATTATATGAAAATTATTCACGTAAACGATGTGAAGGATTTTCATTTTTGTTTTTACTCTTTTGGTATGTTTTCCAAAGCTCTCAAAAAGTTTTTATAAACGATATGGTTTGATTTTCAGGATTGTTGGAGATACTTGCAATATGATTGGTTCAATATTAACTAATCAACAACCATTACAAAAAATTATAGGTGTTTATTATATTTGTCAAGATATGGTATTACTTAGTCAATTTGCATATTATTCAAAGATATATCCTCGAAGAGGTAAGCCGAACAAAATAAGAAAGAAGGAAGTTTATGGGAGCTGCGGCTATTTTGAAAGCATAAAATTAAAACCCATGGGTAAATGAGGAGCAAAATAATACTGTAAAGCAAAGAAGTAGCCGATGACATTTACCCTACCTACATACATACAGCTTGCAAATACATAGGAGCAGAAATATATCAAATAATTATTACGAGTTTTTTGTTTTTGTTTTAAGGGATTGATTCGATTGCTTTTTTAGGCTTTGGAGAGAGAAGCTAAGGTTGTTGGTTGCTATGTTTGCTAATTTTCTTTTTGTTTTAGGTCAAAATCATGGAGTTCTCATATCTCCCATTGTTGTCCCGGTTTTCCTTTTTGGTGCCTTTGCTGGTTCATATTTCTTCCCAGTTAGTTCAGTAGAATATTCTCCAGAAACTATAGGACGTCGATTACTATCAACTTCAACAGATTCATTACAAATGCCACCAATTTTTGAAAGTTATACCGATGCAGTTGGTTACATCATTGGCTCCTTTGCATCCTTCTGTTACTTTGCTGGACGTATTCCACAAATTCGACAAAATTATTTTCGTCGTTCATGTGATGGATTATCTCCAATAATGTTTTATATTATCATAGTTGCAAATTTAACTTATGGTTTATCAGTGATGTTAGAAACAACTGGATGGCTTTATATGGTTCGACATTTGCCATGGCTTGCTGGTTCATTGGGATGTTGTTTCTTTGATTGCATTATATTAAGTCAATATTATTATTATAAAGCTCAAAATGCTGGAGGAAATATTCCACCAAGAGATGAAGAAGAAGTTGGATTATTACGTGATAATGAAGACTAAAACTTTTATCAAAATCCTTTTTCATTTTTTATGTATCTTGCGAGCCACCTCTCAATTTTTTGTAACTATTTTTCTTCGCCTTTATTGTTGTGTTAGATCGTTTGGTATTATTTTACCCTCACCTTTTTGTACTTTTTTTTTATGTAACGGGCAAAAACAACTTCTTTTTTTGTGTCAAAATTTTAAAAACTATGCAATTAATCAATAAAAACAAACAAACAAAAAATTCTTTTATTTAAAACATAAAACATAGTAACAAATACAAAACAGTAAAAACAAGTTAATTTAAGATAGACTACAAAATACTTAACAGAGATCAAATCAAAAAAACAACAACCTAAGCTTAAAATTCATACATAAAGAATTAAACTTATTTTATTGAAACATAGTAAATAAAGAAAAAAAGGATATTGAATCTATCTCAAGAAAGACATAGTAAACTGGCCATACAAAAATAAAGGTAAATATGAAATAATTCTAAAAATAATCCCGCTTAAACAAAACAAAAAACATCAACTACCGTAGTTATTCTGATATGAAACATGAAACTTCTAATAGCCATACATAACAACAAAATGGAAACAAACATCTTACTCCAATAACCCTAATCATCATTCTTTTCTTTGTCCTTCTTCTTGTGCTTTTTATGTTTCTTCTTTTCCTTTTCTCGGTCATGTTCCTTCTCCTTTTCAGCAACTCTTTCATCTTCATCTCGATGTTTATTTTTCTTCTTCTCCTTCTTTTCTTTTTTCTCCTTCTTCTCTTTCTTTTCCTTTTTGTGTTTATGATGCTTCGTTGGAGAGGTTGACACTGGAACACTTGTCGAGGAATTCAAAGCAGGAGAATCAACTGTTTCTGTTTTTATCAATGAAGGAGGAGTTAAAGTTGGCATGCTTGGAGACATCTTTATTCGTTTTTGAGCAGGACTTTTGGGTTCTTCTTTAACAAGCAGCACTTTTGGTTCAGATCCTATTGAAAGTTTGATACGTTTTTGAGGAGGACTTTTGGGTTCTTCTTTGATTGGTTCAGGTGCTATCGATGGAGCTCGAGAAATAGGTGGTTCAAGTTTTTCAAATTCTTCATCATCACCAAATAAATCCAAATCCCGTTGACGAGCTGCTGATACATTTACTTCTAGCGGCACAGTTGCGGTCGTGGTTGTCGTTATAGATGATACATTCATTTCAGTTATAGCTTTTTCATCACGTAATGCAGATTCAAAGATTGGCGATAAATCAGCTGAAGGTTCATCAGGTTCCTAAAAATAAGCATATTTGAAACTTCTCCAACTTCTAAAAACATACTTTCGTTTCAGCTTTTGGTTCTATTATTGGTATCGATGGTGGTGGCAGTGGTAAATTATCGAATATTGGTTTTTCATGATGATGCTTTCTTTCAGATTTTTCTCGATCACGATGGGTCCTTTCTCTTGAATGCCTTGAAATCGGTGGAGGTAACATTGATGAAGACGATGAGGATGGCAGAGAAATATTATCACCATTTCTTCCAAAATCCAATGGCACTAATGGTGAAAGCATCAATTGTTCACGCTCTTTTTGTTCAAGAGTATCAATAACTTTTTGAGAAACTTTCGGCCGAGATTCCATAAAGGGCGTTGAATGACGAGCTTGATGTAGCTTTCGACGTTCCATCCATGCATTATATTCAGTTTTTTCTTTATCAAATCGTTCCTTTTCTTCCACAGATCGTTTTATTCTTTCAGGTTCATGCTTTTGTCGTTCATTATTATCACGAATAACTTGAGTAACTTTTCGAATTTCACCTTTAGAATCAATGAATTTATTTGGAGTGTAAAATGGAATATAATTCAATGCTCGTTCTTTCTTCTTTTGATTTTCTGTAAATTCTTCAAAAGTTCCATAAACTCCTGAAAAACAAAAACGTTAAAAAAACTTCGTCTAAAAAGTTGCAATTTTATTCAGTTCAAGCAAGCTTTTAATTTCTAAACAAAATGCGAGGTTTTTTCTATGGATTTAAACAAAATTTGAATCAAAATATCAGTATATTAACATCATTGATAGCTGCTCACCAATAACTTTAAAGAAATAAAAAAACCAACTTGTAACTGCTTTTTTGACTGTACTTCTAAGATCTTCTGACATATTGAGGATTACCATGAATGATGAGAAGGATTACAAATGAGATGATAAGGGTTAATAAAATAAAAAATTTGTTGACGATATTGATGTAATTTTCTAATTGGGAAAAGGAGACAGGAAATTACAGCAACGAATCGTAAAAAAAAATATTAGAAAAGTTTGAGTTTTTTCAATGAAAAACATTTTTCGTTGTAAGATTTCTTTTTTCAAGTGGATGAAGTTGGATGGATTTGTTTGACATCGATCCTCTCAATTCTTTCCTTTACCTTTTTTTGTTCCATGGAAGCTTCAGAAAATTAGATACCTAGAACTGTTGATAATTTATTTTTGGTGTAAGCTTTGCATTTTGTGTAGTTAGCTAATGTTATTCTCGCTATAAAGCTTGTGGTGGTAATAGAATCACCTTATGTTTATCAGTAAACTTTTCATTTAGAAAGTGTTGCCGAAATTTTTTCTGTTTCTCATTTTTTGCATTCCTCCCAAAGATTTTAAATTAAAAATTCTTATCACCCATATTTTTTGTTATTGATACTTATTACTATTTCTGTTTTATGTTTACATCGCTTTTTGTCATGCAAGTTTTTGCGAGTCATGATACCGTAATCACTACCTTACCTTTTTTTGTGCGTGTATTTGTAGTTTTATTCATCTTCGTTTGTCTTGATTTTTACTCTTATAATTTCTTTGTTTTTAGATTTGACAGAATGCCTCATGATCCTTTAGCTGATTTTCATCAAAAAGTCCTGAAAATTCTGGATGTTATTTCTCCAAATTATATCAAGTTTTGCACCTTTAAATCCATCTTTCAGTAAGTCGCTTTCCATTCATGTTCACTCTATCAACTTACATATGTATGTTATGCTTTTAGATATTTCTATGAATCTCAATTAGATGAGCTATTTCCTGAATGTACAGATGATGAAATAATCGAATATTTGAAAACGATTCCTAAGATTGAAGTGCTTCTAGTTGGTGCTGCAGGTGTAATGCTTCCAATTCCTCAAGAACAAATGTCAAATGGACCTCGTCGAGTTTTGCCAAAAGATGAAGTGATACAACGGTTAGAAGAATTTGAAAAGCATGAAATGTATGAAACCATTATTGAATTCTTGACGCTAAAAATCGCTACCCTGAGTTTGGAAGATTTGGAAGAAAGATTGAAAGCATTGAGAAATCAAAAGTATTAATGGATGGATGTATGTCTTCTGTCGCTGCTGTATAATTATCTAATAGGTGCTTTGTTGTAATTAGATTTACAAATTTCTTAGTTTAACTAATAATTCCGGTTTAATTTTCGCTTTTATTTTGTATTTTAACTTTGTTTCTTTCTTTGTTTTGTTCGTTGGTTTTTAAATTTGATGCAAAAGTTTTATATATTTATGTAATAAAATATCTTTATTTCGAAGTTTTTGTCTATCTAAAAACGGATATATTTTATAATATCTTCGCCATTAAAAAGGGAAAGGATGGATAAGAAATGAGGTCATAGCAGTGTGGCACACCTCTTTTCATTCCTTTCAAAGAGATGTGATTTTAAAATTTTGTTTTAACAAACTTTTAATCAGTTAGTTGTTTGTTCAAAGATGATCAAACTTCGATCGTCGTCGTTTTCAATTTCATTTGCTGCTCTAATTTTTGGTATGTAAAATTTTCTTCTTCCATCTTCTTTTCCCGAAACCTTTCGACTATCCGAAGAAAAAAGGAAAACCATTTTTTGTTTTTACTTTTGTTTTGGGTCAAATTATTTTTCTTTGTCGTCAGTGAAATAAAAAGTGATTTTCTGTGATTTTAGGAATTTCAACAATTTGCGGTTTAACTTCAGCTGATAAACTCGTTGGTGTATGTTTGTTTTGCTTTTAAAAGTCGCTTGAAATATTTAAGGGATAAAAAAGGCTTATTTTTTTTTAGCTTAACGGTGATTCACAAAATTCAAGATATGTGGAAATTCGGAGATCACCAGGAAATCGACGGTAAGTTGGTTCAAAGTGATATTGTCGCTTGCTTCTAAAAAGAAGAAATTACAGCTGCAATTTTTAGTTTCATATTGAAGTTTGCTTTTTTATGAAATGACCAAAGTTTTTAGTCAAACTAAATTTCTAACTTTTTTCGATTTATTTTGCATTCACAAAATCCATTGGAATAAACTTTCTAAATTTTTAAGGCCGGTCGACATTCCCTCGCTCGAATCCATGCCAAAAGCCCATGGGCTTAATGAATATGGGGACTCTACCAAACAGATTCGAAGGGCGCCACAATCATCATCAACTACATCAAATCAGCAACAATTGGGTCAATCGCAACAACAACCACAACAGCAGCCATCATCGAACGGATATGGTTTTTCATCTCCTTTTGCATCTATGATTCCAGGGATGCCATCATTAGGAAATTATCAACAACAACAACAACATCCACAATTTCCTATGATGCTTCCCCAAATGCATCATCCATCTTTACCTTCACATTCTCAATTATTCCCCCAATTTCCTCCACATCCTCTTATGTCCTTACATCATCAACATCCATATGCACCAGCCCCAGCACAATCACCTCCCCAACAACAATCTCCAGTTGCAGCAACAGGAGAAGTAGCAAGTGCAACACTTTCCCCATCAGCCCAAATACCTACACTTTCTGCTACCCAATCCCCAATGTTTACATTCCCTACCCTTCCAACAATCTCATTTCCAACATTTCCGTCAATGACCATGCCACCAGCATTTGATAATTTACTTTCAACGCCATCACCAAAAAAAGTTAAGCGAAGAAAGCAACAAAAAAGGCAGCGTTCAAACAATGACAATGAAGATACCAACAGCCATGAAAGCAAACATTATAAAAAGCAGCGAAAGTAAGGATTTTGATTTTCAAGTTAACTTTTATAATTCCATTGATTTTTTTTGTTTTGCAGATTAGAAAAAGTCAAAAAGCGACTTCCCAAATACGCTGCTGAAACTGATGATAATGAAAATCAAGTACGCGAAATCCCATTTAATCATCGACGGAAACAAAAGAATTAATTAACTAATAATAACTTATTTATGTAATTTATTTTTTTTTTGAAAAGAAAATGAATAATAATATTTGACTAAATTAAATAAAGACATGAATCATCGTCATTTTCAACATAGTTTAGCGACTTTGTGTTTTGGTTTAATTCCTTTTATCAATAAAACGACTCAACTACTCCTCTACCATTTCAAGCAATAAATGAACCTAAATTTTTTATGATTGCATTTAACTAATAAGCTTGCAAGTTGTTATCTCAGCGTTCAAAAAGCAAAAATATATTGAAAAGCAGCTTCAATCAAAGGTTTAATGACTGATTATTTTCTCTTCACATTTCATCTTTCAAAACAACATTGCTTTATTGCTGCTTTTGCTTGTCTTTTTTCTTTCAACATCATCATCCGTTGATCACCTGCATATTTTTGAACCACAACTTTGATGTTTTTGGTGGACTCTTTTTCTGGCAAAAAGAGAAAAATTTCTATCGTTTGCTATTCTTTATTTTTTTGCTTACAAACATTTTTTTTTTGACTGGTTCAATTCCGATTTTGTAAATCATTATTTAAAAGTCCCCATTATTTCATTCTCCTGGACTTTATGTGTTATTTTATTTTTTAAATTATGACAAAAACATGTCATCAATGTTATACAGATATAAATTTTGATGAAACAATAACTCAAATAAAAAATAATAATAATGATAATCAAAAAATTGTTTTAAATACTCTAAAAGTAAGTTTTACTTTTCGGTGATTCATAATTCATAGTTTTGAATGTGAGTTTGAGTTTAAAATGCTTTATTTCTTTTTTTTGCAGAATATTTCGGGTTCTAAAGAATTAATGGGAAGTCATGCACATAATTTATTAGAAATTATTGATGATAATTCTAATTTGTCTTTAATGCCGCCACTTTGTGTTGTAAGTTTTTTACTTCTATTTTTTCCTGAGCTTTTTCTAAATTTTTTGGATGGCAAAAATTTTGCTTTCTTTTCAAGTGTTTTTGGTAGCTAAAAAACCAACAAAATTTTTTGTTTTTGGTAGCTTTTTTAAGACTTTGAATTTTTTTAAGCAATGTTGCATTAGCGCTTATGATGAATTAAATCGACAATTAGCTGAACTTGAAAATGAAGGAGAAGTTTATGAAGAAAATTTATGCCACTTGGAAGAACATGCTTCCGCATCCCCATATGATCCAACTACGAATAAATTACAAATTAATCAACTTGATGTAAGCCTTTTTTTCTCCCAAAATTAATTCCTTTGAATTAAAATGAAGGAAAATATTTTGTAGGATGAATTGGAGAAACTTGAACACGAGTTGCAATTAATAAATTTTGAAGAAATTCAACTTCATTGGGAAATAGAAGAATTAAATAAAGATAAAAAGCAAACCGATGAAGAACAAGAAAAATTATATAGGCAATGGAAAGCAAGTCAAAGGTAAAATATTTTTTTTTCAACTTTCAAAAACGCATGAAAAACTTTTCATTAAATTATAATTTTTTGTTTTTTTTCAGATCCTTGATAAATCGAAATGAATTCCTTCATAGCATAAATAATAAAAATGAATATTATAAATCTCAAATACAAAGATTAAAATCTCCAAAGCTTGTTGAAACCATTGCTGATACATTTAAAAAAGCTGCTTCGGATCCATGTGATAAATTAATTTTTAATTAAATAAAAAAATATATATAATCTCGGTTTATTTTTAGCTAATTATACGAGTACTTTTTCTAAATAAATTTTTCTGTTTTCATAAAATAATTATTTAAAAATAAAATTTTTCTGATACAGACTTACTTTTTACATAAAAGTGAAAAAAATTAAATAAATTAGAAACTTTACTTTTTCAAAAATAAATCATTTATTTTATATCACATTTTTTCTTTCATACTCAAAAAAACTTTCTAAATTTCCTGTAAAAAAATTATTTATTGTAAAAATTACAAGATTAAAAGTTTCATTTAAAAAAATATATATTGTTATGATTTTATAATTGCTGTTGTTGTTGTTGCATCGGTGGATAATAATAAAATGTTTGTTGCGGAAAATATGAATTTGTGTTTGGAGCTTGACCTCTCTGTCCATTATTCCAATTAAAATTTGTTATCGGGGGAATAAGGTTGTAATTCATTTGATTAGGCTGATTCATTCCATTATTACCGTAAGAAAAGCTTTGATAATATGGACTCATAGCTGCCACTGAAGAAGGGTTTCCTAAATTATTAAATAATCCACCATTTTGTATTCCTCCGTTGGCTCCATTAATAATTTTATAATATCCATTATTATTAAAATTAGAATTATATAAATTTTGTAAACCATTTAAAAGATTATTTAAATTTTTTGCTAATGATGCAACTTCCGTGAAAGTTCCAATCAAATCAAATCCACCACCAATAGGAGTCAAGGGAATCAATGGCATGGGACCAAAAATATTATTATTGTTATTATTATTGTTTCCTCCTCCACCAAAAATTTGATTTAAATCAAAATTATTTATTGGTAATTTATTTTCTAAAGGAATTAATAAACCTTGATTAAAATCTTGTTGTTGATATCTTTGTGGATTATTATTATTATTCCATTGGGGATAAATTTGTGGTGAAATAATATTATTGACAGTGGCAATGGCAGGAATTTCAGGGGCTAATGTTGGTGGTGAAAGAAACTGTGGAAAATTTTCATTGCAAGTTGATGATAGCTTTCCAAAAGTATTTTCAAGGTCTTGGATCATTTTTGTTGGAGTAGCAATAATTATTGTGTTTAGTTGTTGACATTCTTGAATGATAGTTAAATTATCGTTTTTATAAATATTCTGAAATGAAAATTATAAATCAAAATTTATTTTAAATTTTTTACTCTTTGGTTTTTTTGGTTGAAATTTATTAAATTAAATTTTTCAATCTTCTTTTTTTAGAACTTTCGTAAACGAAGCTAACGACCAAAAAATTAGGAAAATTTCTGATTTAAAAATATTTTTTTCAGAAAAAAAGAATTTTGAAAAACTTACTTTAATTTGAAAATAAATTGCTCGAGTTTCAGGGTTTAATTTTTCTTCAGAAATTTTATCCAATTCCGATTCAATAAGTTTCATATTTGTGACTGAAGTTTCAGCAGTTTGAATAAAAATATTTCTTAAATTTTCTGGTAAACCAAAAGCTTGTTTGACTATAGAAATTTTAGATTCAGCTTTAGTTAAATTTGAATCTTTAAATAAATAAACAAACGATCGAGCTTGATCGGGAGAAAGTTGATTTAAAAAATTGCTAAATTCTTCAAGAAAAAATTTATTTGATAAATCGCTGAAGCTGCATTGAATCGAAGAATTTGAGAATGAAAATGTTCGACAAAATTTTTCATTTTTTATTGATGGGATTCCAGTCAAATTAGAAATTGTTGGAAAAGCATCCGCCGATTTTAATCGATAAAAAGTTTCAAAAATTGAAAATATAAAAATCACATGAAAATAATAATTTTTTATTTTATTTATTCTCAAAGACTCCATTTTTTCTGATCATAAAAAAAATATGAATGCAAAAATGTTTCATAATTTTTTTATATGTATCTTTTTTGTTTGTTGATAAAGCTTTTATCTTTATTTCTGGTTGGTTTATTTACATAAAAAATGCTAGGATTCTTTGTTCCAAATAAAATTAAGGATTTGCTTCTTATTTTTTTTTTGTTCCGGTTATTAAAAGACAAAGAAAAAATGAAATAAATGTTCGAAGAAGGAAATTCCAGTGTCCATAAAAATTAATATTAAAGCTTGTTGTTACCAGTGTTGTTACTTTTCAAAAATTTTGGCTCCAGCTCCGCTCCGCGCTCCGGTCAAATTTTAATAATGGCTCCGGCTCCGCTCCGGGCTCCGACCTATTTTTTTCTTGGGCTCCAGCTCCGCTCCGAGCTCCAAAATATTTTTTTTTCGTTCCATTTTTTGCAAATTTTTTAAGTAAATTCAAAAAAAAAACTTTTCAAGCTCCAAAGTTTTTTTTCTGAGCTCCGACTCCGCTCCGGGCTCCGGCTGAAGTTTTTTTATGGCTCCAGCTCCGCTCCGAGCTCCGCCCCGGAGCGGAGCGGAGCGCTCCGGAGCCGGAGCTGACGGAGCCAGTCACAACACTGGTTGTTACCTGAAATCTTAGTCCGAAAAAATACTTCTAAAGTTTTCATTTTTTTAAACAGTTACCGTAATCAAAAGTCGCTAAACCTTTTTTTCTAAATTTAGATAAAAGTAATAAAATAAAATATGCATGTATGTATTTAATATTTAATCCTCGATAAAAACACATTTCATCAAAAAGCTTATTATTGTAACACACGACCACCGACCATGAGGTTGAAATTAGCAAAAATAATACTTTCATAATTTATTACAAAAAGTGCAAAAAGAAACATCCAAAAAACAATACAAAATTTATTTCTGCAACAAAAACAGACTATTGTTTTTTTTTATTGAAAGTTTAAAAGTCACATTTTTGTTATTTATGCAAAAAATCGTTACTACTATCACCTGCCTTCATAGATTAATCTATAGCGGTGTTGAAGGTGGTTGTAGTAGAGGGATTATTACAGTTTATGAAAGCGGAAGTATAGCAAAAAACGTGGATGGAAAAATGTTGCAAAAATAAAAGTTCGAGAACCAAAAAAACAACAACGTAAAAAAGGATTATGTAAATTAAGTTATTTTGGTTCAAACGTTGTGAAAAATATTTTTTTTGTATTGTTACGGTCTGGAGAAAAAAAATGTGAGGGAAACAATAAAAAAGGATCTAACAAATCTTCAGAGTATCGAAATCAAAAATAGACGAATATTAAAAATTAGTTTATTAAAATACCTCAAAAAATGTTCAAACATAAATCTAAAACTTAATATCTTCTTTTAAAGATAAACTTTTCAATATTGGTTGCAACAAGACAAAAATATTTATTTTTCCATATCGAATATTTTGATTTTCTTGATCTCAAAACATCAGAAATTCATGCTGATCTATATTTATGTCAGTTATGTTTTAAGGAAATCCGTTTTTTGTGCTCTTTTTTTTCTTCTCTTCCACGCATTGTAATTACTCAGCTGCTGTAAAGTTATTTACTCGCCATTTATTAAAAATAAAAATAAAAATTATGATTGTTTTGTCCTGTATTTTTTTTCTTCTCCTAAACCAATCATCTGCTGCTGTATAAATATGAGGGGAAAAAATTAAACCGTTTAATTCAAAAAAGATGATTCATAAAAAAATAAATTTATGAAAGAAAGGAATCAAAAAAATAAATTTAAAATAATTCTAAAAAGAGGATTATTTTTTTTTATTATTTGTTTTTATGAAAGTGAACATTGTAACTACTAACCTTTTTTTTCTTCTTCTCTTCTTTCATTATAAAATTATTATTAAATCAAATAAATAATATCATCGGCCACACAAACAAAATCATAAACAGCTTCCGGGAGGAGATTGAGAAAAAATGGATATAAAAGCAAGCGAGAAAAAAGGTAAATGTCATCAATTTATAAAACTCAAAGGTCTTTGAGATATAAAAATAAAAAATAAATAGTTACTGTAACAACTAAAATAGCAGCCGACGACTCTTTTTTTTTTAAATTTTCATAAATACCAGATTTCTATTTTTTGATTTTAGAATCGAATATGTTTTTAATTATTTCGCTAAAAACCACATTTTTTGTAATTATTAATTAATAATTTTCAGATTATTTTTATACTTAATACTTAATAATCATGAGAAGCATAATTTTTACAACTCTCGCCCTGACAGTGACAATAGTATCTGCTCAGCCACAATTTCCATATAATCAAAACAATCAAAATAATCAAGGTCAAGGAATTGGTTTTGGTGCAGCACCTAGTCTTCCAAGAGCTCCAGGCTCATTCCCAAATAACAACAATAACAACAATATGGGAGGTGGAGCAGCTCCATGGGGTGCTACACTTCTTCAAAGCCTTGAATCTCAACTTCGACTTCTTATTGGAAATCTTGTTGGCACCGTTCAACATAGTCCAGGACTTAATCAAACTCAATTCTCTCAACTTTTAAATACTCTTAAAAATGAAAGTCTCACCAAAGCTGAAGTAAAGACAGCTGTAGAAAATTGGACTAAAAATCAAAGTTCTGATGCTCAAACAGCTTTTCAACAAGCTATTGGAAACTTTAAGAGCAGTTATGCTAATATCACCGCTCAACTTGATGCTAAAGCTGCAACCCTTTCCCCTCAAGCTAAAGCTGCATATCAACAATATAAAGTAAGCCACAAATGCATTTCCAAAAAAAAGTTTTTATAATATAATTTTTAGACTATTTTCGAAAATGAAAACCTTAATCATATTCAAGAATGTGCTCAACTTGAAAATATTACCAAAGCATTAAATTCTTCAGTTAAACAAGAATTAAATCAAGCTTTTGGTGATCTTCAAATGTGTCGTGAAAATAATAATAATAACAATGGAGGCTTCGGTGGACAAAACCAAGGAGGCTTCGGTGGTCAACAAGGTGGCCAACAAGGAGGCTTCGGTGGTCAACAAGGTGGCCAACAAGGAGGCTTCGGTGGACAAAACCAAGGAGGCTTCGGTGGCCAACAAGGCGGCTTTGGTGGTCAACAAGGTGGCTTCGGCGGACAACAAGGAGGCCAACAAGGAGGCTTCGGCGGACAACAAGGTGGCCAACAAGGAGGCTTCGGTGGTCAACAAGGTGGCCAACAAGGAGGCTTCGGTGGTCAACAAGGTGGCCAACAAGGTGGCTTCGGTGGTCAACAAGGAGGCTTCGGCGGACAACAAGGAGGCCAACAAGGAGGCTTCGGTGGTCAACAAGGTGGCCAACAAGGAGGCTTCGGTGGTCAACAAGGAGGCTTCGGCGGACAACAAGGTGGCCAACAAGGAGGCTTCGGTGGTCAACAAGGTGGCCAACAAGGAGGCTTCGGTGGACAAAACCAAGGAGGCTTCGGAGGTCAACAAGGTGGCTTCGGTGGTCAACAAGGTGGCTTCGGTGGTCAACAAGGTGGCTTCGGTGGTCAACAAGGTGGACAAAATGGTGGCTTCATTGACCAACAAGGAGGTTTCGGTGGATCCAATGGCGGACAACAAGGCGGATTTGGACAAAACCAAGGTGGATTCGGTGGACAACAAGGTGGACAAAATGGTGGCTTCATTGACCAACAAGGAGGTTTCGGTGGATCCAATGGCGGACAACAAGGCGGATTTGGTGGACAACAACAACCTTTACCTGCTTTACCTATTGGAGGTGGAAATCAAGCTCCATTTGGGTAAGAAATATGAAACATTATCCAACATATTCACTTTTTATAATTTACTCTCTCAGTACTAACACTTCTTCTTCCACTGATATTCCAATCAATAATCATCCTCATAAACACTCATTTAATGCTTTAATAATTGTTTGTATTGTTTACTTATTTAATTTTAACTTTTGATGATGACATGAGATCGATAATAATAAAAATATTAAACAGCTAACAATTTGCTCAAACTATCAAAACAACATTCAAATCTCATAAGTTTAGATTTAAATTCTTGAACCATTAAAATTTGATTGTAACAAGTAAAAATCCCAAATCATTTCCTCAAAACAAAGAACACAAAAAAATAAGAAAGATTAGTATTTATTTCGGAATTTAAAATATCACATTTACAATATCAAAGTTAATATTAGTTAAGTGAGAGAGCGAGCAATGGAGATAAAGCATCAGCTGATTGAGATATCATTGTTGAGATGATGATTGTTGAGAGTAAGCTGAAAATGGAAAAGGCAAATTAGTTATAAATTTCAAATCACAAAAATATGTAAACTTACATTCAGGTTGAGGTTGAAGTTGAGATGGCTGAGGTGGATAAGGAGTTGGTTGATAGACAGGTGTATAAACTGGAGTATATACCGGAGTGGCAACAGGAAGAGGATCAATTTGAACAATGCTTTGTTGGCGACGAGATGTAAGAGGAGGCAATTGAGCTTCTTGGCGACGAGATGAAGGATCAACTTGAAAGATGTTTTCTTGACGACGAGATGTTAGAGGAGGAGGTAATTGAGTTTCATGATGACTTTTATGATGATTTTTATGATGACGACGATGTTTTTCCTTTGATTTTTCACTTGATGTCTTAGTAATTTTCACAGATTGAATTTGACGTCCATCAGGTAAGATCTTAGTATCACGTTCAATAACCGTTTCAATTTCGATAACATTCGAAGCACGTTGTGCAGGTTTAGCTGGTACAGGAGCAGGTTGTTGAAGTTGAGGAGCTTGATTCTTAGCAGTTTGAGCAGCAATCGCTGCAGCTCTAGCTTGTTCAATTGCATCATTTTGTTTCTGTTGTTCACGTTCCTTTGCAGCTTTCTTTTTCTTTTCTTTAGCTTCAGCAATTTTACAGCAACAGCAGCAAATCAAAGCGCATACAAAAATTACAATGAGAATACCTAACATAGCCAAAAATATCCATGCTTCAAGACCAAGAATAAGCCATCCAGGTTCGGTTGTTGTTGTGATCAAAGGTTCAGTTGTTGTTGTGATCAAATCAGCCATGCTTGGAACATTGACAAAACCAAAATCAGGAACAAAAGGTCGAAGTTTGATGACACCATTATCAGTAGTTGAAACCATTGAAGAATTATTTGAAAATTCTGTTGAGTTGTCACCACCAAGAGTCGTTGTTGCAGGCATCGGCATTAGACCAGGAAAATTCAGACTTGGAGAAGACATCACCAATCTCTACGAAATAAGTCGAGCAATAATGAAGCAAAATTATTGAAGGCTTTTCTTTTATATTCAAAATCGAGGTTGAATGAAAACATGCTAATTTTGCATAAGTTTTTCATAGCAAAAAAATAATAAGAAGAATAATGAAACTTTGCTATTTTTTATGCTTTCAAAAATCAAGGATTGTTTTTTTCCAAATCAAAAAATGGAATCTAAAAAACAGAGCAAGAGCAACCATTCTTTTTGAGAATCAAAACACTTTTATTTATTTTTGGTGCGCTTACAATTTTTAGGATTTCTTTTTGCATCTAATTTTTTTCTATAAACATTTGCTTTTTTGTCGTGAAACTCGTGAATTATTATTATTCGAATGTTTTATTCTGTTTTTATTTTTAGCTTCTCTATTTAAACAAGTAACTATCAATCTAAGCTTCCATTTTTCTCGAACTTGTAAAACTACCGATATTCTAAATGTTTTCATTTTTGCAAAATCTTGGTGGTAATAATGGAAATCCTGGTGGCGACATGAACATCGAAGGCTCAGCTCCAATTGTTATTAATGCTCAATCAGATCATTCTGCAACTGTAAGTTATTTTATATTTAACATTTTATATGAATTTGTAATCCATTTAATTTTTAGATTTTTTTCTTTCATGGTTTAGGTGATCAAGGTCATGGATGTGCTCGAATTTTTCGTGAAGATCTCGTTTTACCACCTCATGTCAAAGTTGTTTGTCCAAATGCGTAAGGCAAATTTTTATGGAACTAAATTCCTCTTGAATATTTTGTTTTTTAGTGCTGCTCGACCTGTTGCTATCAGCTTTGGATTTCGGTATGAAACTTTTTTATGTAAACCTTTTAATAACAACATGTTTTTTTAGGATTCCAGCATGGTTCAACATTTTAGGTCTCACTGAAACTTCACCTGAAGATGCTGAAGGTATTCAACGTGCAGCAGAATATGTTCATGGTCTTATTAATGCTGAAATTAACGCTGGAATTCCTTCCGACCGCATTGTACTTGCTGGAATGTCTATGGGTGGAGCCCTTGCTTTGTTCAGTGGTTTAACTTTTGATAAACCTTTGGGTGCTATTGTTGGTCTAAGTTCTTACCTTTTACAACGTGATAGAATTCCTGGGGTAAGTAAATTTTTTAAAAGATGATCTGCCTTTGTAATCAAATTTATTGGTTTTAGACTAATACCGCAAATTTGAATACTCCAGTTTTTCTTGCTCATGGAACTCAAGTAACGTTACCTTTAAAAGTTATATATATATATAATTTCTTCTTTATTTTTAGGATCCATTGGTACCTTTTGATTATGGTCGAAGAACTCATGAAGCTATCTTGACATTCAATCCAAATGCTCTATTGATTCCATATCCAATGGGTCACTCATGTTGTGCTGATGAAATGAATGATGTTAAAGATTTTTTGGAAAATATTTTAAAATAAGCTTTTTATTACTATTGTAAAGTGTTATTCATGCATGTTTTTATGACGGATTAGTATTGTAATAAAGTCACGTATTTTGCATTTTTGTCAATTTTTGATCCTTCTGTTTTGATTCGTTTTTTTTGTTGTTTTGTTTCTTTTGCATTCGAAGACTCAACTTTTTATGGTTTTCATTCATTTTCGATAATTAATTCGGCAAAATCAAAACAAACAATTTTCTCAACGTCGAAATGGCAAAAATCTATAATTCAATCGTCTTTAACGTTTCTTATAAAAGGTTAAGAAAAATTACATTGGTTCCAAGCGCTTGAATATTATTTGAAGTTTCAATGTTCGATGATAAAATTTTTGATCGAACTTTTCGATGATTTTTAAGTAAATCCCATTTTGAAATATCTCCTTTTGAATCAATGGAAAATGCATCATTTTGGAATATGGTAAACGATAAAGGAAGATTGTCTGATGAGGTAAAAGTGAATTCATATTCAAAGGTACTGAAACATGGATGTTTAAGTTTCTTTCAAATTCACGAAACTCCGTTAACCCCGGAGAATAAAAAAAAAGTCTGGTTTCGAAACAGTTAATTTTTGTCTTACCTAAATTCAGCAAACTTTTTTGGATTGAAAATAACTGCTTTATTTAGGTTTCCAAAAAATACGAGAATATTCCCATTTTCCATAATCAAAATTTTTTTCACTTTATTTTGATTTAAAACTTTCTCAGATATTTGTTTCGAATTTACGTGAATTCCTGTTTCAATTTCATAAACCGAAAGCCATGTATCGGTTATTGCAAACAAGTATGATCCATTGCAATAAATTTCTTTAATGGAATCAATGAGTTTGGATTTTGGAATGATACTGTAAAAAATTTTCACCTTTGTTTTTGGGCTTTTTAAAAATTAGAAGGAAAAAAGCTACCGTTTAAATTTGGTGGAACCATTCAAAGAATAAACATAAAAATGCTCGGACGAAGCAACAATGTAACGATTATTATTTGTTAGGGTTATTGAGCAAGGTTCAAAGTCAGTGATTTTGGTATCAAATATTAGTTTCAATTTGGAGTTTGAAATGCAAAATACTTTGGTTCCTGAAAGCACCTAAAAAAGATACAACGAAGGTGTGTTATGGCTCCTTTGATGATTAATATCTTTTCAATGTTTTTGATTTAAAAAAATATAAAGAAGAAATGGATATTCCATAATGTAAAATTTTTTAATCGCCAGTTTGCTTGAAAAAAAATCTTTGAATCATCAACAAAAAATTTCTTCAAACAAAAATACCAAAAAGATGCTTTTCTCTGGTTCTCTGACGCGCAAGTTTGATTCGTTCTATTTGTTTATTAGTCAATCTTATTTAAGCTTCTCCCGGATCTAATTTATTTGACGTATATACGTTCCTAAAGGTTCGTATTAAAATTCAAGCCCGTTTATTTGCGGCTAATGAATAAAATTCATAAATTTTGGAATGCCTTTGCTTTTTTAGCAAAGGCAAATTTTATCTTGGAGGAAGAAAGTCCTGTTGAATCGGTTGATGAACTAATTTGTTCTTTTTTATGAATCGTATTTGTTGCGTAACTGTTACTTACTAGAGCTACATCATTATTGGCCTCCATTTTTAATAATCCGTCATTATCTGAATCTCCTGATAGCAGCACAAAGTCAGGCTTCTAAAAAACTGTTATCATTTTCCACCCTTTTTTTTGTTATCATTCATACAATTAAATTTTTAAATGACCATTTTTCTATTCCAATTTGATGTTTATTTTGTTGTTGATTTTTTAGAAGTAAGAAAAATGAATCCTGAAAAAATATAAAAATAAATATAAAAATGTATCATTTTTTTGTTTTATTATCTTTGTTGTTGCTTATTTTTTCTTAAAGATTTTATGGATCCAATTATTGTACCTCAAATTTTTTTTATTGCATTCCACACTTTTCTTTCTTTTCTACCTCCATCATTTTTTGTTTTGACCTTCACGCAGTATTAAAAAAATATAAGTTTATATATTCGATTCGATCATCATTGTCTCAAACGCTCCATCCACTCACACATACATTCTTTCTTTTTTCTTTTTTTTTCTCATGCGCAAAATGCATTGTATTTATTTTTTTTGGAGGAAGCGCATTGAACCAAATAAGGAAGAGAAGAAAAAAAACTTCAAAAAAAAAAAATTGATTGCCGCCAATGGCGAAGACGACCACGAAGACGATGGTGCTCTAATTTTTGGTTTACAGCGTAACTTTTTTTCTTTAACGTTTCTTGAATTTTCTTTTTTCTTTATTTTTGTGAAAGAAAAATAAAATAAAAATCAGTTTATTGATTGTTGTTGATTTTTTGATTTAATCAATTTTTGGAATTTCCAATTCCAATTTTGCCTGCTTTTATAAAAGTAAAATGTATTTTTCTCGAATTCGATGGTCATTTATTTTTGGTTTAATATTTTTATATTGTTTTGCATATTTTTTACATAAACATTCCAAAGATTCATGGCTTCCCGAACCCATATTGGATTCAACCCTTAAAAAGAAAACTGCTGATGGCCCATTAATTTTAAGGGATGATATTTTTGATAATGGTGGTGGAAAAAAGAATGGAAGAGTTATTCATGGCGCAGCTGTATTACAGGGAAATTTGGATGGTGAAATTTTTGTTGATGCTCCTATTAGTAAAGTAACTGAATCACCACCAAAAAATATTGAAATATCTGAGAAATTTTTGAAGGTAAATAATTTTTAAATAAAAAATTTAAATAATTAATTCAAAACCATTTTTTTTTGAAAAAAACTTATATTTTTTGTTTCAAGAAGCCCAAAACTTTTTTTTAATATTCCTTCGATTTCCGAATAAATTAATTTTACCTATTTTTTTATTTTTTTCAGAAATTTCGTTCCATTGCTAAAAAAGTTTCAAATTCTTCTACCGATGATTTTATTTTATTTTCTGTTATCAATCATGCATATTTTAATTTAACCTCCAATTTTTTATGCAATCTTTATGCACTCAATGAAAAATTACATACAAAAATATTTATTGTTTCTTTGCAAGAAGAAACGTGTAAAAAATTAAAAAAAGATTGGCCCAAAATTCATTGCCATTGGTTGGAAAGTGATAGACAGCATAATCTTGATACAGATTGGGGAAAGAAAGTTTATGTACAAATTTTAACTTTTCGAGCTCGATTGCTTGAAGAATTGGCAAAGGTAAGTAAAAATATTTATAGAATTAAGTATTCCCCGGCGTTTCAAGGCGAAAAAGGGATTCATGCCACAAAAACGTTACATATTAATATTTTCTCGGCGAAGCCCAATTTTTAATTATTTTTATCTCTGAATTTTTTTTAGCTCAAAATCGAATTTATTTTATTTGAATCTGATTCAATATGGATTAAAGAACCATTTGAATTAATTAAAAATGCCACCACCATCGATGACGTGGATATTCTAATTCCAATAAACGGTTATACCCAAAAACAAAAATTTGCATTTGATCCTCTCGTGGCATTTAATACTCAAGCCAGAACAGATTTATTTATAGAAATGCGAAAACGCCTTGAAAACGATTCAACTTTAATGGATCAAGAAGTTTTAAATGATTTATGTTCGTCACAATTTAAAGGAGTAATCTGTAGGAATTTTGAATGGCATGAAATTGCTGATGGAAAATGGTTTAAAATGGGTGAACGTGAGCGAAAGGAATATAAACCATATATAATAAATAATAATTATTATGTTGGAGTTAAAAATAAATCTGCGAGACAAGCTCTCAATGGTTTATGGTTCCTTTCGCCCAAAGGTAATTGTAATGTTAGTAAAGCTAAAAAGCAATTAGCTAAATATCAAAAATAGATAGCTAAAATTTTCTTATTTTTTTGTTTGTTTGTTGAAAATACTTTGGAATTTAATTTGCATAATTATTATTTAATTTTATTGTTTTTGTTTTTTGTGTTTTCTTTCTATTTTTATGGGTGTTAATTAAAATTACGGGTTTTTATTGTTATTTTTAGTGTTAAAAAAATAAATAACATACGTGTGCTTTTAAATAAACAAAATCTATTATTTCTGCATTTTCCAATGATTCGGGCTTTAACACGATTGATTGCTTAATTGAAGAATCTTGTTTTCGAATAGCTAAAAGTTGATTTAAATAAATTTCCTCTGATAATTCTTCCGTAATTATTTCAAACGCTGATTTTTTATTAGAGAAATCTTTCGAGGTAGTGGATTCAATTTCATATTGAGTTCCAGAATCCTAAAAAATTTTTTTTACACAAAGTCTCGAAGCTAAAATTCTAATTTTTTCTCACTTTTATTTCTATAAGTTCTGTATTGGCTGAAGTGGTAATTTTATGAGCTGGAATATATTCAGTTTGTAAACAAACATCTTTAGTTTTTGGTTTATCATCCCCAGTTGGTAAAGGTTCAGCAATAATCCATGGTGGAAGATCTTTAACATCGCAATGAACTCGATGTAAAATAATTTTTCTAACTTTTTGATTAATGCTTTCTTTTTCACAATCATCTTCAGTGGAAGAAATTGGACTTAAATAATCTGAAGGAAAAAAAATACACTTTCATTAAATTTAATTGAAATTTTTATAACTGGGAGTTTTGCCTCGAAAATTAATTTATGGTATTCGAAATTTTTCTTTGAAAGTATTTTATAAAAAGTTGATAGAAAAAAAACTCGTAATAGTTAGTTAAATTTTTGTTATGAAAGCCTATGTAATAGTTTTTTTATTATTATTTTGCATGTAATTTTAGTTTTGATCCCCCAAATTTTTTTCGCTTCTCCTAAAAACCTTCTATGTTATGAAAAAATAATTTTATGTAGTTTTATAAATGCAAAAAAAAATTCTGCACATTTCCTTTTCATAAAAAAATGCTTTTTGATTTTGGACATAGTCTCAAAAAAAATGTCTAGCAACGGATGGTGATGACATGCTGGCAGAGTTGTTAACTTTTTTGCTTTTTGACTTTTGACTTTTTTTCATTCCATTTTTTTATTTCATCAAAGAAAGAGAAAAAAAATATGAGTAAAATATTTTTTTGTTTTGTTTTGAAAGACTCCTTCGGGAGCAAACCAATTTTCTGAATGAAGTTCTTATTCTTTTTTTTTTTCGGGGGAGACAAAGATTGAACATAAAAAAACAGCAAAAGCAAGCATGAGATATGAAAAAACAAAACAATTTTGTTAGCGAACATTAAAAAAATTATATGGGACATTCATATTTTATTTTATTTTTTTCGGTAGCTTTTTATTATCTTTTTTTTGTTTCTTTAATTTTTTATGGAACGTTTATGGCTATTATAAAAAGCTTCAATATTTTTTCTGGTAAAAATGTTGCCCAAAATATTAAAAATGTTTTGGAAGAAGTGATATCGATTTTTAAAAATATTGGTAATTTTTTTTGGATGTAGTTTGGATTTATTCAAACAAAGAAAAAAATTGCTAAAATTTGATAAACGTGTCAAGTTGGTTTCAAACACAAATGATTTCTCAAAGAATAAAGTTTGATAAGACTAAAACTTAAAATTAAAGTAATTAATAAAAATAACATAAAACTTTGGTTTTATATTTATCAAAACTTCTTCCTAAATTTTTATAAATGCCAAACTCGAGAAATTTTTGTTTCATTTCTGTAATTCTTTTTTTTTTTAATTTTGGAACCCATATTTTAATTGTTTCTATTGATTTTTTTATATATCCCAATTAGTGTTAAATTACCGACCGAAAAGTCGGTAATTACCGACTTACCGACCGACTTTTTACCGACCGATTTACCGACCGACCGTTTTTTTATACCGACATTTTACCGACTTTACCGACCGACAAAATTTTATACCGACATTTTTTTCTCAAGTTCTTATCAGGATTTGTTTTTCTTAAAAAGTTAATAGAAATACTAATTTTTTGATGTTATTCATCACTTTAATATTAAAAAAAATGTATTTTTGACTAAAAACTGAAAGTTTTGGTGATTTTCTGACTCGAAAAAAATTTTTATACCGACTTTTTACCTACCGATTTACCGACCGACCGTTTTTTTATACCGACAAATTACCGACTTTACCGACCGGGATAATTTCCATACCGACAATTTTCTGAATTTACCGACTTTCTCGTCGGTCGGTCGGTAATTTAACACTAATCCCAATAAATTACTTTGCCATCCATAAATTATTTTCTTATGTGTTTTTTTTTATTATAAAAAAATAGTGTTCTTTGTATTCAGAAAAATAAAATAATTTTTATATAAAAAAATGGATTCGTCAATTTGTCAAACAAACAAAAAAAAACCCTTGCCTTTTTTTGACGCGTAGAACATTTATTTCCTTGACAATAAATAAACGAGGCATTTTTTTTTGCATTTTCTTAGCATTTTTAAAAAAGCCAACATACATACATATAATGGTAAAATCTATTCTATGTATGTTTCAACCCTCTAAAAAAATAAGTCAACGCAAAAAACCGAAAAAAGAAAAAGGTTTGTTTTCCCTTGATAATAATATTATTTGGTTTTTTTCGGACAAGTTTTAAAGTTTTTTCATTTTTGTTTCCGCTTTTGAATGGTCTTTCTTTTTCTTTTTTTTTGTAAGTTATCGGCATTTTTATGTTTTGTTTTGCGGTGGCGTTTTTAGAAGGTTCACAAAACTTTTTAGAGGTTTGTTTTAAAAAAAAACACGTTAGCTAAATTTTGATGGTCTTTCAGAATTTTGTTTTTTGCTTTTATAATAAATTTAAAAAAAGAAGGATTAATTTACAAAAAGATGTAAATTTGTTATTTGGTGTTTAATAATTATTTAATGAAAGAAAAAGTTCTGAGAAAAATGGCAAAAAAAATTTCAAACAAAAAAGCCACAGAAAATGAATTTCTTTGGTTATCTTGCAGGCGAGTTTGTTTCGCTCTCTTTGGTTTTTATCCCATCTTATTTAAACTTATGCCGGATTTAATTTATTTGACGTTAATTCGTTCCTAAAAGGTTCGTATTAAAATTCAAGCCCATTAATTTGTGGCTTATGAATAAAATTCATAAATTTTGGAATGCCTTTGCTTTTTTAGCAAAGGCAAATTTTATCTTGGAGGAAAAAGGTCCTGTTGCATCATTGTTTGAAATTATTTTTTTCTTTTTGATGGAAAAAAATTATCTGCATTTTTTGAATGTTTATTAGTTAAAAAACGGACAAACATAATTTACTTTTCCAAATTACTTGATTGAAGAAAGATATTCTTCCAATTTTTGTTTTGCAGCAACTAACTAACAACATTCTTTCGAAGATTATAGTGTCAGTCTTCTTATTACTAAAAAAGGTGTAACATCCATCCCAAAACCATTAGATAAGATTAACTTGCGAGCCATTTATAAATTTTACGTATTAGCTTTGTCGTCGGTCGACGTAGCCATGAATATTTTCTTTACCTTTGCTGCCATAAAAAGAAAATCTTTTAGACATCCCGGAATAAAAAAAGATTAGTATTATAATTTATAAATCTTTTTATTTACAAATTCAATAGTGTTCGTTCATTTTTTGAAACATGAAAAAAATATTATTAAATTTACTCAAAAAAATATTTATTCAAAATTTTTTTTATTTCTTGCTTTTGCTTCCTTCCTTTTTCCCTTACTTTTTTTTCGACCGCACAGAAATTTGTTAAAACTTTTATGAAATATTTTATCTTTTTTACTTTGTGACAAAGAAAATTGCGTCAATTCAAAAAATCTCTCACTATTTTGTTTTGCAGCTTAAAAAACATAACATATTTGTTATTTTTTAAACAACTTTTTTTCTTGTCCCTGTCAGAGATCAATCTATCTATGCAATCATTTTTATTTTGACGCCCTCAAGTCCTCAAAAAAAAGAAGGTATGATATTGTTTGTGATTTGACACCAGCAAAGCAGGCAAGGTGGCAAAGCAGACGACAAGCTAGAATTTTTTTTTATTATCATATTTCATAAATATATTTTCTCCTCTCATTTTTTTAGCACTTTAAATTGTCTAATAAATCCGCGTTATTGTTTTTTTAATTGTATTTCATATTTTTTATTTTTTGGCTATGACTGATTTTCCCATTTGCAAATTTATCTAAAGCATTTTTTTTTTGCTTGACTCCCACCGAAAAAAAGCCATCAAAAGTCCCATCATCATCATCGTTCGTTTAGTTCATTTTTTGTTCGAGAAATGAAAGATGATTGTTGAGTGTTAAAAAAGAGTGATTTGTCGTCTCTTGCCATTTTATCTATCGCTAACTAACGGACGGCGGGCGGATAGGATAGGATATATTGATCTGGCTGGGGATTTTTTTTTATTCTTTTTTTTTGTTTCAAGCATTTGGGTGGTGCGGCGTTACTCATTTTTTTTACAACTTGAAAGACTCAATCGCCTAATTTTTCTTAGCCTAAAAAACTGAATTTATTGAAGATTTTTTATATTAAAACTTAGACCTTTATAAAAAAACTATCGTCCTCAAGTCACGCTGTCACGACGCTCGTGATCATCTTCCTTTCTCTAGTATAAAATTAGCATAATAATCATTATTGTCATTGTTTTGTAATATTGTTAGAAGAAGTTCAGTGTATAATAAATCTGTGCTGCAACAAGTCGTCTCTCTCTCATCTCTCTCGGAACCGCAACTACCTAAAGCTCTCAACCGTCGCTACAAAATTGGTGCCTCTGGACAGTTCGTATAAGTTTATTTTTTCACCTTTTTTTGTGTTCTTTTTTGAGCGCTTTTACCGCCGACTGGCTTTGCTTGAGCATCTGCTCTTCTGTTTTTTATCGCCACCTGGCTTTGCTTGATCTTCGGATCTTCTGTTATAAGATTTTTGTACAAAGCTGCAAACTTCTTACTTTCTTATCGTTATTTTTCTTGACGTTATCTACCCATCACTTTGGCTCTAGATCTTCGTTCTCGAAAAACTTTATTCTTCAAATTTCCAAAGTGTTAATTTGTTGAATCTCAACTTCGTGTGGTTAAAACGTGATAAAATCTCTGTGATCAGCTAATCGCATATTTTAATCGTTGTATACATATTGGTATAATTCTAAAACTACTGAGTTATTATCAATCACTGTACTTTCATTGATCTGTTTTAAACAAAAGTTTTTTGAAACATTTACAATATGTCATCTGGTCGTATTCGAACTAAAATCGGACTTGCTAAAAGATGGGGTGATGAACATCTTACTCTATTTAATGAGTTTATTATGAACAATCCACCACCATGGACAGACTTAGTTAAAGTTGACTTTGTACTCCATCAAAACAAGCTTGAAAGTGATCTTTCTAACATGAAAGAAGCATTTACATCATGGGATATTCTTTGCGATAGTATTAAAGAAGATACAACTCGTGAAGCTGAAGTAAATCTTTATGATTCTTGGATTGACAATCCATTATATTCTACCACAAAGGAAAAGCTAAACGAAGGCATCCTAAAGATCACCGAATATTTGAAATTAAATGTACCTTCTGCAATGGATAACCAAATCGAATCTAAAGTTGTTACATGTAATACAACTCATACCATTCAAAATGTAGTTCCATATTTGAACATTCCTAAATTCACTGGTAGCATCCTTGAATGGAATCAATTTTGGCAAAGATTTAAGCATAGCGTTCATGATAGAAGTTATCCATTAATCGAAAAACTCATCGCACTTCTTGGCCTTCTTGATGGTCGTGCTCTTGATGAAGTAAAAGGATTTGAAATTTCTGATAAAAGTTATCAATCCGTTGTTGACATCCTCATTGAAAGGTTTGGTAATGACCGATATGTTATCAACGAACTTCAAGACAAACTCAGTAGGCTTTCTGTCGCAAACTCGAACCCAGAAACACTTCGAGATTCGGTTAACATGATAACAAATATTTGTCGTCAATTAAAAAATCATAATGTTGATATTGAAAATTATCCAACTCGTCGAGATATCATCAATAAAATGCCTCTTAAACTTCGCAGTGAACTCTTATGGCAAATTGAAATCGATCAAGATTTTACCACGGAAAAACTTCTTACAAAGTTAAAAGAACTTACATTGAAGAATGAAATTGAACATCGTTGTTTGGAAAGTGATAAAACTCAACAACCAATTACTTCGTATTCACCTAATCCTAATTCTATTATAAAACCTTACACAAGGTGTAATTTCTGCGATGAAAGTCATTGGATGAAAGATTGTCCAAATTTTCGAACTCCTCAAGAAAGGATTGCTCAACTTGAAGCAAAAGGTCGTTGTGTAAAGTGTACACTTGATAACCATAAATCTGCAAACTGCAATTCCAGCGTTAAATGCAAAGCTTGCAATGGAAGACACCATACATCCATTTGTCTTGGCTTACGTCATAACAAAGAAAGGCCATCGCCAACAAGTGCATTTTTTACAGTAAACAACAAACAATCGACTTTATTAGCAACTGAAGTTCATGTTTCGAAAGATAATAACGATCCAAAAATGGATTCAATTGCTTTCTTTGACCTTGGATCACAACAATCATACATAACCACAAGCTTAGCAAAAAGTTTGAATCTCGAGACTCTTAATGTTGATAAAATTACAACTCAAACATTTGGTGGAAAAGCAACAGTTATTACTTCTCATCTAGTAAAATTGTGCATTAACACAAGCGAAGGTCAAAAAGAAATTTTTGTTAACACTATTAAAACAATTGCAACTGTTATTCCAATTCTTGAAAAAGCTGATTCAGGAAAGATGGAAAGAAAACATCGATCACCTGATATTCTTATCGGAGCTGATAATTTCTTTGAATTCGTTGATTCATTTGAAAAACTGGATAATGGATTAACTCGAGTTCATTCCAAAGTTGGAATAATGTATTGTGGTCCAGATACAACAAATCGTCCACCAAACATTTCTGCTATGACTATATCATTATTTGGTAAAAGCACCGATGAAATTAATCGATACTCAGCTAAACATTCACTTGGATTTTCTGTTCGTGAACTACCAACATTAGGAAATGAAAAGGATAAACAAGAGTTTCAAAAAGTTGAACAACTTGATAAAGTTTCACAAGATCCAGTAGAATCTTCCAATAAAACGGAAATTTCAGATTCTCAACATATGAATACTCCTAATTTGGATTTGATCGTTAAAAAGGTTGAAGAAAATCTTTCTAATCACCAACTAAAACTTCATGAAACATATTCAAAGTGTTGTGAAAATCTAAAAACGGTTTATGAAGATAATAAAGATGCGGATATTCCAAAAGTTCGGATAAATCCTCCTTTTATGAAAGAAAATGAACCAATCCTTAATAGCAAAAAGGATGAAAACATTGTAAATCATAATGAAGAAAGTTTTTTAAACGGTTATAATTTATCCGATAAAAAAGCTTTGGATTCCTTTCAAAGTCCTGGTGGGGAGGAGCTCATCGAAGAGCACTACTCCACCCCAATAAAACAACCTAAACCATTGGAAGAATCATCACCAACTTCATCATCATTATAATATCATCACAACTCAAACCAACTACACATCAAACAACACTCAACAACTTTCATCTCAAACAACTTTCATCTCAAACAACTTTCAACTCAAACAACTATCAATCTCATCAACATTTAGCCTCAACATCGTAATTCTTCTTCTTCTTTTCATTTGCTTCCAACACATTATCACTTATATACTCTATGATCTTATCAATGTTCTTCTTCAATCAACATGATCGAACTTGCTTATTTATAATGCCACTATGATTCAATTCTATTAATGATCCAGTTTCAACTATATACTTTATGATCCATCAATCCACTCATCGCTGGCCGGGAATGTCACGACGCTCGTGATCATCTTCCTTTCTCTAGTATAAAATTAGCATAATAATCATTATTGTCATTGTTTTGTAATATTGTTAGAAGAAGTTCAGTGTATAATAAATCTGTGCTGCAACAAGTCGTCTCTCTCTCATCTCTCTCGGAACCGCAACTACCTAAAGCTCTCAACCGTCGCTACACACGCAACTGTACCGAAAAATCATTGACTAAAACCCAAAAAAAAGATTATTAATTACTGATTTTAATATTTCTGGCAAATTTTTTAGAATTAAAAATTACAATATTTGGTGTTTTTTAATAAAGTTTCTTTAGTTTTAAATTATTTTTCATTTTTCAATAGCTTTTTAAAAATTTTATTGATAAGACTTCCAGTTATTCCATTTTTTTTTCTCTCCTTCATCGGCATTTATTTATTATTTTAATCAAACTTTTGACCAACTTTTTTTTATTATTATCTTTTAAACCCTCCATTTTTAGTATTTGTAATAAATTTTTAATTTAGTTTTTTTATTATTTTTGAAACTTTTTAAACCCACCAAATAAATCCTTTTCTTCATTTTCGAATTTATCATTTTCTTCCTCTTTCGTCGCTTCTTCTTTCCTCTCTTTTTCTTCAGCTTCTTTTTGCTCAAGCCTAGCTTGAATTACGCTTTCTAATTTCTTTTCTTTTTCCCGTTTCTTTTGGATTATTTCATCTTTATCTTCTTCATCCGAACTTTCTTGGGCGGTAAAAAGGGTATTAAAAATTCGCAATTGCGTGGAGGATTCTTTTTTAACTAAATTTGCTGCAATTTTTCTTTTGGCAGCGGCATTATGAAGAACTTGAGCATTTTCACGAAATTTTTTCATTTTTTGGAGGTCAAAAAAACTGAAATCAATTGCGAGAAAATTTATATAAAAATTAAAAACCTCAAAATTCCTCGAAAAAAATTTAAAGTTTTAACAAACACGAAAGCCTCGATTTATGAATGATTTTATTCTTCAATTTTTTTATTACTCAAAGTCTTTCGACAAATAATTCTAGAAAAATTGAAAAATTAAAACCTTTTTGTGCAAAGAAGCGGATTACAAAAGCTTAGTTTAAAGAGTATTAAAAAAATTCTTGAACGTTGGCTCTCTTTCAAAAAAGATTTCAATAAAGTAACAATAAAGATAAAAAGAAAAAAAATCAATTCAAATTAGCCAAAACTAAAAAACTTATAAAAAGAAAATTATAAACGCCCGCACAAGCTTTTTCAAAAACATTTTTTATTTTTATTGAGTGTTCAAGCAAGCAGCAACTTTGCACCCTCTCAAATCCAAAACTTTTATTTATTTATTTTTATTTTGTTTTTGCTGTTGGACGACGACAACTTTAAAACATGGATGCAATAAAAAAAAATATTGAACGGCTCAATGAGTCAGAAGAAAAAAATGACGGCTTTAATTTTAAATGGACTTCTAAAAGTGCCAAAAAAAAAGAGAGAAGAGAGTGAGAAAGACTAAATGTATAAAATAAAATAATAAAAAGGTTGTTTCCGGTCGTATTTTTGAGGGAAGAGAATCATTGACACAAAAAAAAGTGCGTATAATTTGTCCTTTGTTTTTTGGTGGCACATATTTTTTATATTAACGCGGAAACTATGTATTCGAATCGTGAATTATGTCAAATGCTTTTAACTTTGGACTTCTTTTTTTTTCATCACAAAAATTTATGTAGTAATTTTTGGAATAATAAAAAAGGTAATGATGAGCTAAAATAATTGTTTCGCGGGGATTTTTTCAACGAAAATTTAAAAAATTTCTAAAAAGATACTTTGCTTTCTGGAAATTAAAAGATTCATATTCTATTTTTTTAATGGATGTCTTTTTTTGAAAACAAACTCTTCAACATTTTAATTTTTGCTTTCAATAAATTAATTTATTGTATTTATATTTTTTATCTTTGTTTTTGTGCTTTTTTAACCACGAATTCCATAATTTTTTAAAGTTTCTATTTAATCCAAATTATTTTTTTACCTAAATTTTGCTTCTCTGTTTTTTTATTTAATTCTTGAGTTACATGTAACAATTCAATTGTAAAAATTTGGAGATACTACTTACATTCCTTCTTTCTTTTATCATCTCTCTTTTTTTCAAAAATATTTTCTTTTTCTGTTGACCAAAGACTACGTGCATCTCCTTTTTTTGGTTAAAGCAATAGTATTTTTGACCAAAAAAACGTTTTACATTATTTTATTTTTTATTCTTTCTTCTTTTTTTTGTAATTTAATTTTACCAAAATCAAACTTTTATTTTCTCTTTTTTACCACGTAAAAAACCTTTTTATTTTTAAGAGTAAAAATAAAATGAAATTGCCAAAATAACAAAATTGAGTTGAATTGAAAAAAAATAAAGAAAAAAGAAAGTGATACTCAAACTCAATTTGTTTTTTTTTTCTATTCTATTTTATCCCTCACAAATAGTTTTCTTTCTTCCTCAACATTTTGGCCTTTTTTCAATTCAAAAAAGCAATTGTTTGGACCTGAAAAAATGCGACAAGAAAAGTTAGAATTTTTAGATTTTTCCTAAACGAGAAATGATTGTATTCTTTTATTCGAAAAATCTTTTTTTCATTATTTTTTGCAGTTAAAATTGCAACAAAAAGGTTTAAAGTTTAAAAGAAGAAAAAAATATTTGCTTGTTTGTTTTTGAGATTTATTTGAGACACATCGACGACGTTTTTATAATTCCTTAAAATGACGTTTTTTGGAGTGCATCTTAATTTTTTCCTTGAATGGTTATTATTTTTTTTGCTATTAGCTTCCATAATTTTGAGAAGTTTTTGTTAGACCACGAACCCGAATCAATCCAGCACAAAACTATTACTTAATAGGCGAAAATTTTTATTATTATAAAAAATCTTTTCATAAATTTTTTTCTTTTGTGTTGAAATTTTTTTAAAATAAGTAAATTAAACTTTGATGAACTACAAGTATTTTTTGCTTTAAAGTCTTTTTTGCTAAAAATGGGTTTATTTTGATTGACAAGAAAAAATCTTTAATGCGTGATTTCTGTCTTTAACAAATTCATCTTATATAATGGACTTTACTCTTTATGAACTCTTTATTTTTAGTTCTATCTATCTTTAGCCTTATTTTTTTTTATTCAAAGATTATCTGAAAAGAGTTCATCATCTAAATGAATAAAATTATATAATAATATTTATTATATTTCTATTCATCAAACATGTGTGTAAATTATATTCACTGAAGGAGCATTGAAATAAAAAAAAAAAGAAAAGGCTTATCAATAAATAAAAATCTAATTATTTGTCACCAGAGAAAAAAAAAGCCAAAGAAAAAAGAAGGATTTGTTTCATCATAAATTTGCAGGAAAAGCCTTTGTAAACATTTCTTTTTGCCTTCTTTCAATTTTTTTTTCCAATGCTTTTTTTGTTTCTTCAAAAAATAAAATTATGGTGTCAAAACAATTTTTTCTTACGTTAGTTTTTTTTGTTTACTTTTGCCAAATTTTTTTGTTTTGTTTTAAGGAAGCTAAAAAGAAAAAATGAAGTGTTAGAGAGACTGGGCTTAATGCATCAATTGTTTCTATTCCTTTGAAAAAGAAAACCATTGAAACACATACATAAAAAATAAAAAAGGTAAACATTGAAACAATAAAAATTTTTTTAAAGAAAATTATTTCTTGAATTTTTTAAAAATATTCTCACGAGGGTTTCAAACCTTTGATATATTATTTGGAGGCATATGTTTAAAAAATATAGCAAACCTCTGCTGCGCTTTTTTTTTGCAATTGTTTTATAAAATTCAAATTTTTTAAAATTTTCGTTTAGAATTCAAAATCCTTAATAAAGAAAAGAAAATTCCAACATTTTTATTAAAACCAATAGAAAAATGCGGTCATATCCTTATTATACATATAATTTTTTTAAGATCCATTCCTTCCATAAGTATTTCTCCAGAATTTTTTTTTAATTCATTTTCCAAAAAAGCCAAAAACCTAGACTTTAACCTTTTTTTCATTACAATCCTTTGTGTTTTGAAATAGTTCCTTCACAACAACCTTCCATACTTTTTTATTTTTTCTTTCTTTCTTTTATTTGGTTAACTGTTGTTCTTTCAATATCAAAAGTAGTTAGTTTGAAATATAAATATTTTTTTCTTATTACCTTTTTTAATTCTCACGGGGATGGTTTTACACATATTTTTTTGTTTTGTTTCTTTTTCTTAGAATAGTTTAAGCTTCTTCTGTTTTTTTTTCTTTATGTATTTTATTTTATTTTTTTGGCATTTTTTTTTTCACTTTCTTCTTTCTTGATTCTATATAAAAAATACATAAAAGAAAATGGTGATGCCAAAAAATGTTTTTGGTTTCTGTTATTTAACTTTTCAAATTTTCTTTGAGATGTTGCGACTTACTAATCCCTTTCTTCCTTATCAAGTTTTTTTTATTCATATTAAATCTTTAATAATTTCGTTATAATGACATTCTTTTTAATCTTAAAAATAATTAATGTCAATCTATGATTTTTGTTTTAAATTTTTTTTATCATTAATAAAGTTCTTTTTTTTTCCAAAAAAGACAAATGAACTTTATATTTATTTATTTTTTAATTGCCCTATTTTTCCTATCTCCTTTAACAAATTATACAGAAATAAAAATTTTGCAGAAAGTTATCTCTTAACTTTTTTTTGAAATTTAAATTTTAACCCTTCCATTCTCTGTCTAGCATTTCTAAGATCTATGATTACTTTAATTTTTTCATAATAATTAATTCCCAAAAACTTTTGTGTTATGTTTCCGCGGACAAGTATTTGAGACTAAAAAACCTATGAAAAATATGTTTAAAAGTTCTGACCATTTTCTGTTACGGGCTTTTATCATTTTGAATTTCATTTAAATTTCATTATTTATATTTTTTCACTATTCACTTAATTTTTCAGTGCAAAGAAATAAATAAATAATAAAAATGCAGCAACCAGAAGATCAATCTTCACCTTCACCCGTTGAAGAAGAAGGTGAAGAAGAACCAACAACCGGAATAAGTCAAGAAGACGAGGAAGAAGAAGAAGACGAAGATGAAAATGACCATGCACCAACAATGTTTTTAACTCGTCGACAAAATAGTGTCCCGGGTGGACGTTCATTAACTCAAACGGGGCATGAAGCAACAATAATTCAAGGTTCACCATTTATTTATTGTGGTTCCGCTCCAAATCCAATTAATTCTCATCGAAGATTAGCTCATCATAATTCTATGAGATCGCCAGCTACTTATGAAAGAGAACGAAATAATAATACCGCTGCAAATGGAGGAAACAGCGCCAATAATAATAATAATGTTGGACCAAGTTCTTCAACACGAAGGTTAAAGCGACATGATACTGATCCAAGTATGGGTAAATCAGGTGTGTGTTAGTCACAATGTGTTTGGTTTTCTTCTTTGCAATAAATATGCACAAATCCCATAAAAAAAATATAAAAAACTTAATTATAAAAATCTTTCAAAGCTAATATTTATCAATTTAGAATTAAAAATAAAAATTTTAAGTAACAACCAACGAGTTTTTTGATTTTTTTTGGTTGCTAGAAAATTTGAAAGGTTTAAAAAAATAGGACTTTTTTCAATCTTTGAAAATCTGTAAAAAAAAAGACTAAAGAAAATTTTCCACCTCCTCCTCCATACATACACATAAATAGTGGTGTCTTAATTTTAGGCGCATGAATAATTTTTGATGCTGCCAAAAAAAAAATTTATGTGATTTTTACTAGAAATGCAAAACAACACAACAACAGTTTCTGGCCCAATGCATTTTAGTAGTCAAGTATATATAAGATAGAAGCAGCAGCAGAAATTTTTTTTACAACTTTTTTTTGCATTCCACAAAAATTAAGCTATCTATAAAGTCGTAGCTTTTTTATTTTTTGCAACACATTGAATTTTTAGTTTTCGAAGTACAGATATTTTTGGATTTCACCTTTCAAACACACATATTTTTTCTTCGCTTGCTTCTTTAGCTTTAAATATTTTGTGTGCCAAATTTTCTATTTTTGCTTTTGTTTATTTTTGTTTAATATTTTTCTAAAAAATCTGTAAATTAAATAATTTTTATTATTATTTTTTCCACTGATTTTTAGGCCGATCAAAAATGTCATCACCTAGTACCACACCAGCAATAGATGCTTATCAAGATGGATATTTAAATGTGCCAACTATAATGCAACGAGATCGTGCCAGCCCTTCCGTGGGAAGTGTTCAATCTGATCCTGAAAGTTGTTTAGATGGATATTTTTATGATGAAGATGATCATAGTTTAATTGGTTGGTTTACCTCTCTTAAATTTTAAAATGTTGTCAAATATACTAAATTTTTTTTAAAATTTGGGAAAAAATCTCGTATTTTTATTTAACTTCATTACTTAAAGATTTGGGGTAATTGAGTGATAGTTTTGATTGGTAAATGTAAAAAATGAATATCAAAATGTTTAAAAAAAATTAATATGGCTGTTTGAAAATGTGATCTGCTAAACTTTGCTGGATTTATATATGGAACAAACATTAATGATGGCTTCAACACGAATTTATGGTTTCATCAAGAAGTTTTTATTTTTTCATTTACTTTTTGACGGTAAATTTTTTAAAATGATGTCACCCGATTTATTTATTACAGTATTTAGTATTTCTTAACATAGCTTAATTTTATGTTTTGAGTTACGAAAAGAATTAATTTACTGTCCTATTACGAAATTTTTCTAGGGCTTACAACTTTCTTTTCATTTTTAAATGTGTGTTTTATTTATTTATTTTGAGTATTTCTTTCATTTCGTTGGTCTAAAACTCAAAAAAAATTTATTACTTAAAAATGATGCAATTTTTATTTATCTTCATAAACCCCTTCTTTTTGTTGTTTATCTATCTATCTTAAAATTAAACTCTTTTATATTAAACCATATTTTTTTCTTTAAAAGAAAAAAAAGAGTTTCATTACTTATTTCTTTTATCCATGAGAAAAAGTTTTTTTTGCCACCCTATTTAAAATTTGATGCATATTTTATTAACAGCAACAAAAAGAAAAAAAACTTTCATTCCTTACTTTTATTTTACTCTTTTCTTTTTTGAAAGCTAGAAAAAAAAACATTGAAACTAAAAAAGTTGAGGGTGGAATATAAAATAAAATAAAAAAATACTTTTAACTATCTTTTTTTTTTAATTTCACGTCACTCTTGACTGAATTCATTTATTTTATTTTTTTCTTTTACTTTGATCGTTAGCTTTTTTTTTTAAAGGCTTGACAACTTTTTTTTCCTTCTAGTTGTGGGGCAAAAAAAAAAAATGGCAGCAGTGTTGGTTGACTTTTAGAATATAATTTCTTTTATTACATGTTAAGAATTTCAATTACAACAAATTTAACAAAAAAAAAAGTTTTTTTTCTTGTTGACACGTTTATTATTTGTGAAGCGACGACTGACTTTTAACATTTGTTTTTCAAAGTCCAATCAATCCTAAAGCTCAAAATTGAGGGTGAAAGTTCTTTGATTTTTTTCCTTATTGTTTTTTTCAGCGTCTGTTTTTTTTATTGAAAAAAAAATCAAGGAAAAAAGCAGCTAAAAGCCAAAGTCCAAAGGAATTTAAACAATTAACACACAAACAAGAAAAATTTTTTTTGTGATTGCATTTTCATGTTTTTTTTTGAGACAAAGGATAAACGAATGACAACAGGAGATATGAGTGACTGACGGATACATATGTGAATTTTTTTTTCAACAAAGTTAAGTAACAAGTAAAAAACTTAGAGGAGGCATCCATCGGCGGTGGTGGCATTTGACCTTATTGTTAAGTTAAACACGATTTAAAGCCACAATAAAGTTTTGAAAAAGGAAAAAATGTGTTTAACAACAACTGTTTATTTTTGTGTTTTTACTTCTTTTTTTTAGTTGTTGTTTGTTGAAAGCTTTTTACTTCCCTGAAAGCTTTGAGTTTTTTTCCTGAAAGGCTTGAAAATGAGTAAATTCTGAAAAATTAGAAAAAGCAGGCAATTAAAGAATTGTAATTTCTATAAAAAAATTTTATGACAATTTCAGATTGGTCGGATTTTTCTTCCAAAATTTTCAAAAATAAATAATAGAACTAAGGACAAAGTTCAAACTTGAAAAATCTTTTAAAAAATCTTTTAAAAAATCTTTTTATTTTTTAAACTAGGTTTCATATTTCACAGCAAAAATCATCAGACTTAAAAGTTACAAACTATTTTTACATTAGTTATTACTTCCTTAAATTTTTTTTAAGAAAAATAGTCTCATTCTTTTAAAATAAAAAATTAGTTAATTCAAATTCGCACTGGGAAAGCTAGAAAATTTTAATTCAAGAAATTTTTCTATTTATTAAATTGCTTTCTTTTGAAAAAATCTTTGTCAAAAATTTCGGATTATAATTTTTAACACTTTTGAACCATCCTTTTTTCATTGATATAATAAAATTAAAAAAATAGCTGCTAAAATAAAAAAGTATTTAAATATTATTTACTTTTTTATTTGTTTGCAATTTTTTTTGTCATATACATATTTCTCAGAAATAAAAAAGCCATCATTCTTTTGTTTTATTTTTTAATAAATGAAACGAAAAATAAAAGAAAGAAGGAAGTAGGATGAAGAAGGTATATATTTATTTGTATTTGAATGTGGATGTATGTTTTTTATTTTTTTATTTTATGAAGCCAATATAGATAGATAGCCTCAGACAACCCCAATGGCATATTTTTTTTAAAAGAAGAAAAAAATTGGATTGTTTGATGAGTAAACAAGAAATTTCTTTTATTTTTTTTTGTTTGATGAAAGAAAGAAAGAAATAAGTGTCATCTTCCTATATCTCTTCTTCCTATTCATTTATTTATTTATTTTTCCGTCAATGAAAATGAAACAATTCTAATTTAAAAAATATATCGTTTCGGTTTTTTTTTCTTTTTGCTTTTTAAAAAACATTTATGGCATACAAATAAATTTTTGTTATTGAATATTTGAGAGATATATTTAGGCAAAAGCATCTCAAAAAAAAAAATAATGGCTAGTTAATTGTCTTGAATCGAAGTGAAAAAGTTTCATGTCAAAAATTAACTTATGAAATTACCTTTCATGACAAATTTCATGCTTATTTATTTTTTACTTCAAATCAAAATTCAATAATTTTTTTTTCTGCTTATTTTTTTATTTTTTTGTTCTTCAAACTATTGATCAATCATTTTTTTTTTATTTCAAAAATTCCTCCTTCACTTTCTCCTTCAACATTTTTTTTATTAACTTAACTTTTATGCTTTGAACCAGCTGTTTTCTCATACACATATCCCTTCCAAGCAAGCAGACGATAAAGAAAAAGCCCAAAAGCCAACCAACTAATTCATCTTATTTATCCACCCGCATGCTTGTTTGCTTGGTTATTGCTTCTTACTTCTTTGTTTTTTTTGATAATGCAAAAAAAAAAACACAAAAACAAAATAAAATAAAAGAAAAATTCTTTGAAACAAAACAATTGTTTCCCTCTTCTTCTTTTTTTAATGTTTTTGCTGCCACTTTTTTTTTCTCCCTGGCTTTCCAAAGAAAAAAAGAAAAAAGCAATTAGATGTCAATTAGCAATTTGGTAATTAATTGGTTTTCACTTCTTTTTTTTTAAATCTTTCTTTCTTTCTTAAATGATGATGGAATGGTTAAGCGTGATTTTTTTTGCTTGAGAGAAGAAGAAAAAAGGGGAGAAAAAATTTGTTTGAAGTTTGAGGATCAAACAAAAGGTTAACTAACTAATTTTCTATTTTTTTAAATGCCTTTGTTTTAAAATTTCGATTTATTTTTTTAAAACTTTGCTCAGAAATTTATTTTTGTTAATAATTATTAAATAAATTTTTGCTTAGGGAAATATATCTTTCGTTGCAGTTGCTTGCTTCTGATTTCCTCTCCTCCTCAAAAATTTATTTCACACATTTTTATTGCAAAAATCTTTGCCTTTTGTTGGAAAAGCTTTTTGCCTTCCAAATTGTTTTTCGATCTTTGAATAATATTTTTTTACATTGAAAAAATTAAAATTTCGCTTTAAGGCATTTTTATAACCTTTTTATTTTGAAAATTTTTGACATGACTTTTTTGGAGGATGCTCCTTCTTTTTATTTTTTTACTCATTCATTTCGATGGATGTTGCTGCTTCTATTAACAACGTCTAAGTCAAGTCATCCATCCACCAACAACCTCCTTCCTCCTACGCTTGCTTGGTTTACTTTGAAACACATCACCGATGTTGCAAAAAAAAAAGATTCTTGAATGTAATTTTTTGCAAACAAAAAAAATCTGTTTTGAACTTGAGAGGAATGAGCTTTGTATTAAAAAGAGGCGATAGTTATTTATTTGGCAGATTTTTTTGGTGACATAATTATTTTTTGGAATTCAAAATCTTTATTTTTTTCTAAAAATTCAAGTTTCCTACTCATTGAATTTTTTTTGTTAATGGCTCAAATTAACATATTCATAGGGAACCGAAATAATAAAAAAATTGGTTTTTCGCTTTGAAACTCTATGAAATAAGCTTCCAAGGGACAGATTCTGATTTATTTTAGGCGATATTTCCCTTAACTTTTTTTTAACGAAAAAGATGAATAAGGAAATCTTTAAAATGTTAGAAAAAGCTTGCTTAAAATATGAAAGAAAAAAAGCTTGGATGTTTAAAAAAAAGAAAAAAGAATAAAGTTTGTTGAGTTCATTAACTCAATTTACTTTCTCGAAGATGCTGCTGCTTTTGCGTAAAGATTTCGTTTACCAAAAATGCAAAAAAAAAATTGTGTTTTTTGCTTTCAAAAAAATCTTCCTATTTTTTCTTTGTTACTTTTTGAATAAAGAATTTTTAAAATATTAAAAAAAATTTAGCAACTTTTTTGACGATCGTGAATTTCTTTTGTAAAAAAAATGTTTTATTTGATTCATTTTTTAAAATAAATCTATTCGATTATTTGCGATAAAATTCGTTCTTCTTCTTCTCATTAGATTCATATTCAAAAAAAAAATAGGAAGTGTTTTTTCGAATGTGTTTAGAACTAACTATTCGAAATGAAATTTAATAATATTCAAAACAAAATACAAATAAATATTTTTTCGTGCAAATTCCAACATTTTTTTAAAGTAGTAAGTAACCTTTTTCTTGAAATTTTGATTTCTAAAATTATTTAATTGATTTCTCGCTATGAGAGAGACAAATCAAAAAATTTTTATTTAATTTATTGAAATATATTTTTTAACATTTAAAAATTTGCATTTAATCTAATACTTTGTTCTCAACTTTAAAAATACGGTATTTTTCTAAAAAATATTACTGTAGCACCTTTAAATTGTGAAAAAAAACTCGACGTAATTTTTTTTATAGAAAGTAAAATCTTTTACTTTCACTCAAAATGCACGCGTGCTTTTTTCCTCTAAAACTGCAATGCTTTTTTTTATTTTTTATTTAACAGCTTTTTTTCTATGGAAGATTCCAAACTTGTCAGATTTCTCTCTTTTTTTCTTCCTTTGTATTTTTTTTGTTGTTGATTTGTTTGAGTTAATCTTATTTTTTTAAACCTCCAAAACTTTAAAAAAAATAAAATAAAAAAAGGAGCAACACCAAAACCAAAATCTTTTTTTTTTTCTTAAACTTTGCTATAGGCTTTTTTTCTTCTTAGCGTTCCCTATTGGCCTAAAACAAAAAAACCAAAGCCCCAACGAAGAAAAACAAAAATAAAGTTATGAGATTTTTTCTTTCTCTTTCATAGACGTTTGAGAGTTTGAAAAAAAAAATGGAAAAAGATGGCATTGTTTTAGTTTTGAGAGACTCACTCAGCTTTAGCTTCCTTCAGCCGAGCCGAATTTTAGTCTCTCCGATCCGATGTGGATGAGATGGATTTTAAAGAATATGAATCCCTTGAGATTGAGAATTTTTTGCTTGTCTTTTTTTTTGTTTTAGAAACAAAAAATAGAGAGATATTGAAGAAAAAAATGCATCAAAAAAGAAACACTACCACTACCATCAAAAGCAGCCAAAGAAGTGGCAGCGGCATCCTGTAACTCAAAAACTTCTTTTTTCGCAACAATTTTTTTCTCCGTTCTTCTTCGTCTAAAAAATTTTCTAACTTTTTTTCTAAATTTTTTTTTCATTTCGAATGACGAGAAGAAAATGTTTTTTCTTTCTTTTTACATTTGCATAATTTTTTTTGCCATTGGCATCGACGACTTTGAATTTGGAATTCAGAATTATAAAGTTTATTTTTTCTTTATTTTTTTTGTGACTTTTCAAAAGCCTTTTTTTTATTTTGGTTGCATTTTTCTTCTTCTTCTGATGTTTTGAGATCTAATTGTTTATCAATGATTTTTTCTTCCAATTGTTTTTTATCTGTTGCTTCTTCGCCTTTTTTTTAAACCACGAGGAAGCCAAGTCCAAGAATTTTTTTTCCAGCCTTTTTTTTCCTTGGGTAATTAATGAGACTGTTCCTCCTCCTTGTCTCTTCTTCGTCCCTATCCTATATTCTTCTCCTGTCTTGTCTTGCCTTGTTGGGAAGACGTGTTTGGTGGTGGTGGTTGTGGTTTTGCGATTCAATAAAATAAAATAAAAAAGTATTTAATTTTGAGGGGGCAAAGAGCAATTTGCAATTTTGCCGTTGGGCAAAATAGTGTTTAAAAAAAAGCTTGAAGACGGAAGAAAAAAAAAAGAAAAGAGAAAGAATGCCGACATTTTTCTCGCTGCCGTAAAAGAAAGAAGAATTACTTTTCGCGACTTTTTTTATTTTATTTTACCGACAGCAAAAAAAAAAATAAAGCTTTTCACTCTTTTTCTTTAATTCAGAAGACGTGTGAGCTGCTGCTACTAGAAACAACCATGGACATCTTTTTCTTTTCCTTCTAAAAGCTCTAGCTTTTGCTTTTGTTTATCGCCGGAATCTTCTTCTTTTTTTACTCACGTTTTATTTTTTTACTTTGCGTCTGTTAAATAAAATATTTATTTTTTAAATTAGCCAATTGCCTTTTTTTGACTTTGAGTTTGACTTTTCCTTCTTTCTTTTTTTGATATATCAGAAAAATACAACTTTCCTATTTCCCGCCAGGCTTAATTTTATATATTTATGTACTTGAAAGCAGTGCTGTCATTTTTCCATTTTGTCGACGCCGACGCCGACGACGACGACGGCGTCGTCACAAAAATTTGGCGTCGACGCCGTCGTCGACGCCGACGACAAATCGACGCCTCGACGCCAAAATTAAAATATTTTTTCCTTTATTAAATTTTGAGCTTTTTTAGCTAAAAATTATTAAATTAAATAATTATAAAACAAGTTTCTATTAACGGAAACAACAATAACTTTAAATTAAAGCGTTTAAAATAGTCTAATTTTTGTATTTTCTATGATTTTTTTTATTTTTTTGAAAAAATCGAGTATTTTTTGGCGTCGACGACAAATAAGAAAAAGTATCGACGACGACGCCGACGCCGACGCCGTCGTCGGCGTCGACGATTTCGTCGACGACGTGACGATTTCGTCGGCGTCGATACAGCACTGCTTGAAAGCCCATGTTTCAAAAAACATTAATTTTTAAACACGCATATTTTTTTAAATTAAGTTTTTAATTTTAATTTTGTTTATGGCTTTTTTGTCTTCCAAAATTTTAAGTTACAAAAATTCTTATCTTCACTTCCACATCGAAGAATTCCAACACTAAAATTTGTAGCAGCTTTAAATATTTTGTTTTCGAGTTATATATATTTGAGCTTTGTGCTTTTAAAAAATTTCCTTATTTTTCGATTTTTTTTCTTCACTAAAAGTTTTTTTTATTCTGTTAAAATCCTAAATTGCCCAAAATTGCCTTTCTTTGATTTTTTTTGACTTCAAAAGCAGCAACCTTTTTTTCTTCTTTTCCCGCTATTTTTTTTTTTTTTGAATGAACAATGCTTTTTCTTATTTTATTTTATATCTCTGCGGGAGATAAACAACAATCACAAAAAACGTGAAGAAAAAAAAAGTAAAGAAAATTTGCGGATAGAGAGAGCCAATTTTTTCTTTAGCTTTTCACTTTTTTTCCTTCTGTTTTTTTAAATGTTTTCCTTGCAAAAGAAGAAGAAGGCGCACACATAAATGGAGGATGGAAAAGAATAAACTAATTTCTTTATTCTTCTGAAACAACTTTTTTTCTTTCGATGGCTTTGGCTTTAAAGTTTTTTTAGCAAAAACTTTTTTCTCCTGACTTACTTTTTTTTTACGTTTAGGATTCTTCGATTGTTAGTTAAAAAAGAAGGTTTTTTTGTTGCTAAAGTTTTGAAAAACTTAAAAACATTTAAAAAAAATTTTTGCATTTGCATTTTTCAGTTAGTTATTATTTTTGTTTCTTTTTTAGTTAAGGAAATCGAAGTGTGTATTTTTTTTAGTCAACAGCGAAGAGATAGATTTCTTAGCTATTTTTTTATAGAGAAAGAATAAAGCGAAGAATCCTAAAAGCAAGGGTATTAGAAATTTACATACTTAAAAAATTTATTATTGTTCCAATACAATTTTTGATTATTTTTTCCAACATATTTTTGTAACTAAACAATAATATACCATGGCAATTTTTTTTGGCTGTAGAAATTTCGGCTCTGAGAATCCATGTCACGCTTATCAAAAAAAAATTCAGTTTTTTGAAGTTTGATACAATTTTTTTTCATACATTTTTTCCAGTATCTGGTGCCACCATTGCATTTTCAATATTATCCCATAAATTAACTTTTCTAACCAATTCTCAAAAAAGAAAAATGCCCATAATTGTTTTCCCTTTTATTTATCCATTTACTTTTACTTTTTTTTATTCCTTTTCATTGCCACCCTCAACTTTTTATTTTTTATTTTATTTTATGGCAACATTAATCTTTTGTTTTTTATTTCTCATCATGGCTATCAAAAAAAAGAAGTTTTCTTTCTGTCTTTTTTTTACATTTGTCATCCAATGCACTTTTTTTTTTCTGGAGCTTCCATGAAAAAATAAACTTAAATAAAAATATAAACTATCAATGAGATGATATGTGAGAAGCAAGAAGAAATAAAAAAAAGTGGACGAGTGAGAAGAATGAATATAAAAAAAATTAATTTATTCTTCCAACTTCAAACCACTAACAACAACTTTGGCGGCAACGGCGGCTACTTGACTTTTTTAAATTTAAAATAAAAAATATTTATTTATCTTTCGCTTTCGATGGTGGCCAGCCGCCGCTGGCTGGATCGAGCTTAAAAAAATTATAGAATGAAAAAAGGCTAAAAACAAAAACAAAAAATACATTTTTTTATTGGTAAATAATTCTGAAGAATAAAGCAGCTAAAATAAATAAAGCAAAAAAATATGATAATTTGATAAATAATTTTTTCCTGGAGACAGCTTAGTAAAATAAATAAAGTAATCTTTGATTTAAAACTTTTTACTTAAGAAAAAAAAGCAAGCGATTTAGTGAAGTACTTGTCTGCAAATTACTGTAAAAAAAAATAATAGAATTTTGCAACTAAAAAAGGAAGCAGCGATTTTTATGTGTTATTTCAAAACCATTTATTTATTTTCTCCTTCCTTTCAAAATGTTAAAGTTTTTATTTATTTATCAAAAAGAAAAAAAACAATAAAGGTTTTTTTCTTTTTTTAAGTCATAAAAATTTTCAATGCTCTACCACCCTCACAAATAATAATAGCTTTGACTTTACCAATTATCTTTTATTTCACTTCTTTCAAATTTATTTCGAAATCCTTTATTCTATATTTTCCATAAAACTTTGTGTTTCATCATTATTTTTATTTTCACCTGGGCATTCTTTCTTTCATCCATTTTTCTTTCACCTTACTTCTTCGAAAGAATCTTCAAAGCTTTTATTCTTTGCTCACTTTTTTTTTCTTGCGCCAACCAACAATGGTAGCTTTTTTCCAGGATTTTTTTTAAACTTTTTTCACGCTCATTTAATTCCATTTTACTTTTTCATTGTTTTTTTCTTTTAAGTATCTTAATTTTTTGTTTTCTAAAACAAAACAACTATTATCTTTTAGTTTTTTCTTCTCGCTTTGAGGCCAAGAATAATGCTTAATTCCTTAACAGTAGTTAGTATCTTTAGCAAGAAAAGATAGGGAACTCGTCACTTGTCAATTATGAAAAAAATAAAATGAAAAAAATATATTTATTTTTTGTTTCAAAGATTTCCGTCTCATGAGACATGTTTCATTTTCATTCTATTCTCTCTTCTTCATCCTATTTTATTTCCATGTTTTTTTTAGTGTTTTTCAGAGAAGCACAAAGAAGCTACTGATGGCAGTCGACGGCGACACCCTCGCAGTCAAAAAACGCTTTTGTTTTTTTTTATCTTTGAAAAGAGACATGCCAAATTAGATTTCTTCCTTTTCCTTCATTTTTGCTTAATTTTTTAAATATTTTTTCGAAGGCCAGGTTTTTAGTTTTTTTTGTTGCTATTTTTTACTTTCTATTTAAAAAGTGAAAAAATGTTTTTTATACATTTTAGGACATGTATGGAGAAGATAGATAGATAATGGCATAAGCTTGGTCTTCTTTTTTTTTTGCTTCAATGAGAAAACAAAACAAAAATGCTTAAAACATTTATTTTTTTGGGTTTCTAATCTAAGGGTTAGTAAAGTTAATCTTTTGGTCGTTGGTTGGATTAAGAAATTAGCATTAATTAATTTAGTGATTTTTGTTTAAAACACCACCATGATTAGCCAAAGTTAAAAAATCCAATCATTAAATTTTTATTTTAAATTTATTTTTAATCCCAAAAATATTTTTTGGGCGGTTTTTTTTGTTTTTGGTTCTTACTTTGAAAATAGTTAACTTTGCGGATCACATCAGGAAAACACAAAATTTCAAGATTTTTGTTTCGTAAAAACTTTTTTGCCAATAACTTTTTTTTAAATTTAGCTACTTAACTCTCTTTTTTTTATTATTCTAAACTTTTTCCTTTAAAATCAAAGATAAATTTATTTTGTTGTTACCCTTATTTATTTTTTATTTATCCCTAAAATAATAAATAATTCTAAAAAAAAAGCTTAAAAACACTTTTCATTCTCACGCTTTCTTTATTCAATTTTATTTTTTTCTATAATTAAAAAAGCTTGGAGGAACTTGTTTCAAACAAAAAAATCTTCTTCTTTTGCTTCAAGCAAAAAATATGCGTTCAACTTAAGTTAGAAAAAAAGAATAAGAAAGATAAAGTCTGAGCCATCGCAGAAAAAAAACTTCAATCTCACGAACGTTGTCCTCCTTCCTTATTTTTTTCTTGTCGTTGTCGTTGAAGACTGTCACATTTATTTTTTTTTTACTCACCCAAAAACGAAACAAAAAAATATATATATTGTCGCGGTTTATTTTTTTATTTTTTTTAACCCAGACTCTTCTTCTTCCGTCTTCTTTGGCACATTTTTTTTATTTCTAAAGTGCGAGGAAGAGTGAAGAAAGAAAAAACGGAAAAAAGAAATTAATTTTTGCGTTTCTGCTTCTTCTTCATTCGCTTGCTTTTCATTCATTCAAAAAATAAAAAATAAAATAAAAAAAGTTGTTACTTATTTTTTTTTATTATTTACCAAAAAAAAGTTTAATTACGAACTTTTTTAAAACCATTTTTTTTATTAACTTTCGCTTTATATGGAAAATTGTTGTTTGTCTTGCTTGAACGAAAATAATGAGTAATCTTGAGAGTTTCACATATATTAGTTTAACACGGAATAAAAAAATTTGTAAGATAGCGTTTGTTATGGGAAAATAAGCTATAATTTACAAATTTATAATTTATTAATTTAAAACCAGAACACAAGTTTTTTTTTCATAAAATTTATTCCCAGAATTCTCACAAAAAACATATTTAATTTTTTATTTTACAAAATATGGATTTTCGTTTTTGGACTCCAAGTTATTTTTAAAGCCAACATTCTAGCTGAAATTAATCTTTTTTACTATTTTCGAATTCGATTCTTTTAGGTTTCGAACCTTTTTTGCTTCCTTTAAAAATTTATGCAAATCTTCTCTATCTGATTTTCATTGTTTCCTCCTTCTTTTTTTTTGCAAAAAAAAAATAACAACAAATATCTTTGAGAGAGTTTCAATTTCATGGAATCAGAGAACGTTAAATAAAATAATTAGATGCCTTTGCCACCAACCAAACAACAAAATCTAATCGTTATTGCATTTTCGCCTTTTTTTCAATCCCTCTTCTACCCCAACCAAATAAACACATTCTTCTTTCACTTTTACTCTGTGTTTTTTTTTTTGCTTTTGCTTCTTTTTTTTAATTCTCAAATTTCCATCCTTAAACAAATTTTCTTTTTTCTTTCAAATCTTTTTTTTTCTTCAAAAAAAATCTATCAATTTTTTTATCTTTCTCTCGCGTACTCTAATTTTTTACACATCGTCGTCAGCTATTATTTATTTATAAATAATTTCTTACAGGCTTTTTTTTTATTCCTCCGAAATTCTCTCATCTCTCATCCACGAAAAAAATAGCAGCAGCCCGTTAAATAAGTATATTAATAAGCCATGGTTCAACAAAATAAGTTTTAAAGAATTTTGAAATAATATTTATCAAACTTGGTGTAAATTTGCATTTTTTTTCCACAAAAAAACCAAATTAAAAAACAACGGGAAGGAAACTGGCATTCGACGAAAAATTTAGTTGTGTTGCTTCAACTTCTGCATCAGCATCAGCCGCAGCAGCAATAATATCACTTGAATCATCACCAGAAATTGCAGAAACCGAATCATTAGAGGAGAGTCACGATTTTTTTGATTCAAGTTCAATAAAATTTTCTTCACCTTCGACGACAATCAAAGCAACTAAGCCACCTATTTCAACAACAAATTCAACAAATTTACGAATTCAATTATTTAAAAATCATAATAAACTACGTCTAATGAATGACAACATCAATCACGACGGCGATAATAATGATGGAATATCATTACCTATTTTGGGTCAACAACAACAATATCCAACAATAAATTATGATAATCAACGATCCATAACACCTCAACCTCCACCTCCAATTCCATTCCAGCAGCAACAACCACAGCAACAACAAGCGATAGTGCAAATAAAAAATATTAATTCTGCAACATCATCAAATCATCAAAGACCCAATTTACGAATAGAAACAACATTAGCAAATAATTATAATCCAAATAATAATTATAATTATAATAATTCAAGCGGCGGAGGAATGCGGGCAGCTCCAGCTTCAGCAGTTCCAGAACGAATGATAAATTCTAAAAAACATTTAAGAAAATATGCTTCTGAAACTTCGTTTGCTGCTAATGCCGCGAAAGCTATGGCCATAGCTTCGGGCTCTTCTGGATTGGGTGGTTCAGGAGGAAATTCATCTGGCTCCGGATCACTTTCCACAACCAATGAAAATCTTCAACAAACTCCACCAATAATAACTGAAACACAAATTCGAACTCCATCAAGAATTTTTCATGTTAGACCAGTGCCTCTTGGTTCAGCTACTCGGGGATCCAATGGATTCGCTTCAGCTAATGCAGTTATAAATAAATTAAATCAAAATCGTCGGAGACAAGATTCCGATGATGCTTCTGGATCCATTGCTTCAGAAAATACTGTAGCAAGTGGAACTATGACACCTGTTTCAAGAAGAAATTTAAGATTTATGAAACGACCGAAAAGTACCGGAAATATGGGATATCCTATATCATCAACAAATAATTTCGTATCAGGACCAGGAGGACATATATGTGAAACTCGAGATACTACTAATAGTGGTGGAACGATGGCATATGATGCTAGCTTCACTTCAGCCACCATTCATTCAATGGATAGCGCTGTTCAACCTTTACATGCTTCAAATATACCAATGTTAGATGAAAGAAGGCCATCAAATTTTTATATGATGGATGATGATTCCACTCATGAATTTGATGATGATATAAATGGTTGGTTTTTTAAAAATAAAAATAATTAATTATTATGAAAAAAAATTCTTTTTGGGAGTTATAAAAGTTTTTAGAATTTTTTAAGGTAATTTTTATTTTACCGTGGAAAAAATAGAGTAATGAAGATAAAAAGTAAAAATACGAGATTTTTTTTCAAAATGGAAACACAAAATATTTAAAAAAATAAAAAAATATGGGATAAAAAAAGAATGCAACTTTTGATTTTTTATTATTATTAAATTTAAAAAGCCGAATGCTTAAAAAACTGACTTCAAACAAAGGGAATAAAATACAAATATAAATATTATTAAATTAATAAATAATTTAGCCTTTATTGTTATTGATCAAACTTTAAAAAAATCGGAGGTTAAGAGGAAATAATATTAATCTTTATGATTTCTGTATTTTTTTAAAATTAGAATTTTATTATTTAAAAATTATTTTCTTAAAGTTTATAAAGATTGTTGTGTGTTTTTCAAAACTTAAATTTTTAAAAATTACCAGCTTTAAAAAAAAATTCTTTTTCATTTACGCATCTAATTATGTCATCTCCAGCCAACAAAAAAAGTATAAAATAAAATATAAACTTGTTGTTGATGATTGTGGTGGTGTCTGAAATCCTTCCTCATGGGGATTAAAAGTGTAAACGGTTTATGTTTTTTTTCTTCATAACTTTTTTTGTTGTTGAATGCTTTTCAACGATGATTCTTGTTAAATAATATTTTTTGTTAAAAATGAATTTATTTCTATGGTGAAAGAAAAAATGAAACTGCTTTATTTTTTTTTTTTTTTTGTGGGCGAGGAGACTCTGAACACAGAGATTCTCATGGGAATATTTCAGATTTGTTGTTAGTTAGTTAAAAGGCTTGAAAATTTTTGTTATCATTTTTTAAACTTTTGCATATTCGATATCGGTGATTTTTGCTCCTAAAATGCTTCTAAAAAATTTATATTTTTCATAAACTTTTTTTACTCATTAATTTTTCTAAATTCTTTTTCTTTTTGAATAAGCTTTTTGGTTGTTGCTTCTGTTTCGCAGAAGAAAAATAAAACTTATTTTTATGTCGTTGCCCTCTTCTATATTTTTTTTAATGGTTTCAATTCATCGCTTCTTTAACCAAAAAATAAATAAAAAGATTCGCTTATTTAAAAATAAAAAAAGAAGAAGACGAGAGAGATATTTATTCCATTAGGGAAATACATACATACATATATTTATTTATTTTGTTGTCAAGCTTTTTTTCTTCTTCTTCTTCTCTCATCCTTAAAGCTAGCTATTCATAAAAAAAGATAAAACTCTACTCAACATATAAACCCAACAACAACATCGACGACGACAACAGCATGTTCTAAACTCAATTAGAGCTGTTGTTTGCCACTGCTTGCCATTGATGTTTGCGTGAAAATGAAGAAGAAAAAAAGATGCTGCTTCTCTCTCGGCTAGTAGATTCAGCTAATAGAGCCTCATCACCAACAACAAATAGAAAAAAAGAATAAATAACGGAAGGTTCACTTTTCAAAAAATAAGAAAAAGATTTGCTTTTTTATCGTTTGCTTCTTTTTTATATGGAAGTGAGAAGCAGTCGATGAAAAAAAAATGAGGATGAAAAGCTCTTCATTCCATCGATGCCGCCCGCCGCTGGCTTCGAAGCTGTCGTCGTCGATGAAAGCCAATAAACTGATTTATCATTTTTTATTTTCCATATTTTTTTGTGTGTGTTTTTTATATTATTATTTTTTTTCTGTGTGGGAAGGAAGAAGAGGAGGACGACATCATAAGGACACGAATTTTTACATCCATCCACGTTTACCAAGATGGCTACAGGCATAGGCAAGGCAGAAGTAATGAGCCTTTCCTTAATAAAAAAATTTTTTTTTGTTGTTGTTGCATTTGGCTCTTCTGCAGTTCCTTTTTTTGAGAGAGACTCATTCTATTCAAAAGAAGAAAAAAAAGCTTTTATTTTTTTTGAATGAATGAATGAAAGCCATCGAATTATAGCAGCCTTTTTTTTTTTAAATCTCATTTTCTACATATTTTTTTATTTTTATTTTGTTCCTTTTCAGTTGCCTTCATTTTTTTCTTTAACAAAGTTTAAAATTAAATTTATGTTAGTTGTTTGTTTTTCTATCAATTTCCGCCAACTCAATTTTTTCTTCTTCATTTTTTTTTTGCAAGAAAAAAGACTTCCTTCCGCTGCTCATTGGTTTTGTAAGACATCGAATGTTATTTATTCTTTAATTGTTTTTACTACAGTGAAACTTTTGTATTTTGCAACGAAATTTTTGATATTACACGATTTTTTTAAATTCCGACGAAACTTCTTCCTCTTTTTACAAATAATAAAAATCCTTTCTCACTTTTTTAACAAAAGAAAATTTGCATTTCCAAAAAGCTTTTATATATTTTTCCTTTCATAATAAAATGATTTCCGTAAAGGAAACGATTACTCAGAGGTGTCGTGTCGCCTTGTTTTTTTGAATTAAATAAAAAAAGGAGAGAAACCAGGAACTTAAAATAAATGCAATCTGAAACGATAAAGTATTTTTAGTATTAAACCAGCCATCTTTTTATTTTTGCAACCCAAAAAACGTGAAATCCGATCTCTTCAAAAAATAAATTTACTAAACATAAAAAGTATATAATTTTTTTTAAACAAGTAAAATGGGTTTCTTTTGAATTTGAATTTTAAAATAATTTTCCTTTTTTTTTTGATTGGAGTCTTGCGTTTTTTTGTTTGTGTATTTTTGATGTCACTTTTTTACATACATAATTTTTTTTAAAGTACACAAGAGGCAGGCAGATGTTTTTTTTTTCTTTCATTTTTCATTTCAACTTTAAATTATGAATTCTAAATTTGGTTCACATTTAACTTTTTTCTTTTCATATTTTTAATGCATTTTTTTATTATTAGAATCTAAAGAGGCCTTTTCCGAACATAAATTTAGATAATAACTTTGCTGCTTGAATTTTTGTTCTAAGATTTTGTGGACTTCTGAAACTTAATTTATTAGGATTAAATTTAAGTCGGGTTGAAAAAGTTAAAGTTTTTCAATCGAAAATTAATTCAGAAAACCCAAGAAACTTGGAAACATTTTGTTCCAAATTTTTTTAGACGATTTTCAGTTTTTTTGTTGCTCGAAAGTAACTCTCTGGATTCTTAAAAATAATAAATTATAACTAAATCATTTTATTAAATGACTTTCTAAATCGTTTCAAATTCTAAAAATAAGAAATCATAGCCACCGGTTTTGGTTATTGGCTCTTTACTATTATTTAAAGAAAAAAAAACCACTCTCATCATTTTAAAAATTTAGTTTAATCAACCTTTCTATATTTACATTTTTTTTTGTCTTTATCTTTAGCTTCTAAGCAACAACGCTTCAATAAATCTAAAGCAAAAAAACAAAACAAAAAATATAATAGAAGAACCGCCACAACCACCTTCGCAGAAAATAAACTGGAAAAAAATATTTTTTTTCCTTGTGTTTTTTCTGGATGTTGCTGCTTTGAATTTTTTTGCTTTGCTTTGCTTCTTATTCCTCATCTTTATTTTTTTCCCACTCCTTTTCCGGGACATTTATTTTATTTTATTTTTCTTACCAAAATTTTTTTTTGGTAGTGGCTTGCTTCTAAAAGTTTTTGCTTTTGGGGAAAAAAGCAGCAAAGAAGAAGTTAGAAGTAAAAAAATATTAGGTCGTCGTTCGTCGGTCGATGAAGAAGTAAAAAATGCTTGGCTTTTTTTAAAGAAAGTAGACGACGACCGACAAAAAGAAATATTATTAATCTTTGACTTTATTTTTTCTTACTTTCTTTGGTTGGAAAAAATAATTTTGGTTTGTTCATGAATAAATTGATTTTTTTTTCTCTGTTGCCTGCCATTGTTTTTGTTCGATTATCCATGAAAAATCAGCAAACCCCGCTTTTTATGCAGGAATTTTAAGTTATATCAGAAATCACTATGTTTTTTTAGTTCAAAAACTTCCTTTTTTTTTTGCAAATAGCTTTTGATAATTAATTTTTTTTTCAAATTTTTAAAAGCTTTATTATTATTTTTTTAAACATTTTTTGTTTGGGATTTTTAAAGCATCAACATTTACATTTTAAAAAAACAGCCTTCAGACACAGACATTTGCCATATTTTTAAAATCCCGTTTTGTTGTTGAAAGCATATATCTAAAAGCTTTGTCAAAAAAGTCAAATTCAGTTTGTTATGGCATATGTATGTGCAATGGCATCTAATTGGTTCCCCATCCATTCTCAATGTCATTTTCGCTTCACAAAAAAAATATTTCTTCTTTTTTTGCCAAAAAAAATAAAAAAATAAAGCATTTTGCCGTCGTCGTTAGAGTTAGTTAAACTACTCACTCGTCACCATCATCATCATCATCCACTAACATCTATCTTTTTTATTTATTTATTTATCGTTGCAGTTGTTAGAAGAAGAAGCCAAATTTTTTTTTGATAATAAAAAACTCAAAAAAGTAAACTCTTGAAGCATCATCTTCGCCGCCATCCATCCGCCGATAAATTTGAAGTCGATGCGATGCATATTATTTTATGTATTTGAATTTCAATGTCGCGTTTTCTTGCTTTTTCTCCAAACAAAAAATTTCTTCCCCCGCTTTTCCTTTTTTTTATTATTTAAAAATAAGAAGTGCCGGAATTGACCCGACTTCATTCTTTCTTTTTTTGCTTTTTTCTTTTGCTTCATTGAAACACAACTTTTTTTTGTGACTTTTTTTTTGACTAACAACTCTCTATCTATATTTGGGATTGCTTGGGTGGCAACAACAACATCGACAAACTAACTAACAAACTATTTAGAAGATGGCTGCTGCTCAAAAAAAAGAAGAAGAAAAAAATAGACTTCTTAATGTTTTATTTTTCTTTATTTTTGGTGGAGCCTCACATTTTTCATTGTAAAAACTAAAAACTTCTTCATTTATTTCATTTTCTTTTTCTTTAAAAAAAGCATAGAAAAAAAAAGTTGTTTTTCAAGCTCCAGCTTTCAAGGGCGACAAATCGAGTCAAGTCTTATTAAGAATTTTAGCCATTTTTATTTTCTATAGACTTCTGGCATTCGACAGCTACAAGCTAACTAACTAACTAACTAATATGATGACAGATCCCTCTTCTTTTTAGAGAAAGAGTATTTTTTTGGGTTGTTCTTGGCTAAAAAAATATTTTTGACACTTATTAGTTGTTCGCTTTTTTTTCTTTTCCTTTTCATTCGTGTTCTTTTTTTTTATTTCTAAATTTTTATTGATTCTTAAACAAAAATAAAAATTAAAGGTTTTTTATTTTAGTTTCAACGGGTTTTATTAAATCCTAAAATATTGTATATCCCAACGAAAATCTCTAACATCTTTTTTTAAAAGTTTTACAGTGGAAAAAAATATTTTCGTACTGAATTCCAGAATTCATAAATTTATTAACTTTATTTTAATTCTTGGACCATGGAATTTTGAAAGGAATAAAATAAATAGTATTTTTTGTGAATGGTTTGTAAAATGGATTATACTATAACCAATGTACCATCATCTTCATCAGCAACGACAACATCACCAAAAACTTCGTTATCATCTTCAGGGGTGCAAGTTATAGTTACATCAGATCCAAATAATGGAACTCTTCGATCTTCATGTCCTCCTTCCCATTCTTCTTCTTCCACGACATTTGGATCGTCGTCGTCATCGAAAATTCCTGATCCTCGACAAAGACTTTTTGCTCGACGCACTTCTCACACATTACTTTTTGTTCCAGAACAACGACGAGTTTCAACGGTTTCAGGTGTATCAATTACCAGTTGCCCAACGGATTTAAATGAAGATTGTGATGAAGCTGATTTAAGAATGTTAACAAATTCTACACCACAAAAACAAAAAAATAATAATAGTAATTATAATTTTATTCGAATGCTACCAAATAATTATTCAACAACAAATAATTTGGGAACAACTGAATCCGCGGCGACGATGCCCGTGACTTCGTTATCTGCTTCACCCCCAGATGTATTGAGGAGGAAAAGCGTTCAAACTGGAGCTCCAGCAATTGGATTTAGACCTAAAAAATGTTTTGAACGCCGCGCTTCTCAACCCACGATTTCAGTGAATTTGATGGGAATGAATTCCCCATCGGGAAGGCGAATTATGGAACTTCAAAATCATCAAAATCAAAACCAAAATCAAAGTCAAAATATGCCACCCATTCATCCAGGCCCTCGAATGTCCATAGGAATTCATCAAGGAAATTTATCTAAAAGAGTTTCATGGATGTCAATGAAATCATTGCAAGATTCTATGGTGGAACCATTAATGGAATTACGAAAACAGCAACAACAACAAGAAATGATGAATAATGTTAATAATGGAGGAATTAAAATAACAACATCAACATCAACAAATAATAATCCAAATATAACAAATGATTCAAGAACTAATAGTCAAATTGGAAGCGTATTACAATTGGATGATGGTGTATATGATTTGGAATCGGATACACCACCTATGGATACCATGAGTTGGAGTAATTAATGCTTGGGGGATATTTGGGAGAGATAAAAAAAATTACAAAAATTGCTTCGATTTTGTATTAATTAAAAATGTGGCAGAAAATTTTTTATGTTTAATGCTTCTTTTTTTAAAAGCTTATGGGCCTCGCAACAAAACAAAAAATATTTTTGCCTAAGGATAAAATTTATTAAAAACTAACTAAAAATTATTTTTTGCTTAAATTTTTTCGACTGTTTTTTTATTAAAATTTAAATATATGTATTTTTGATTTGATGGATCTCAAATCCAATCTTTATTTAATGTAGCATAAAAATTCAAAATTCTTTCTTTCTATTTTAAACTTCCGTTCAAAAACATTCAACGAAAAAAAAACAGAAGAAAAAACTATAATCAAATTTTTTCTTTCATTTCCCACTTTTATTTCCTTCTCAAATTAAAAAATAAATAAACATTTCCAAGAATTCTATGAAAAAAAATTATTTATATTAAATAAAACAAAACAAAAAAAAATAATATATATAAACTCTTGATGATGGTGGAGAAGAATAATAATTAATCTTTCTCTCACTTTTTCCGCATATTTTTTTCTTCGAGAGAGAGTTTAGTTGTTTTTCTTTTTTTCCTTTCGCCATTTATAATTTTTTAAATTCTAAACAGAAATAAATAAAAAAAGTTGCATTCTTTTTTTCTGAATTTTTTTTATGCCTAAAAAGTATTTATGTTATAAAAATATAATGTTTATATTTAAAAAAAAACAGAATTTTTGCGGGGGCAGAAAATTTTAAATTTAATTTTAAAAAAAATAAAGAAAACATAAATTCTTATATTTGCATATTTTTTAAATAATTTAATTACCAAAAATTGTTTTTTTTAGATGAGTTTGATAATGTCACACTAATGTATTCAAAACATGAAAAAATACCGATGAAAGATTTTGGTTCTGAAATTCGTGCCACAATGGATATTGATCATTTATTAAATAAAGCGGTACTGTTATTGGATTTGCAGGAAACTTCATTGGAAGAAATTTTTGCAAAGTTAGTTTTTTTACTTTATTTCTAAAAAAATTCTTTTTGAATCTCTTCAACGGAATTTTAATTTTTTTAAATAACTTTGTTTTGTGATGCCCAAAACTAAAAAAAATCCTTGCTTTATTTTTTTATTTTTTTTTTCTTTACAATTCTATTTTATGTATCTATTTATTTAAAAATAAAAAGTATTTAGAAGTTCTTAACTTTTCTGAAAAAGAACTCCCTCCTGTTTACTGAAAAATAAAGTCAAAGTCATTGACTCCTTTTTTTGTCGATATAAAAAACAAAGCTTAGATTTTATTTTATTTTCCCATCTCTTTCTTTTTTGGATGGGCCAAAAATAAATTTAAAAAAAAGAAGCAATGAGTAATGATGAGACCTTTTAAAAACAGAAACAAAAAAAGTAATTTTTTATTGCTAAAAAAAGATGGCCATGAAAATGAAACTTTTTTCTCGTTCTGGGTGGTTGGTGGCATTTACGAAAAAAAGTGAGGATGGAAACAAGCAAAAAATAGAAAAATAAATGAAGCAAAATAATTATTTCTTTTTTTTAATTTAAGAATTATTCATGAAATGGATATACAAGAACCGGAATTTACAAGTGAACAAGTTCGATCGGTTTTATTTACTCAAGATGCAAATAATCAATTTCATATTTTGAGTCGAACTGTTCAATCGATTTGTACGACAGGAACCATAGGTGGAAGCTTTGATTATGATCAAACTTGGATTTGTGCATTGTAAGTTAATTAAAATTTTTGAGGTGAAAAAACATTTTCTAAGAAAGGCTATTTTTTAGATGCATGTTAAATACTGTTCAACATCGACATGTTGCAATTGCAAGGCTATCACATCCAACAAATTTAGGTAGAACCATGCAAGATTTAAGATTTATTATTATTGTTATTGCACCTTCAAGAGCTGTAAGTTTTACTAGAAATAAAATTCAGGAAAATTTAGACTTTAAAAAACAAAAATTCGCCAAACAAAATTAGCATATCGAAGAGCCTTAGATCGGCATGTTACAGACATTTTTGAAAATTCTTTAATTCAAAAAAATATTAACTAATTTTGACTATCTTGAATTCCAAAAAATAAATAAAACAAATTCCTAAAAATTAACTTTCAAAATTGAGTTTTTTTGGCTCGAAACCTGCAACAATTTTCTTTTCCCATAAAATTAAAATATACTTAAATTTCTCCCATTTTTCAGAAAGGAACTAAAACCGCCCTTGAAACCACTCGAACCTTTGCAACATTATTCGCGGATATGGATATTCGTCAAAGACTCGTGATGGCCCATTCCGTGGATGATTTCCGTTCCACTTTGCTCGAAGCCGCAAAAGAACTTGCGCTGGAGCAAAATCAATGGAGAGAACGCAAATCTTCCATTCATTTATCTCAAGCCAAGGAACAAGTATTTGGTAATGGTCCATGGTTTCCAGGAAGAGGATTACTTCAAGATTTTCGTCGTCGAAGAAAACATTATCTTTCCGATTATATTGATGGAATACGAGGTCAACGAACGATTCCAAAATTATTTAGTTCTGTAATATTTTTATATTTTGCATGTATTTTACCCGCTATCGCATTTGGTGTACTTAATGATGATAATACAGGTGGAGGAATAAGTAAGTCTCCAAACCCAAAAAACAAATTTTGACTTTTAGCAGGAAAATTAATTTTTTTATTTTTTACTACGAAAATTTTTTTTTCCAGATGTTCGAAAAGTTATATTTGGTCAAGCAATAGGTGGAATATTTTTTGCTATGTTTGGTGGACAACCTATGATTATTTTATTAACAACTGTGCCATTAGCAATATATATAAAAGTTATATATCGAATATCACAAGATTTGGGATATGATTTTTTTGCTATGTATGCATGCGTCGGGTTATTTTGTCAAATGTTTTTAATTTTATATTCTTTTACGGAATTATGCAATTTAATGAAATTAGCAACGAGGTAAATTGAAATTAAAATTTTTTATGTGGCACGAAAGTTTGAATTTTAACGCGAAAAAATAAATATCGTTGTAGGACTCGTAGTTTTTTATTTAATTTTTAAAGTTTAAAAAATATTTTGTTAATACATAAATTAAAATTTTCCTGAAAAATTTTGTGCAAATTTTAAATATTTTTTTAGGTCCGCAGAAGAAATGTTTTCATTATTTATTGCTATAGCATTTACCGTAGAATCACTCAGGGCATTACATTATAGTTTTCGAGATAATTATTATGATTGTGATGAAAATTATGATGAAAAACAGCAAAAGCGTGCAATAGATTTATTAGCTTCAACTTCAGCTGCAGCTGTAGCAAATGTAAATAGTAGCGACGGAATAATAGCACCCGATAAATTATTAAATAGTATTCCATGCCAACGAGATACTTCCATACTTTATATGTTTTTAATGTTTGGTACATTATGGTTGGGATTATTTTTATATAATTTTCGTAAAACTCCTTATTTAACACGAAGTCGAAGAGAATGGTTGGCGGATTATGCGTTACCTGCAAGTGTATTAATTATGTCTTTCACTGGGGCATATATGTTTTCAGAAATTGATAGTAAGCAAATAGAAAAAAAAATTTGCATAATTAAATTTAAAATTCCTGCCTTTTTAGAAGACATGTTTAAACTTCGCCCAGAAATTCCATTACTTGCTATTCCTCCAATTTGGTCGCTACCTTTGCAAGGATATTTCGTGTGCTTTTTACTTGGATTCTTTTTATCATTTTTATTTTATATGGATCAAAATATTACTAGTGCTATAGTAAATAATTCACAAAATAAGTAAGTTTTTTCTTTCACTAAAATTAATTTTATCGTTTTTCATTACAAAAAAGTTTTTAAATTTGAAAAATTATTTAAAAAATAAAATCGAGCAAAATTCTTTGATTAACTATTCTAAGAATTAATTTGTTTTCTTGAAATTAGAAAAAATAGCTTGAAAAAAGACTTTTGCTGCTCGGTTGCCAGTTTTTCTGCTTTTTTAGTTTGTTTTTGAATTTTTTACATTAAAAAAGTTCTGAAACTTTAAAAAATTTACAAAAAAATTCTTATTTTACTTTTTAAAAATTTTTTTGTTATCTAAAAATTTAAATATTTATTTTAGTTTATTTTTGTATTGTTTTTTTTATAGATTAAAAAAGGGAACTGCAATACATATGGATTTATTTGTGGTTGCAATATTAAATATGTTTTTATCTTTGGTTGGTTTACCATGGATGCATGGAGCTTTACCCCATTCGCCTTTACATTTACGAGCCCTTGCGGATGTGGAAGAACGAGTGGCTCAAGGACACGTGCATGAAGTAATTATGAATGTTCGAGAAACTCGACTTGCAAGTTTAATAGCACATATATTAATTTTATGTTCCACTTATACCCTTCTTCCTTTTCCACTTCGATGGATTCCAACTTCCGTTCTTCATGGACTTTTTCTTTATATGGCTTTAACTTCGTTAACTGGAAATGAAATGTTTGAACGTTTGCTACTTTTAATTACCGAACAACAAGCTTATCCACCAACGCATTATATTCGAAGGGTTCCACAACGAAAAGTTCATTTATTTACTGCATGTCAATTAATTCAACTTATGTTATTATGTGCAGTTGGGTTTTCACCATATCCTTTTGTTGAAATGGTTTTTCCCATTGTTTGTTTCTTCTTTTTACCTATTAGGTAAGTAAGCGTACACTGTACAGCAAAAAAAGATGGAGGGTTTCCATGCGAAAAAAAACATGTGTTCCAAGCGAATTTTTTTTAAAATAAAATATTTAAAAACTTTGTAATTTTTAAAAAGAAAAATGTTTTTGGGAAATAATATCTCACAACAAAAATTCTTAATTATTTATTAACAAATTTTCATTTTTTTTTTGTTTCAGGCATGTTTTAATACCTCGTCTCATTGATTACAAGTATTTGGATGCATTAGATGGTCGACATTAATTATAAATAAAATTAAAGGAATTATTAATAAATAAAAAAGAGAGATTTTTATCATGTACATTTTTTTGTGTTATTGAAAAACCCATGTGTAAAATTTTTAAGCAATCCCGAGTGAAAAACTTTTTTACTTTAAAAAAAACGAGCCCAGAAAAAAAACAAATAAATAAATAAATTGTAAGAATATTTTATTATTTTAGATTTTTTAAATTAGTGTTTTTTGTGTTTTTTTTTGAATAAAAAATAATTTGTTTTAAATGTTTGAGAAATTTCAATTAAAAAACAAAAATTGCATGAAACTTAATTCGTAAAAAAAAAATTTTTCAAAGTAAAGAATTAAATAAATTAATCGGGAGGATTGGCTTTTCTCTCCAACAGCCAATTATTCTCTTTGGAAATGATTTCTTAATTTTTCGATTAAAATAAAAAATTCAAAAATTATTTATTTTACTTTCACCAAAAAAAAGCTACAACCACCTATTATTCCATTTTTCAATTTTTATGATTACTGATTGATTCATGAAAGATTTGACCATCGAGGACACACAAAAAATCACCAATAAAATCTTTATATTATCACTTAAATTTTTGATTCAATTATGTTTGTTTTCTTTATTAAAAATACATCAACGGACAAGACAGCATCCGTCATTGTTGCCCCTGAAAACCATCTCAATTTTTTAAAATTTTTTTTTAGCAAACTAAGGTCATATTCATTCAAATGGAATATGGCACACATCCTTTGCAATCGATCATTTGGTCAGTCGCTTTGCTTCGTCTTTTTTTAAAAATTATTGGGACCTTGCATACTTACGAAAAATAACCATAGTTGTTGCCGCATTAAAAAAATTAATTCGTTGATTTTTCTTATTTTTTAAAAGTTGGGTCAAACGACAACCAAATGAAAAATGAACGTTCTTTCTTTCTTTCAAATCAAACCATAGATAGGTCAGAGGTGGTGAGTCATCAAACTAAAATAAATTCCTACTTGCGCGATGACGCATTTTAAAAAAAATTGAAAAGTGCCTTTGCCATTTATTTGTTTTTCTCATTGGCCCCTTTTTTGTTTTTGATAAAATTATTGCGTTATTATTTTGTTACCAAAAACCATTTTTAACCACACTTTTTCTAGTCCAAAAATATTGAAAGTGGTAATCGCAGAATTTAAAATAATTTTTTTCCATCCCTTTCCTTTTCCACAATTAAAAAACAAATATTTTATACCGTTCTTTTTTTTTGTAATTTATATCACTTTTTTTCTTTAGACAAATGCATTCACCAAAAAAATTATTTGGGGATTAGGCTAATTTTTTTTTCGTTGAACCTTCCACTTTCATCGTAAAAAAATGAAGCTTACATTCTTTCCCAAAAATACAAAAAATTACTGGATGGTTTTTCTTATTTTTCATTTTTTTCACACCGGCTGAAACTATTTTTTTCTAATTTTTTTTTAAAGTAAAAAATGCGAAACTACTTTAGCTTATTTGTTTTTTAGGTTAGAATTATGATACCGGATAAAGTGATGAATTTGTTTCAACCATATAAAGAAAAACACGATGCTTTACACAAGAAATTTCGTGAATGTCAAAATATGGAAGAACAAAAAATGCTTTTAGAAGAATTTTCTAAAAATCATATATTAACTCCGAATTTATGGATTTTGAGATTAGCGTAAGTCTAAAGCTTATGCCAACAAAAGCGAGTTTCATGCAACAACAAGAAAATTTAGGATTGAAGAACCACCACCAATTTCATATCCCTTCTATAAAAGCATCATGTTTCGAGCACTTTATGATTTTTATTCAGAATATCTTCTTAATCCAATTCGAATATTTAAAGAAAGTTTTAAACAAGATGTTAGTGACTTTTTTTATATCACAGAATGATGTGGTAGTTTTTTTAGGAGAATCCATTCAACCGATTAATGAATTACCAAAATATCGAAAATCTACGAAATGAATGTATGGATTTAATTGGAACTCCTGAACTTACTCCTTTTCTTCTTGAAAAATTAAAATATCCTCATTCAAAGTTGAATCATGTTTTTGAGATTTATAATGAATTTTCGAGTAAGCTTCTTTCACCCATAAAGAAAAAAGGCCATGATCCAATAAACGCTTTCCTTTATGGAGAAGCTTTATTAGAAGCCTTCGTGGTTATTCAACAAAAAATAATTTTCATCCTCTCTTTTATTGTTCAATCGACCACCAAAAAAAGTGCCTCTTTGATTTCCCCTCGCGCTTCCATTTTTTTTTTTGTTTGCAAAAGCAAAGAAAAAGCTTTTTTTTCGTTTTCGTGCTCTCATTCTTCTTTCTCTCTCGCTTTTTTTTTCAAGCAAAAATTTTTTTAGGTTGTTCAATCTTTGATTTTTTCTTCCATGTTTTTGTTGCCAAATTTTTTATTTGCAAATTTCAAATATTTTCTTCCTCCCAAAACTTTTTTTTGTCTTTCATCCCCACTTTTTATTACCTTGATTACTTTTGCTTTTATCGAGCTTCCGACAACTCGTGTTGCTGTTGATGATACCACCATTACTTATTTTTTATGCTTCTTTAACTTCTTCTATCCACTAATAAGATCACATCAAACAATCACTGAGATTATTGCTGTAATAGCGATAGCTAAAACACTCAGTTTTGATGATCTTTAAGTTGTGCAAAGTTACCCATGCTTCATTTTTCTTAATTTCCGTTTATCTCTTCACTTTACCTCCTTTCATTTGTGTTAACGATATTCGTGACTTTTTTTCCCCATTTGTTTCAACTATTAAATGATACTCTTGGTGGTGATCGCCAACTGCACATGCTCATCTTCAAACAAAGAAAATCAAAGGAAGATAACAAACATGGTATTGCTATCAACAAGAAGGTGCTAATGGTGATGGATGTAATATGAGAAAGATTTTGCTATGATCCAAGAATCTTCAATTTATTGGTTATCTTGGTATGTTCATTTATATCATTTTTACTGCTTGCTGCTTTGTTTTATTTTTCAGATAGCTTTATTATTCTTATATGTTTCGTTTTGGATTGATGCCGATTATGTTATCGCTGATGTCAAATACAAATGGCTTGCTTCAAAAGAAGAACTTTATTATCACCATTTTTCGGATGAATTCATTTTGCTTTATTGGTTTAATCTCTTGCTTCAATCAATGACGAATGCTATTGTATCAATCATACATGGGCAAGTGGGTGTGTCGAGATTTTTTTTCTAGCGGTACCTCAAGAAATTTAACAAAGCGTTACGAAGTGTAACGAAGTTTAACAAAGTTCTACAAACTTTACCAAAGTTTAACAAAGTTCTACAAACTTTAACAAAGTTTAACAAAGTTCTATAAAGCTTTGTAATATTGCGCATATCGTTAAAAGCAATGTCCGATTGTTTTCCACGTTTTTGTTTTTTAATATTATATTAAAGTTTTCTTGTCAAAAAGAATATGATAGCATTAAAATTAAATTTTTACTATTTTATTCTTTTAATGCTTGTATGCTTTTACTTACTGAACTTAATAGCCGTTCTATTCCTTGCTAGCCGGACAGATAATAAATTAGAGACTTAGTTTGTAAGCTTAAACTATGAATTAAATTTAAGGTTAAAATTTTAAGGTTGCAATGTAAAAATGATGATTCTTACACAATTATGCTTTTTAAATTGCAACCGAAAAATACAAAGCCATTAATGGCCCCGCAATTTTGCTTACAGCTGATTTATTTAAAAATGATTTTATGGTAATTTGAAAAAAAATAATAATAAAGAACAATATTTTGTTATTGGTAATAAAGCTAATTTTGATTTGAAATTTGGCGATAGCATGCTTAGTTATTTCGGAGATGGTAAGAGAGAGATGACAATGATCGAATTTTTTACAAAAGGAAGGCAAAACACAAATGATGACTCTGCAATCCATCCTAATTCTTTAATATAATTAAAAATTAATATAAATGACAAATTATTTAATGCAAAGCTTAATGTTTTTAAATATGCTCACCTTGATGCTCATGGAGATCCAAAAAAATAAGGAGTGATCTTAATTTAGTTTTTTTTCTTTATTTTTAATCATTTTAAATAATCGATTGAAATAAATCTTAGAAGAAAGAAAGGAAAATAATTCACTGTTTTTTTCTTATTTTTGCTATGAATGAAGAGAAAAAAATAAGTGACAAATTTTCTTAAGTAAAGAAAAAAATAAAAGAAAAATTATTGCTTTTTGGAGAAGAGTATATGCTTGCTTCACTTTGACTCTCTAATCTTCGAATAAAAAAGGGGTCTTCAAAAAAGTATGTATTACAAAAATTTGATTCGTAAAAATTATGAATTTTAAGGCAATAATGAAGGATTGAGCGTACTTTTACTTCTGAAAAAAAATAAAAAATTCTATGTAAAAAAGTGGAAAGTAAAATATTTTCTTTAATTTCGTTGAGAAAAAGAACCGGCGATTTTTTTGTTTTTATCAAAAAACGAAAAGGACAAATAATAGAAAATATCGGAAAATATTAGTTCAAAAAAAGATTTTTGCTGCATTTTTAGTAACAAACTAATAAAAAAAGATGCTCAAAGTTAACAAGATAAATTTTGTAATTTTTTAAATTTAAATAAATTTTCAGTTTTTTCGGAAAAGAAACTTTTTTTGCTAGCAAAACAAGCATTTTTCAAAATTTCTAAAATTTTTAGCGGTACGTCGGCAAAAAACCCAGCGGTACCCCGGTACGTCAGGGTGTGTCAAAACACACCCTAACACACCCTGTGCCCATGTATGGTATCAATGCTGTTTGAATAACTGAGTTTACTTTTTCCATTTACTTTTCTCCTTTGGCGAATCACTGAAGAGCTCGAGCCAAAGGAGTTTTATCATTTTTAAAACTGTTGTTTGTGCTATTACTAATATGTCAAGTTATCTGATTGACGAGCGAAATAACTTGTCAGCCATTCCTTTAAGCAACCTCTTTGTATTTTATTAATATTTCTTCTGTTTTAAGTTTTGCTGGTTCTCATGGAGAATATGATGATACGCTTCCAATGCTTCAACTTCCATAGAAACTTCAAACATTGAAAGCAATGACGTCAATGATTCTTCGATGGTTTCTTTATGCTGATTCTTATCTTGCTGCTGTTCAATCATATTATGGATGGATATTAGGTGAGTTTGCTTCTTCTTTTTCTTTTATGTTTCCTCCTCGAGCTAGCCACTGACGAGCCCGGGTTTGAGGAGTGGTTAGTAACTATTATGTTTTTACTATTAGAAGCAATACGAGCTTTACAAATATAACATGCAATCTGGTTAACGGGCGAAATTGCATGTTAACCATTTATTAGGATTATTTGTTTTTGTCTTTTATTGTGTTTTTTCTTCTTTGTATTGTTATGTTGTTTAGTTGTATTGTTTGTTGAATAAGAAAAAGTATATTTGATATCAATGTGTATTTTGCTTTTAACTATTTTATGGAATCTATTAGTTTCCACACCATTTCTACTGTCGGTTGTTTTATGGCGTCTGATGGAACACATTTACTTATTTATGAGGTGTACTATTGCACCAAGATTTAAAATAATTAAGTCATAGGATTAAACAATTTTCTTTCACAATCACTAATCGACTTTCACAAAAAAAAATTGAATTTTACTTTCACAATCTTTGACTATCTTTGTTTCGGTTATGTTTCTCAAAAAATTTTATTTGTGTATGAGGTTTGATCTGCCAACCGTATGGAAGGCGATCTGCCGCGGCGTTATACTGATTTTTGGTTCGCCATTACGGGAACGTCCATACATAAATCTCAAACTGGGATAAGCTAACCGAATAATAAGATAGTTGAAACAATGAAGGAATAAGATAGCCATCCCTAATTTTATCTTCTTTTTCCACACGAAAATGAAATATTTTCTTCCACCTTTACTTGAATACCTTTCTCCATCCAAACTTGAAATACATCTTTGACTATCTTTGTTTCGGTTATGTTTCTCAAAAAATTTTATTTGTGTATGAGGTTTGATCTGCCAACCGTATGGAAGGCGGTCTGCCGCGGCGTTATACTGATTTTTGGTTCGCCATTACGGGAACGTCCATACACAAACCTCAAACTGGGATAAGCTAACCGAATAATAAGATAGTTGAAGCAATGAAGGAATAAGATAGCCATCCCTAATTTTATCTTCTTTTTCCACACGAAAATGAAATATTTTCTTCCACCTTTACTTGAATACCTTTCTCCATCCAAACTTGAATATTTTCTTTTACCATCTTTGACTTTCTTTGTTTCGGTTATGTTTCTCAAAAAAATTTAGTTGTGTATGAGGTTCGATCTATTACCTGTATAGGTAGTGGTTGGCCGCGCCGCGACTGATGTTTGGTTCGCCATTACGGGGACGGCCATACACAACTCTCAAACTGGGATAAGCTAACCGAATAATAAGAAAGTTGGAGTAATGAAAGAATAAGATAACAATAACTTAACAAATCTTCTTTTACTACCAAAAAAGCGGAAATTTCCTTCGCACCCGAAAGCTTTTCAAGCAATACGATGTCACTTACTTCCATCCAAATTAGGATAAACAAACTGATTTAACTTTTTAATAAAATAATATGAAAGGATAATCATCTAATGAAGAAGTAAAACATGTCCATCTTGAAATTATTTTTGCACCTGATCCAAGTAGAATTATAATAATAGTAAGATTTATTGTAAGTCTTACTTGTAAAATTTTATGTCAACTTTGACCTGGAAGTAGTTAAACCTCTTGACTATAGCACCTTACTAACGGTTGTTAGAGTTGATTAGTGTTATTATTTTGTTGGTGATTTATTTTGTATGTATTTTCTTGGATAATAAAGTGTTTATTTTGTGTGTGTCTTTTTTTGGTAGCAAAATCTTGTGAGTAATATCTTGAATGAAAGTTAATTAGTGTGTGTCGGTGATTTTTTATAATCGCATATAATTATAGCTTGCAAATTTAATGATAAATATGCTCATTGAATTCATAATCTCCACAAAAATCCTAGCATCAACAACTGTTTTTCGTATAATGAAATGTCATAAAGACACTAAGTTTCTTTCTTTAGTTAAACAAAAATTAAGACAAAGCTAAAGCAATAATACACCCATAGAAAAAACGACGAAAAAAGATTAAACTTTATTAGTTTATTAAAGCTTTCAAATTAACAACAACAAAAGAAAAACAAAAAATAACAATTAGGTAATCACAATGAAAAAATTTTAAAATTAAAAGTTTTAGGTTCAATTCCATCTATTCTTTGAGAATGCGACCATTCTTCTTCTTTTGATTTTGATTGATAAACAGGAAGAGGTTGTCCAAAGATACAACAATATTTAGATAGTTGTTCTGTTACCGAAGTCTTTCCACAGGTATTACATAAATATTTTTTCATACGATATTGACGGCTCGTTGTTTCTTTTAACTCCACGGGTAAAGGTTCATCCGAAGTTGATAGGCTTTTGTAATTACTAAAAAATGAAAGTTAATCTTTGAGCATTAATTAAATCAACAAAAATACTTACCAAGTCTTAATGTGTTCTGCCATTTTTACACCATCCACCATTCCATCAGAATTCATAACTTCAAGGCAAGTGGTACAAATAAATATATCTGAATCATAACTTTGAAAAGTTATATTTGAATAAACTCCTTGAATGCCATTTTCCAAAACATAGTTTAATACTTCGCTTGATAATTTGAAGAAGAATCTTTCAGGATCACTAAAAATCAATTATATTTATGATTCTCACGAAAATTTCAAACTGTAAGGAATATGCTTTATAGTCCACCAAAAAAAAGAAACTTACAATGATAGTCGATCATAATGAAGCTTTGCATGAACCAAAAAGTCTTGATAATTTTCAAAGATAACCATACACCTTGAACATCGAAATCTTCTATCGCTTGGCTTCTTCTCAATAATATCTTCAAAACATGTATCCAAAAATGGAAATTCATTTGATGCATTTGAGTTGACTAAACATCGTATAGCTGTGGCATTGCTTTGAATATTTGAATGTTCGATTAAAAGATGAAGGAATTCGGCTGTTTCTTCTGTGAGAAGTTGAGGTAACGAATATTTTTTGCCACAATAAACGCATTTTCTTTCAACATTTGTAAATTGAATATTCATTAATTTAAGCTTCTTTTGAAGCGTTCGACAATTCCATTGCAATGTTTGATAATGTATTTTCATTTCAGAATAGGATGAACATTGAGTAAGAAGCGTGTAAGATCTCGGAATGTTAGTTCTTTCAATACCTTTGGAAGTAAAATGAGTACCAATTTTAGCAAAGAGATGTCCAATTTGAGATTCTTCAAATACGAGATCACAATCATAACAAGCCCTAAAACGATAACATAAAGCAATAATCAAAGCCATGAGTTACGTAAGAATAAGTAGTGTGTACTTACCAAACAAATTTATCTTCTTTTTTAGCAAAAGCTAAAGTAAACCAAGAATTGATGCCATGAAATATTTTACCCATTACAATTTGCTCATGTCTCACTAACATAGGAAAATCATGGATGAAGACAATACTCCTAAAAATTATTTCTTATAAACAAAATGCTAACAATAATAAAGTTAATTAAACTCACGCAATAGAATGAACTTTGGTTAAATGCTTCTTGAAATCGAGTAAATCATTGTAGTAAGTTAAACATAATTTACATGGATAAAATCGATTATTAACATTATAATCACCATATGTATTTGCTCTAATAAACTCAGCTTCTGGTCCAGTAAGCAACAAATCGGAACTGAAAGCAAAAAAGCGATTAGAAAAAAGATAATTCAAGACAAAGCGAGATAGCTTACGGTAGACGAGATCCTTCTTTGAGATCAACAAATAATTTAAACTTTACACCATATGCTTCATTGAAAAATCGACTGAAAAATCTTACAATTTGATTAAAAATGGTTTCATCAAGCAATAGATAAACGTACATTTCATCTTCACACATTTTTACTAGCACAGGATTATTACGATGAATCACTCTCAAATGAACCAATACAGCAAGTTTGAAACAGTTTAAAGATGTGGAACTTATTTCTTCTTTACAAATTTGACAAGCATAATCAAATCGAAAATGAATGATTCTGTTAGAAGTAATTCGTTCAAATGAATAATGAAAGCATGATAGAAATTCGTTAAAGAAAGAGCAGCTTGGTGATTCGTCATCATCGGTATAAAAATTACTTGGATAAGTTATTCTAAAAATTTGGTGTTTATAAGATGGCATGAAGAAGAAAAACAACTTACTGATCCATTTTTAATAAAGGATCCTCTTGAACAATCGTCGAAAAATCAATTGGCCATGAATCCGAAGAAGGTAATATTCCTTTGAATGGTAAAGGATTCAGAGTAAAAACATTTGGATATGTAAACCACTAAAACCATCCTTGATTAATGCTTTAAAGAAAAGTTAATTTCACTTACATTGGCTTGAATCACATGAAGATGGAGTTCAAGATAATGAGATCGAAGTTCAAACCGTTGTAAAAGATCATCACAGTATTTGCATTTCACTCGAAACCACTAAAACCAATCAAAAATAAAGCAGTGGAAAAAGTGATGCTGTAAAAAAACTTACATTTTCATTAATAAGGTAATCACTTTGATGAACCAATTCTCCATTTTGACTTAATTCATAATAGCCTTCAGTTCGTTTCATTGGTTGGACATTGAGAGATAAAGGATTTCCATATTGATCAGTAATATTCAGCCAATGGTCTTCTTGAGATTTTCCCTTTACAGCTTTAGCTTTCGGCGTTTCAGGTGTTACTTTTGTTTTTCCAGGTTTAGCTTTCGTCGTTTCAGGTGTCACTTCTTCAACTTTTTCAACAGCTTCAACAATAGGTTTAAACAATATAGCGTCATCACCGTGGATGATGCTCGATGCGTCATCCACTTCGAGCAAATTTATTGCTTGATAAATCGGTTCCATTTGAGTGGATAAAATTCACAAAACTAAAATGCTTATTTATATTTTTTGAAACAAAATGAACAACAGTGATTATGAATTTTGGTAAATTTATCAAAAAAAAAAACAAAGAACGAAGCGGCTTTGATAGGAAGCAAAAAACCCTTGGGAAATGTTAAAAATTAATTACTATAAATAATACTACCGAAAGAAAGCGAAAGAAAAAAGATCATTATATATTAAGAACTTCAATTCAAGGAAAATGAGAAATGCCAAAAAAAATTGCCCGTTTCTTTTTTAGTTAAAAAAAAGAAGATCAAAGTTGTATTGAAGCAAAAACAAAATAAGAGGCGAGCATCCTTGTTGCTAAATAGAAAGAAAGATTGCAATTTTATAAAGGCAACATTTCGATGCGAAATGGCCTTTAAAAATAAGAATATTAAGAGAGAAAAAACCCGCAAATAAGAATGCCCAAAATGAAAAAGTGATCTTTCGCTTGTTTGGAGAAAAATAGGAAATAGAGAAAACGTAAACAACATTTAAAAAAACGAAAATGTTGTCTATCATATTCCAATATATCCTTTTAGTATCTTCTTTGTTTAGAATGGAAAAAGATGAATAAGCGCGATTTTATGACGCCGATAGCTGATGAGACATTACACTATCTTTTAAAATAACAACGAAATTACACAATCCAAAATTTGAGTTGGTGAGAAAAATGAAATAAGAAAAACACATTAAAGGGTAAATGAAAACGATAAACATTTTTAAAGTTTGAAAAATAATAATTTGGTAAATTATATAAACTTAATTACAAGAAACTGAATACCAAATATTATGATAAATACCCAAAAAAATAATACCTTTTTTGTTTCATTTTAATTAAAACTTTCAACAAAAAGAAAAAGTTAGCTGCAACACTGTCATTACGTGCGCAGTTAATTTACAGGTAGTGCGCAGTTAGTGCATCCTTGCATTACCTGCAAATACGCTGCAAAAAATGCAGTATATTTGCAGGTAATTATTTTTTTAGCTTTCGAACCCTGGGTATTATTATTATAATTATTACAATAACAAATAATTCTTTAACTAACTAAAAGAAAGTCACTTTTAAACATGAGGCTTTATCGAATCAAATGCAAACTTTTTGTTTGAAATAAAGCAATCACATAAACTTGGCGTCGATCTGACACAATGCCAATGGGTTGATACTTTACTGCAAAACTTTTTTTACTGAAACCTTCAACCTCGAATCCGTGATTAAAAACAATTACAAAACAGTAAGGTTAATAATCTTTATACTTATTCTATCTCGTTCTTATAAACATTCTAATAATATGTAAGTATACAAAAAATTACAAATATACAAAATTGCACAAAGTGAATGAAACAAACAATAAAAAAATATTACAAAGTAAAAGGATAAAATCACAGACAGAAGAAGTAAAAGCCACCGAATATAAAGGAAGGAAGTAGTAAATAACAACAATTAAGAGGGGAATAAAAGAAAGAGGATATGAAAGTTGTTTGTTATGATGATTAGAGAAGTAAATATGTCATATTTGAAGGCACAATCTAATAATGAAAAAAAATATATAAACAAAGTACAAAAAATAAAAGATTAAGCAAAAATTAAATGATAAGTAATTCTCTTGAGCTTCTTCTTTCTTCCATGCTTTCTTTCATTCAATCATCAGCGACGACAATCATTGACTTGCAACATATCAGGATGTTTCTCAATTACTCTTGAAAGAAGTTTATCCAAATAATCTTGTAAATCTTTGATTTTATGTTCTTTTTGATGTAATTCTTTTCGAAGATGTTCAACCACTTTGAGAAGATATTCAGGTGAAGTTTGTTCATTCTGAAAATTTGAACAATTCATTAACATAAATAGCAAAGGATAATAACAACAAAGGATTTTACCAAAGCAGAATTAACATTTTGTGAACCAAGTGAAGCAAAACCAGACGATGATGCAATGGATGTTGGACGAGATAATGGGATAGAAACAAGATTGGTATTTTGACTCACGATTGATGGAGTTGTTGGTGCAGCAAATGAATTACGATGTCGAACCACTTCGGTACTAAGTGAATTTTTATCACTATGATGATGCATAGGAAAGTTAGCCATAGAAGATGATTCATGGAAATTATCTGATGATGATTTACGTCCAGGTTTAACATGCAACCATTTTTCAGCTTTTTCTCGCATCTAAAAAACTTTTCATTACAAACTTTTGCTAGTTTAAGAGTTACATACCTTTGATCTTAATCCACCTTTAGAATGTTGAGGAGTTTCAGATTTCATTGAAGATATACTTGTTTGACTATTACGTCCATGCGCTTCTTTCACAACTGATAATGGCTTCTTTTTGAATGATGCCCATGCACATACACTTCTAAAAAACAAAGAAAATTAGATCAATGAAAAAGAAAAAACCACTGATAACAAAAAATGAATCGATTGTTTCTTTTTTTCTTTGAACAATCGTCAAATTAGGGTCATAATGGACGAACGAAAAGGAATTTTAAAAGGAAATAAAAAAGTTTAGTTAGTTTCTCAGATAATTTTTCATCACTACATCATTCCAGTTTTTAAACGACTTTTTTTCTCCATTATTTCGAGTGAAAACTTGTCATCGTTGTTCGTTACTGGCTTTAATCCCAGTGCTTTTGTATCCCACTTGAAAAAGAAAATAGTTTTTTTCTAGTCGATTTTTCTATAAAAATGAGTGTCGATGGATGGAAAAAAAAAGTAAAAAGATGTTTTCATTGACAAAACATTACATCAATTGAGTTGATGATCAAAATAAGTGAGAACAACCAAAGAAGTAAGACAAATTACCGCCCAAAAATTTGAAAAATGCAAGGAAAAACCAAAAATTCAATGTTCGATAAAATTAATCTGAGTTAGAAAAAGTACATATTTGATCATTAAAGAAACTCTTTAAAATGCCTTCAAAAGGAACAAATCATTCGTCGTTGGTATTAAAGAAACGGGATTCCCCAAGTTTAATACAAAAAAATAACATACCCATCAGCAGATCCAGAAACAAAATGATCATCATCAATAAATGCTACGGTATCAATACTAATGCAATCAGAAAATCCATTAAAAACTAATTGACTTTCTTCCATAACTTTGAAAAGTCGTACAGTTCGATCTTGTCCACCGCATGATAATACTCGAGGTTTATTTGACATATCCAATTGAAGTATAGCATCTTGATGTCCGAACATAATATCAACAAATCCCATTTGGTCAAGATTCCATGCCTGAAAAAAAGGAGAAATAATTTCAATGGTTTAAACAAACAAATACAGATTATGAAAGCATCCAAAAAAACAGGTGTAGTGGTATGTTTGTATTAAAAAAACAAAGAATCGTACTAATCCCTCGGTGAGTCTAGTAATGCAAGCGGTCACGTCAGTTGTTCAAACAGATAGATAGAATAAATATTTCATGACGTGACTCAGCAACAGAGAAAAAAGTGACATCAAAAGAGAAAAAAATCACTTGACTCAATTTAAGATAGTCTCTTTTTTGTTGTATTGACAGAAAAATTGTGTCAAAAACAAAATAAAAAACAAAAAACAGAAACTTGAGGTTTCTAAAGATTGAAAGAATGTGAAACTTTCGATTTTTACTTCTAAGTCATAGACGGAAATATTGAAGCCGTACACTTTTACATTAACTGTTTTCTAATGAACCGTCGAAAACAGCTGAGAGAAAATCCTTATTTTCATAAAACAAACCATTATCAACTAACATCACTCAATAAGCCAAAAAGTTATTCATCCCCAGCATAAATAAATTACTAACCTTAATAGATCGATCAGTACTTCCAGAATACATTTCTAATGCACCAGATTGACGAAAAACTAAAGAAGTTACAGCACCACGATGAGTCCCCAAATTTTGAACGAAATCAAATGTATCAAATTTCCATACTTTGATTGATTTATCTGCACCCCCAGTAACTAAATATTGATCATCAGGTGAAATAGCAACAGCTAAGATATGTCCTTGATGGTAATTTTTTGATGTTTTTGAATGTTTGATCGTTCCGACTTTTTTGTTTTCTTGTAAGTCATCTGAAATAAACGATGCATAAGTAAACAAAGAATGTAAAAGTTAGCTTACATTTAACAACAGAACCATCTTTAGAGCAACTAACAATGAAACGAGAATTCTTTGAAACAGCTATTGAAATGGGAGAGAATCGATGAGGACGGTAGGAATGAGTGACACTTTCATCGAAGACAATTTTATCAGCAATTTTACGATGAAGTACTCCAAGTTTCACTTGAGCATTTTTGATGAGACGATGAGCAATGGCAGTATCTTCATCTTCGTCGGTAGCTTCTTCAGTGTCCTAGAAAAAAGAGATATGTAGTTGATTTCAAACAAATGTAAAAAAGCTTTAATGAAAGTAATACAAAAGTAACGTATAAAATTTCATACCTTTACTTTCTCTAACAATGCTTTAGCTTCACGATAAGCCGTGGTTTGAACATCTTCATAATCATCATCATCGACTTCTTTATAACGAGCATTTTTAGCATCATTAAAAATATCTTCATCTTCTTCTGACGAAATTTCATCTTCTTGAACCTTTTTAGGCTTTCTTGAATTTGTGGAAAGTTTTTGCTTCTTTGATTTCACTTCTGACGATGAACCATTTTTCTTTGACCCTCTATTATCACGCTTTCCACCACCACTGCGAGTTCGAAGAAAGAATGACATACCTGAAAAATGAGTTTTGTTTATCAATGGTAAAAAAAAATATGGTTGCTAGGGTAATATAACAGAGTAAAGTAAAAGAAGTACAAAAATTATTAAAATGTTAAGCGCGGGATTTGTTTTTAGGAGTAAGAACACGAAGGAAAGAGTTATCAATAAACAAGGATATGAATGCCATTTTAAAACTGGAAGAGTGTTGTGCTTTTGAATATTTCGTTGAAAAAATGAAACAAAAAAGCTGCAAAAAATATTGCAAATTCCAAAGTTTTGAAAATGAGTCTTTGATAAAAAAAAAAAAAAGGTTGAACACCTCTTTTTTGCGCGCAACATGCCTTTTCTGATGCAACTGCCGCCCAAAAATTTTTTTGAGAATACGAAATTTTTTTCTTCCAAGTTTTTTTAGAAAAACGTTTTTGCTCCTGTCAAAATTTGTTGAAATTGAAATTAATTAATTTCCATTCATTTGTTATTTCTCCACATTTATTTTATTCCATTGTTTATGGCTCATTATATTGAACCATCAAAACGAATTCAATTTGTTAAAGCTCGTGATGAATTCCAAAGTAGTAATATTGAAGCGAAGAAATTAGCTAAAGCTGAAGCAAGAAAATTGGATGGAAAAGAAATCGCTTCATTTTATCGTGAATTAATTTCTGAACGAAATGTTAATGATTCAAAGCTACATGAAGCGAACATTGGTGATCTTTCAACATCGAAAAAGCATGAAATCAAAAAAGAAAATTCATTGAAGCCAAAGAAGAAAGTGAAACGAAAACACGACGCAAATTTACCTACAGCAACACCTGAGCCAATAACACAACGTGATGAAAGATTATGGTTCAAAGCAGCTGCGTCAAATGATCTCAAGAAAGTGAAAGAATTGTTATCTCGCGGAATATCAATCGATTCTTTGGATTTTTGGAATTCAACCGCTTTAATATGTGCTGCTGCTTTAGGTGCTGAGGATGTTGTTGAATTTCTGATGGAGAATCAAGCTGATTGGACAGGAAAGAATCAAACAGGTTTTACTGCTGCATCTTTAGCAAGACGGAAAGGTTATAATGATATTGCAGATTACATTGAAAACTTTTGGTATGCTTTTAACTTTCTTCTTTTGCTTTCTTTTATATATTCTTCTCATATTTTTAGGTCGTTAACATCACTGTCAGAAGCTCCTGAAACTTCCGAACCATCAGCATCAACATTTTGTGAACATTGCAATCAAATGTTTTCCAATCATCAAACTCATCATTGCTCCATTGTTCATATCGTCAATACTTCTCAACCTCCTCGACCTGGTTATGCTTATGGAATTCCTTCATCTAATGTTGGTTATCAAATTCTCAAAGAACGTGGATGGACTGAAGCGCATGGTCTTGGAAAACAAGGAGAAGGCCGAAAATATCCGCTAAAAACCACTTTGAAACGTGATCGAAAAGGACTTGGAATTGATAAACTTCCACTCAAAGTTACTCATTTTGAAGCTGGTGATTTAGCTGCTGTTAAAGCTGTACCAAAACTTGGTAAACGAAGTTGGCATAAAACTTTAGCTGAACAAAAGAAGAAAGAAAAAGCAATTGAAAATAGAGTTCGACGAGCTGTAAGCGATTTCGATGAATATCCTGGGTATGTTTAGAGTAGTTCAAACTTTATATTGTAATTGTATTATCATTTGTTATCTCGTTTAACTTTTTTGTTTTTGTAAATGTGTAAATAAAAGGTTTTGATTTTAACTTAATTAATGCTTTCTTGAGATTACCAATGAGTTTTTACTGTAATATCTTGATCATACATACGTGTTGAGATTATGATTGTTTTTGAATCACATTTATTGGCATCATTATTGATAAAGCCTGTGTAAGCTATGTCAATCCATTGGTGATTGTATCACTGAACACTCATTAATATTGCTTCTTTTGTTTTTTGTCTGTCTTCAACGTTACGGACGTACACGCTTTTTGATCACTAAAATCAACCAAAACCAAGCAACTTATGTCTCAGAGACACACACAAGCTACTTCATAAAAATGAAAAGGTCAATGATTTGAAAGAGTTTTTTCTTAACAAATTTTAACATTTCCTTTGTTTCAAAAAAATAAAAGCATGAAAATTTCCGTGAAACAATCGCGTGCTTTTTTAAATCCATCTGTTTTACTTTGATTTTTTTAATTTTTAGATAACCTTGTATTTATCAGAAATGTCGATCATTGGGAGAAGTTTATTATTCCGAATTCATTCAAATATATTATCAAAGAATTCAAAAGCATTTAGCCATAATTATGTTTGTGATCCATCCATTGGTTTAACACCAGAACAAATTGAAATTCAAAAGGTTGCAAAAGATTTTGCTCGAAATGAATTATATCCTAAAATGGCTGAATTTGATGAAAAGGTAAATAAATTTTTTTATTAATTTAGTTAAGAAAATTTTGTTTTCGAATTAAACTTACAAAAAAAAAACGAAGCCCATGTTAAGAAATCATTTTAACGCAGTACGAGCTGGGCTACCTAAGCTTTTTATGTATCTAAATTATTGCATAATTTCAATTTTCTTGAGAGAGTTAACTAATTCCCAACTCAATTTTTATAGGAACAAATGCCTAAAGAAGCTTTAAAAACCGCAGGAGAAATAGGATTTGGTGCAATATATTGTCAAGAAAAATATGGTGGTACTGCATTATCTCGATTTGATGCAGCATTAATTTTTGAGCAATTAGCTGCAGGTGATACTTCCACCGCAGCATATATATCCATTCATAATATGGTTGCATGGATGATAGATACATATGGAAATGAAGAACTTAGATCAAAATATATTCCACAAATGGCTACATTTGATTGTTTGGGATCATATTGTTTAACCGAACCCGATTCAGGTTCCGATGCTGCAGCATTGAGAACATCAGCTAAAAAAATTGGAGATTATTTTATTGTAAATGGTTCAAAAGCTTTTATAAGTGGAAGTGGAGATTCAGGAATATATGCAGTGATGATGCGACACGAAGGCAAACCAGGCCCAAAAGGAATATTTTGTTTATTAGTTGAAGATGGAACGGAAGGGTTACATTTGGGAAAAAAGGAAAAGAAACTTGGATGGAATTCACATCCAGCAAGAATGATAACTTTTGATGATTGTAAAATCCCTGCAACTAATATGATTGGTGGAGAAACAGAAGGATTTAATATTGCTATGAATGGAATAAATGGAGGTCGATTGAATATTGCTTCATGCTCCCTTGGCGCTGCTCAACATTCTTTTGATCTTGCAATCGAACATTTAAAAGTTCGAAAACAATTTGGTAAACATTTATCTGAATTTCAATGGAATCAATTTAAATTGGCTGAAATGGCAACGAAATTAGTTACATCGAGATTAATTGTTCGTGAAGCCGCTAAACATTTAACGGAAAATACTCAACATAAAGCATCCATGTGTGCCATGGCTAAACTTTATGCTACAGATACATGCTTTGATGTAAGTTTTTTAGAAGACTAAAAAATATGTATTTATAAAATTGAAATTTTTTTTTGCAGATCGTTAATCAAGCTTTACAAATGTTTGGTGGATATGGAATTCTTAAAGATTATCCATTACAACAATATTTACGTGATTGTCGAGTTCATCAAATTATTGAAGGAACAAATGAAATTATGAAAATGCTTATAGCTCGTGATGTTCTTACGAATGCTAATACTATTACTGGTTAATAAAAAATAAATATTTTTAGTTTGGATAATAATAAACAAAATTAGGAATAATAAGTTTGATAAATTTACGATAGTAGAGAATTTTATTAGTTTGTTACTCAAATAAAAAAAATTTATTTTATTTTATGGATTCAGCAACCATTTTCTAGCAAACTTAACTTTGCAAATAAAAAATGCGTTAGTAAAAAAAATTTCTAGAAATTTTCCCCACTTTTTTTTCTTTGCTTTTTTGGAATCTATCTAACTTCTTTAAAAGCGGATGAAAAAAGTTCAATCATTTTTGAACTTTTGAGGTTTGCACGTTTACATCTCTTTTTTTTTCTCTCTCACTTCTTTTCAATCATCAGCTGGCTGCTGCTGCTAATTTCAACATTTATGTATGTATGGATGTTCTTTTCTCATCCACCATTGTTAAAAATGTTTTAAAAAAAGGTGCAAAAAAAAAAAAATAAATAAACAAATATGTTTTTTTTTTAACTCATTCAATGGTTGTGATAGTTTTGGTTTTTGAGCTTGTCGTCCCATCATCATTATTTTGTCTCCTCATTATCAGGAGTGTCTGTTCTGTTCAAGCTGATTAAACATAATATTGGAAAAAGTGAAAATTATTCCAAATTGAATAATCTTTGGAATCCAAAACAAGAAAAAAAATGTGGAGCTTTTTTCAGGAATGAGTTTTAGTTTTTACTTTTTTGTTTTATTTTTTAATTTAAAAGCTTGAAACAAAACACACAAAGCAAGCAAAAAAAAAGTTTATTCAAACAAATATTTGTTTTAATTAATCTCCAACCGCATGGTTTTTTTTTCATTTCTTTTGCTTTCCATCAAAATTAAACATTGGACTTTTTTTTATTTGCAATCAAACAAAAAAAAAATTTGATCGTTAGCTTTTTTCATTTTTGTTTCTGCAACAAAAAAATGCAACACTTTGATTTTTTCATTGCTTCAGCTTTGCTTTTCCTTTGTTTCAATCAAATTGCAAAAAGTTTTTTTTCTGATCAAAAATTGCTTTTCTTTATTTTTTTCTTCCAAACTTTTTTTCATTGCTTTTTTTGGAAGATCATTTATTTGATTTTTTTATTGAACCCATCTTCCCTTTTTTTCATTCAACTCAAACACATAAAAATCAGCGACGACTAGGCGAAGAAAAAAGTTGAGCGTACTTTGAAGTCTTTTTTGATCAGAAACAAAAAATAAATATAAAAATAAAAATACTTTAAAGGCCTCTTTGATTTTCTTCCTTTCTTTTCTATCGAATCATTTTTATTTTTTGGTGGGGTGGAAAAAAAAGGCAAATGTAACGGACGCTCTTTGGAGCCAACAACCAAAAAAAGTTCGTTAGTTTTAAATATTTTAGGCGGTTCTCATTCTTATTTTTTTGTTTTTTGAAGTCTGTGAGCTCCTCCACGTGCTTCTAAATTTATTTATTTTTATTTTTATTTTTGTTTCTCATTGTATTTTGAAGCTTTTATGATCATTTAAAAAAGCTGACTGAATAGAGATATTTAAGGTCAAAAGTTTTAAGATTAAGAGAGACTCTACGAGCTAATTTGAAGATTTCCAAGTCAAGCGCTCCATGTTTTTTCTAACCCTCTATTATTTTGCTATTTTCCCGTTATTTACGTTGAAAAAATATGCAAATCTTCAATCTTTTGATAAGAAACTATACTAGATATGGAATTATGAACTATCGAAGTTTGAGGCATGTCAAATCTTTAAAAATTCGGCTAAATTCACCCATGAAGTATATTAATTCGATATTTCTATGATAATAGGTAATCGATTGCGGGCTTTCTAGTGGTGTATACCATATATTTTTATGTACTGCAAAAATCTTATTAAAAATCGATTTGAAAAGTTCAAAGTTGTGTAACTTTTGATCCGCATCACGGACCGGGGCAAACGAAAATACCCAAATAATCCCCAGAATCTCCTCTATTTTATGGGCAAAAAATCTAAATTTAGGAGTTTCAGGGATTCTCAGGCCATAATTAAATATGCGTGCCATGCAGGATATTGCTTGTACTGTAAAGGCGCTTCCGTCATATTTTGCCAATTTTTTTATTAATGTTTTTATTTTTTTTATATTTGAATAAAATAATAGCATAACAAAAAATAAATAATACTAAAAATAAAATAATTCAAATTTTTATTTATTCATTCATCCGTAATTTTTTCCAAAATAGTTTGATGCATTTCTTCAAGCTCATTGTCGAGTTGATACTTTAATTCTCTATTTCCTAAATTTGCATATCTATTTGCTAATTCATGTTCATCCATACATTCTTCAATGACTTCATCGTCATTATCGCCTTCCAAATTGCTAACCTTGTTTTGGGTTTCGCAGTCAATTCTTGGCTTCTTTTTGGGAGGAGTTCTAGCAGCTCTTAGTGGATTCTTCTGTTCAGCTGTAAATCTGCTAAGCAATGATTTTATTTGATTGATTTTTAAAACTTCTTCAGTTGCAAATATAGGTTTTCCATTTTCTTTATCATGAAGCATAGCATATGCAATTTTTTTTGCGCTCCATTTTTTCGATTTATCACCTGCGCCCTCAAGAAATTTATCATAAACAAATTTTCTTTTTTCTTGAGTAATTGTGGGGTTTTTTTGAAATTGACGATGGGCCCATCCTATTGGAGGTACAGCTGCAGCTGTTTCAATAGAGTTTTCAGCATTTCTTTCTTCTTGAAAAGCCCGAGGATAATTGGGGAGAAGAAAATATTTTCCGTAAACTGAAAGAAAAAAAATATCTTTATAAAAAATAATTTTTATGTTAACCTTAATTTTCTTCCTACACAGTCTCTTTGATGAGGAGCTGTAATTTTTGAAAAAGCCCCTGGATTCTTTTCATCATAATTATCAAAGTTGCAACCACCCTCTTGATTATCAGCTAATAAAAAATCGTACTTTATACCATAAATAAGTTGAAGTTGGAAAAATAATAGCAAAAAAATAATTTTCTTCATCTTTCTTCAATCCCAAAAGTTCATATAATCAACTACTGAAGAAATAAAACTTTACGAAATTTATAAAAAAGTTTCTTGCAAAAGCGAAATATTGATTGACCTTAAAATTACCCTGCAAAAACAATTATCTTTTACTGAATTGATATTATCTCTCAAGGCATGAGTTATCAACTTACATCTATTATTATAAATGATTTTTCGTATTTTGCACTTTTATTCAAAAGATTGACCTATAAACAAGTAAATAACAATTTCTTCCGTAGCCTTTTTCGTCCACAGTTTCATTCGAATTGGTATATTTGTCTTGAAAATTTCTCATGCGCATTTTTTTGATAAAAAAATATTAATATAGTTTTGTCAATTGTTCAACTTATTTTTGGTCCAAAAATGTTCCGCTTTATTATTCTTATCCTTGCTTGTTCCGCTTATGCTGAATATAACATTGAATTTGAACATAATCGTGATATCCCAGTACCAGCATATTCTGCTACAACGGTGAGCATTGATTCACAAATCATTGCAACTACAGCTGTACCAGTCGGAGAAAAAATATATGTCTCGTTGTATGGTATTAATCTTCATTTGGTAGAATATATCGGAATAACTGAAACAAAGAATTGCGACATCGCAAAAAGAGAATCTTTCATTCTTAATAGCAAATCCAAAATTTCCTTCGAAACTATTTTAGAAAAGTAAGTGTCTTCACATCTTTTAAATAAGTTTTCGGAAATCTTTTTTAAGGAAATATCAAACTTACACCATCTGTTTATATCCCAAAAACAATTCGGGTGGTCTTAGATTTTTTTTGGTAAGTTTTTTTTATTATTTTTCTGGTGAGATAAAATAACAACACTTGCAGTGTTCATCCGCTGAATGCAGTATTACTTCCATGAAACCTTCAAGCAAATGGTGGAAATGCATGATCGTCGGTGGAATTCTTTGCCTAATTTTTTGATAATATGAAGACATAAAAATTTTGTTAATTTATTTTTTGTTATGCTATTATTTTATTCAAATATAAAAAAAATAAAAACATTAATAAAAAAATTGGCAAAATATGACGGAAGCGCCTTTACAGTACAAGCAATATCCTGCATGGCACGCATATTTAATTATGGCCTGAGAATCCCTGAAACTCCTAAATTTAGATTTTTTGCCCATAAAATAGAGGAGATTCTGGGGATTATTTGGGTATTTTCGTTTGCCCCGGTCCGTGATGCGGATCAAAAGTTACACAACTTTGAACTTTTCAAATCGATTTTTAATAAGATTTTTGCAGTACATAAAAATATATGGTATACACCACTAGAAAGCCCGCAATCGATTACCTATTATCATAGAAATATCGAATTAATATACTTCATGGGTGAATTTAGCCGAATTTTTAAAGATTTGACATGCCTCAAACTTCGATAGTTCATAATTCCATATCTAGTATAGTTTCTTATCAAAAGATTGAAGATTAGCATATTTTTTCAACGTAAATAACCGGAAAATAGTAAAATAATAGAGGGTTAGAAAAAACATGGAGCGCTCGATTCAAATCAGCTCACAGAACCTCTCTTAAAAAGTATTTCTCAAAAATTTAAAGGGACACTTTCACCTGACTCAAATTTTTGCTTACGACATGTTTTACCTCCTAGCGCGAAAGTTCTTTGTCAAGTCCATTTCGAAAATGTTTGTAAGCCTTGGTCAAACTTCGTGAAATTTTTGAAATTTTTTCCAAAGCTTGACAAAAACTTACAAACCTTTTCGAAATGGACTTGACAAAGAACTTTCGCGCTAGGAGGTAAAACATGTCGTAAGCAAAAATTTGAGTCAGGTGAAAGTGTTCCTTTAAATTAGTATTACAAATTTTCTCCTAAAAAATTGGACGATTAGGGCCATTTATTATTTCCGGAAATAGACTAAAAATAAATTTTTATCTCATTTTTTGAAGACATTCACTTTAAATACCAAAGAAAAATGAGAATCAAGAAGTTTTTGACTATTAACCTTTACTCCTCCATCATTTTATCTGATGAAACCAATCAATCCAATTTCGATTGATCTCTTTGATTTTTTAAGATAATCAAAGATTTATCATTTTCTCCTCTCTTTTTTTGATGCGATTTTTTTTTGTTGCAAAGCTTTCCGATATCCATTAACTCCCTTTTAATGATTTTTTGTTATCCTTTTCTTCTTTTTATGTTTTGGAAAATGTCCTTTTTTTAAGAAAAACAGAAGAAGAAAAAAATGGAAGAAATGGAAAGGAAGGAATTTTTTTTTCATGTTTGTTTTTGTTGTCTCAAAAAAATAAATAGAAATCGATAGAAATAAATAAATACATCCATCCCATTTTTTGATAGAAGTTTTAGTCAGACTGTTGTGTGGGTTTTAATAGTACAAAAAAAATATAGCGTCAGCCGCCAGCCTTAGTTCTAACGAAAAAAAAGAAGCTTTTTAAAGTTTAGTCTTTCACCAAATAACAAAATATCCAAAACTTTTGTAAAAGTAATTCCTAAAATAAGTCTAACTCTTGTTGCTTTGAAAACTTCCATTCTTCCTCCTTCCTTTGAATTCAGAAAACAATTTTTTTTAGAAGAAGAAAAAAATTAGTTGATCTTTGTGTCCGTCATCGTTAAATAAAATAAAAATGCATAAATTAAACAAAACAAAACTAAAAAAAAGAAAATATTAACAGTGAGAAAATTGTAGCCTAACTAACTTGAATAATGATTGATGTTTGTTTTGATTTTGTAGCGTGTGTTTGTTGCCTTTTTAGTTTTTTTTTTATTGTTTGAATATGTATGTAACAAGTTTTTTTTAAATATGATTTGACAACAATGTCGTCGTGACACTCTCTTTTTTCTCCCTAAAAAACTTATTCTTCAAGTTTTTCTCTTTTTGGGTGTCGTCGTCTGTCTATAAAAAGGTCAAAAAAAAAATATGAGTGAATGAGATCTTTGATACAAAGTTCTTTTCTTCTTCCTTGTTTTTTTTTCTTTGGGCCGCGAAATTTGTAAATTTTTTGTTTGGGAAAATTTTATGGGAATTTGCAATGAAGGCACTTTGTTTTTATTATGATGCAAATTTGCTAAAACATTGCACAAAATTTATCTTTTCTCGCTTTCAGTAAGCTTTTAAAACTATTGCTTTAATTTTTTTTGACCGCCGCCGCTCTCTTCCGTGTTTGTTTCTTCTTTCTTTCTCGTATGTTTTTTTCTTCTTCAAAAAAAACTTTATGTTTCGTGTATTTTTGTGCTCTTTTTTATGTTAGTCCTTTGGAATAAAATTAGGTGATGCAACAACTCGTTGCTTTTTTTAGTTTCATTTAACCTTAGAACTAACTCCTCAAAAACTTTTTAATCTAATAAATTAGCTGGGTTTTTTTTTTCTTTCTTTAAAAATATTTATTTGATTGTTGCACTTTTATGGATGGATAAAAGTTAGTCTGCTTTCGGCCGCACCACCATTCTTCATTCATTCCTTTTTCCATGAAATAAAAATAAAATCGAACCATTTTCTTTTTCCTATTTTGCTTCTCTTCAACTAAAACTGCTAAGGGGCATAGAATGAATGCTAACATCATTTTTTTCTTTACTATGTACATTTAAGTTTTTTCCGTCTTTTTTTTTTTTGCTTACATTTTGTTTCCAATATTTTTTCTTCTTCTACGTGCTCCGTAATACTCTTTTCTCCTTCCTTTCGCTTTTTTTGTTTAAGCTTCCTTTTGGCTACATACAATTTTTATGCCATTTTTTTTGAGTCCCTAAACAAGCAACCAACCAAGAAGCAGCAAAGGCAAAAAATGCGCGTGTTTTAGCTGTTAGCTTCTTTTGACGTTTTTCTTTCTCTTCTTTACTTTACTTTTTTTCCGCGGCTTTTCTTTACTTTGTATTTACTTTTTTGATTTTATACTTACCTCTAAAAATCAAATCATTCTATCTTCTTTATTTATTTTTCAGCGAAAGCAGTAATATCCTGATTATTATCTCTCTCTCTCTCCTCAACTTTCAATCAACCATAACCAACAACATCAAATCAAGCAAGAAGAAGAATAATGCATTCAACAACAACAAAACTATCAAATATTCGTCAATTTTCAACATCAATCAAAAATCTTCGTTCTCTTGTGGGTGAAAAACATCAAGAATGTGCATTTCCAATTCATGGTAAATCACCTCAAAAAGTTTCATCTGTTAAAGAAGCATTAAAATGTATCAAAACTGGTGATCATATTTTTGTTCATGGTATTGCAGCAACTCCAACACCTTTGCTAGATGGATTATGTGAATATGCAGCTGAAAATAATATTAACAAATTAACTTTACATCATTTACATCTTGAAGGACCGACAACATGGTTAGATTCAAAGTATAATAAGCTCATTCGATCCAATTCACTTTTCACTGGTTCTAATCTTCGCAAAGGTGTTAATGAAGGTTTAGTGGATTTCAACTCATGTTTCCTTCACGAAGTTCCATTGCTGTTTCGTCGTGGCGCCATCAAACTTAATGTTGCTTTAATTCATGTTTCACCTCCAGATGAATTTGGTTTTTGTTCATTGGGAACTTCAATTGATACTGCTCGAGCTGCTGTTACTAACGCTGAATATATTATTGGTATGTTTATAAGCCCAAATATTCATTTGATGTAAAAAAAGTTATCTTGTTTTAGCAATGACTAATGATCAAATGCCTCGAACCTTTGGGGATGGCTTGATCCATCAATCTCATATTGATGCACTTATTGAACATAATGGATTCCCTCTTCATCTTCGACATACAGCTGTAATGACTGCAACTGAAAAGAAAATTGGTGAAATTATTGCTGAACATTTAGTCGATGATGGAGCTACTCTTCAAATGGGTGAGTTATGGTTAAACTTGTGGGAATGACACATAGCTTTTATTGAATCACCCTTACTTTAATTTCACTTTTATTGCTTTTGTGATTTGTTAAATCTTCATTAACGTTATGATTTTAAGGTATTGGTGCCATTCCTGATGCTGCTCTTGCTGCACTCAAAAATCACAAAGATCTTGGTGTTCATACTGAAATGTTCTCGGATGGTATATTAGACTTGGTGGATTGCAATGCACTAACAAATTCAAAGAAAAATATTATGCCTGGTAAAATTGTAACTTCATTTGTTTATGGTTCAAAACGATTATATGATTTCTTGAATGATAATCCACTCGTCCATTTTGGTGATGTTCAATGGTGTAATGATCCACAAACAATTCGACAAAATCCAAAAGTTACTGCCATCAATTCGGCTGTTGAAATTGATTTAACTGGTCAAGTTGTGGCTGATTCAGTTGGTCGTCGATTCTTATCTGGATTTGGTGGACAAGTTGATTTTATTCGTGGTGCTGCTATTTGTCATGATGGTTTAGGTAAACCTATTATTGCTTTACCATCTGCAACTAAGAAAGGTCAATCTAAGATTGTTCCATACATTCAAGAAGTAAGTTTTTTTTGGTGGTTTTAGTTTGAAATTTTACATTCATCCTTGTTTTTTCTAGGGAGCTGGTGTTGTTACATCCCGTGCACATGTTCATTATGTCGTTACTGAAAATGGTATTGCTCAATTATGGGGTAAAAATATGCGTCAACGTGCTTATGAACTCATCAAAATTGCTCATCCTGATAATCGTGAATCACTTGAAAAAGCTGCATTTGAACGTTTGAAGGTTATGCCATCAGCTGATTAGAAATTATGATTACAACAGAAATAAAGTCTCTTATCTTTTTTTTTAATGCAAAAGTTTTAATTATCTTATAAGTTCATAAAAAGGGTTTATTTGGTTAAAAGCGGATGATTGATTATGATTAGGTTATCTTCTGTTTTTTGACTTTTTATAATTGTATTAGGAATTAGTAGAATTGTATTTTATGTGTAACATTTATTTTGTCTTTGTGATATTTTGATTTCAATAAAATGATTTTATATTTGTAATTTGGGATATTTTTCTTTAAACTTGGTAAAATGAAAGTGATAAATATGTCTAAGTAAGAATGCACTTAATGAACAACTTTTATTCAAACGATAGTTGTAGTTTAAAAGAAAAAGCATCAAATGGATTTGAAAACAAAATTATTATTATTGTTTGCATCATTTTGTTGCTGGTTTTCATCTTCTTCGTCAAATACTATTCTTCCATTTTCAATAAATTTACCATTAGTTTGAATTTTAAAAGTTTTGATTAAACTCAAATTTTGAGATGATTTAATTATGGATGGATGAGATCCAGGTAAACCTTGGGGAATGGGTTGATTTCTATCAAGAAAATATTTAATCCAAAAATCAATTAAATTTCCATTTTTATCTTTGAAGTTTAATTTATGTGGCGAAACATTTCTCGACCATATGCTTCACAAATTAATTGGCAACAGTAAAATGCTTTTTGATTATTGGAATTAATGAAATTAGGTGAAAATATATCATTGTATTTTGAACCCAAAATGGATTCAGCAAATTTTAAAGCATTTTTTATTTGATTTTTTGATGCATTTTTGATTCGATAAATTTCGATTATCATTGATGATTGTTGTTGTTCAAAATTAATAGCATCCATAAATAATTCTTTTATAACTCCTTTATTTGAAGTTGAATGAATAATTGTAAATTCATCAATAAAAAGTCCAACATGAAATACATTTGAATCTATTTCTTTGGTGGAAGTGGAAGCACAAACAGCATCAATAAATGTCGTCGTTGTTTTTGAAGTTGTTTGAAAATTATTGTTTGGAATTTTTGGTTTAATAAAAAATACTATGTCTCCAGGTTTTATCGACGAAGCAAACATTTTTTGTTACTACAAACACAAGCTTTAAAAATAAACTGAAGAAATTAATTTTTTGCTTTGTGGCTGGCTAAAAACAAGAGAATAACGAGAACAAAAAACATGAAACACAATTTATCGAATCTTTGTATTTTTGTGACCTTGATTGTCTTTTCTTTTTTTCAAGTCCTTTTGTTTCTTGGTTGTCGTGTCTGCCTGATAAACCACCACTAAAAAAGCACCTTGGAATCACAATGTTGTAAAACAAGAAAGACCCAACCACAAAAACCAAAAATGCATTATTAGTCATTTATTTTTACATACAATACAATATACATACATACAATAGCAAAGTCATAGAAATTTAAAATACAAGTATATCAGTCGTCAAATCTTCTTTTTTGCACATTTACAATGATAAAGCTTTCTTACATGGATCACATGCTTCGACCTTTCCAATGGTTCCATTACTCATAATAACCAAAAGTTTTTTGACTTCACCAGCATGATTTTTTTGATATTGTGGATAATTTGCAAATGCGGTTTGAGCATCATTGAGGGCAGCATTGAAAGCAGCATCAGCTTCTTCAGCTCCAGCATTATTGTTGCAAGCATCTTTATCAAGTCGACGTTTCTTTAATGTATCAACAGTACTAACAAGATATTTGATTTCGGTTTGTAAAAATTGTTTACAAAATCCAATACAAAATGTTGAAAGAACATCAGCAGTTATTTGACGATCACGTTTTGCAAGATCATTGAGAAGTGAAACGGTTGCAGCACAAGTAGAACCAACCTGAAAATGAATGTAAAAGTTAGTAAAAGCAAAAAGTTGGATGATAAGTTTGAAAAACGAAAGCACTAACAACACATAACAGTTACTGGAACTGTGGAAAAAGAGGCTTTGAACAAAAACCAAAAATTGTTTACCTTTTTACCCTTCTTTTTGACAGCAATTTTATCAAGACGAGAAGCAAACTTTTCAAATTTGTTTAAGCCACCAGTTTTGTATGAAGAGAATGCACCACTGACGATTGATTCCATTTCATTGCAATATTTTTTCATGTCATTTGTGAGGGTGATATTTCGTTCAACATCTGGTGGAAGACTAAAAAAATGAAAAAATTTTAAAATATATTTTGATACCAAACTCCCAAAGCAAAAAATATTACTTACCGTGTAACAGCAGCTCGACCAACTTTTTCTTTAACCTTTTGATTTAAACGGCGAAACATGATGATGCAAAAAACCTTGTGATATTGTTGACGATGAAGACGACGACGATGAAACGATGAACGAGCAGCAGCGAAGATGAGATTGAAGAAGCAAGCAAATGGCTGAATGAATGATCGAAACAAAAAGTTTCTTATATAGCAAACAAAAAAATAATTTTATGCTAATTTTTTAGGCTTGAAAGTTGTTGCAACAAAAATGATTTTTTTCTGAGCGATTTTTGCATGAATGTCGTTAGTCTTTAGTTTTTTTTTTAGCTTTTATGGCGGCTAAAGGGTTTAATTTTTTACTACCAAAAACAAATTTTTTTAACTATTCTCTTTCACCTCGATGGAATAAAATATTTTGCGTTGGTGGAAATCCTTTTTAAGAAAAAAATATAAAAATGAGACTTTCATCATTCTCAATGGCGCCTCTTTTTATTTAAGCCAACAACAAATAAGGTTAATTTTAAACTTTATCATCCGTTTATTTTAATGAATTTCAAACATGTTAAATAAATAT